>JAQPZY010001471.1:1200000-1542500 GCA_029931535.1 Margaritifera margaritifera
GGATACATTTATTTCTTATTGTTATGATGAAATAATAGGAGCATTGTGGCTTACAAAGTATGTACCAAGGAAACGTCATCTGCATAACAATAGGGAACAGGTAACATTTGGTGGGCTCAGTAGGGAGTTTCCAATCTCCCCAGTAATGTTTGTCTCAGCTAGCATACCGATTATATAAATTCTGAGGAAAATCAAAGTATCAAAACTTTTGAGAAAAAAAAATGGTTGAATATCAACATAATGCAATAATGAAAGTATTGAAAATATTGAATGCCCAGAGGATTTAAGTGATACTAATTTGCATAAGATCAGATGGAAGAAGATAATTCAAGAGATATAACTAATCATGGTCCCTTTTACTATCATCCACGCATAGTGCTCTAAATAATCTGTAGATTCTTCTACATTTTCTTTTCTTTATATGTCACTAGAGAATTTATATTAATATCTGAAACATGGAGAATTATTGAAATTTCCATTTAAAAGCATTTTCTACTATTGTTCAAGTTTACCATCAGTGGAGCCATGTCCAAAGGAGACAATTGCTATCAGGTCTAATCATTTACTTAAATTTGAGTTGCTTCCCATGACATATAAAAGTGACATGAAATGCCAGTGGATATATACTTTGTTACTAATTTTAGTGAGCCCATAAAGTTTATTACTGTTTTTAGTAATACAAACTGTATTTGGTAACACAGAATGGACACTGTACCATAAGCATGGAGGGATTGAAATCCCTCCAAGCAAAAAAAAAAAAAAAAAAACCAACAAAGACTTACCAAAAGCCATAATTCCTATTGCTTGAGTCACATTTGTGTTGGCAAAGCTCCAAGCGTTTGGTGTAGGGGGTCTGAAAATAGTAAACTAACAGGAATTATAATTGAGTCTACGGTGAAATGTTAATAATATGTAGTAAAAACAGGATTTTTTTTTTTTAATTCTGTCCAATTACATTTTTGTACGTATGTTTTTACTGATAACTTTCACTTCTTTGTAGTATGATTGAAAAAAGTCTGCGACTAACTTCGGAATGATTGCTCCCAAAAAGAAGTACCATATTAAAAGAACATCAACTGACATTGCCTATCAGAAAAACTTTTTGACATTTTGATAACTTCACTGATCGAGTAAGTCATGGAACAATGCCCTATACCTACATGTATATACAACTGTAAACTGTATGGACCCAGATCTGCCACTGCATAATTTGCAAGGATATCTGGATCTATGCAGTTTGTTAGGACTAATCAGTAGAACAACATTAACCCTGATCTGATGGCACAAGGCCTATATCGTTGCAGTTTGACCAGACTTATACAGGAGTATCTTTTTCTATTCAGTTAAATCACTAGTGATTAGACTGCACATGAGAACATTATCATAACAAAGAAACCACAAGATGAAGATTTAGACATTGCTTGGTCAGCAGTCTGTTAGACTTCTGAATTTAAAATAATTGCTGACAGCTGCTGACAGGTACTTTTTGTGCAAGTGCAAATTTTTCCTCGTCCTCGTCACAAGACATTTATCTGCAAATGCCACCAAATATTTTGTTCTGTCATGTGATTGTTCATAGGCTTAAAAATTTTGTTTATCTCAAGAAAGATGTAAGTTTTTTTTGTTCATAGAAAGGACACAGAGAACAACAATAAAGTTAGAAGAAAAAAAACATTTCATAATGAGGGAAAAAAATATCCATTTCGGCCACAAATTTACAAACTCTGTTAAACATTAGTGGTTTGTGGGAGTAATCCACAGGTGTCACCATGAAGTGAAAAAGACAAAAAAAATGCAAAAATATGCTTCTTGGCCAATAGCTACTCTTCAATTTTGGAAAACAGTTTAAATCTGTTCAGGTACTGGAAGGTAAGACTGTGGAAGTCCTGTCATATTGCACATGAATCTGGTGTCAAGTTTAGCATTCATGACAATGAGGAGGAAAGTGTATCTTAGTTGTTAATTTATTTAGGCACATTAAATCAGAATACATTTTTTCCATGCAAAATCTAATGAATACCGGTACATGTTCATCATAAAAAAAAAACATTATTGATAGCTGTCTCTCCATACATGATTAACACAGACCACACAGGTGATTATGATAACGAAACTGATGTTTTTCCACAGGTTATTAATAGAAAATAAGGTGATGACATCACACTTCACATCCAAGGATTACCCATAGGTACAACAGATCAATAACATACTGATGGTGGTCATTGAGTATTAGTTAAAATAACAATTGACAAAATAGTTCTATCCCGTTTTTGCCATCACAGTGTGAAGAAATGGTGTTGTTTTAATTATATGTAAATAACTCTACTAACACTTTGTACTTAGTAACACTAAACTGGCATTATTTTCCATAAGGCTGCAATTATCTTGTATCCATGAGCTATGCCCAGTTTGTGTAGTGTATGATGTCAAACCATCTTTTCTGATAATGGCAATTTACAAAAGTTCTACGACTACGGTCGTAATACCTCATTCTATCCTGAATACGCCTGTGGTCGTAGTATCCCATTTTATCCTGAATACGACTACGGTCGTAATCTACTACGTATGTGTGTAGCGTCTATAGAAACATGTGTTATACATCACAAATATTTGTGTACTTCTTCACCAACACAGGAAATGGTTAAAGCACGCATGCGCAGTGAAATTTTTAAAAAAACGTGGTTGCAAAAGTAATTGTTGGCTTGAAAATCGATCGATAAAATGATGGACGACAACTCAGATGTAAACATGGATGTTGACAGCGAGGGTAGCGACATTGAAGTTGATGATTTGGATGATTCTGATGATAATATTGACTTAAATGATGGGTTAGCTGATGTTTACACAACAACTGATGTAGAATTTGCAGTTTTAAAAATGAAGTACATTTTTGCAGTGTGATGTGGACATTTATATTTGTGATTAAAGTAATATTGTTATTACTGACATATTGATGATATGGACCTCAAATTTGGACAAACATTCTACTGATTAATTATCTTTATCATACTTAAAGATTTCTAGGATTAATTTGTGACTAGGATTAATATGTGACATGTTTTCATGAGAAACTGCACGCTGAAGTACATGTTTTGGAATGTGATGTAAAAAATTGTTCCAGGTGTTTTGTTGTCCAATTTTAGTAAAATTATTATAACTTTTGAACTAACAGTGCTAGAAACTTCAAATTTGGACCAAAATACTAGAAATAGAATTATCTTTATTTTATTCACATAATATTAGGAGCATTTCATTCATCTTCATGGACAAAAGATTCACTGAACATCATGGCGAGTTTTTTTATTTTTTTTATTTTTTTTCAAGTCATATTTCAAAATACAGTTGTGAGCATGTACATTGGTAAATGATAACAAAACATATATCACTGTGTTGCAAATTTTAATACCTTTTCAAAGATACATAGTTTTATATACTTTAAAAAAGAAATAACAATGTTACAACACTTTTAGTAAACATGGTGAAGGTCATCACAATTTCAACTGCTGCTGCTGTGTGATGCTCAGTTTTACCACAATGTATTTAGAATTGCTTCTCAGGAATCGGACAGTGTAGTTGAAATTGGTAAACAGGATAAAATGGGTTAAATAGAATTACAATTGTTAGCAAAACCATAATTACTGGCACATGTTAGCATAAACAATACGGCCTCCAGCCTCCATCCTACCTTACATGTGCTACACCTGGTGGGCTGAACAAGGGGGATAACTTTTGACGGTTGATAATGGTATCTCAAAAGAATTATTTTGCGTAAGTGGCATGAATATATATCAAATTGGTCATGTATATAAGTTTTATGCACAGAAACAAGGCAACAAAATCTAATTTATCTCTGAAAAGTGGTTTCTGCTTAAATAACTGTGCTAAAAGTCCAACCCAGGATGGATGGACATGCATACACACACATAGTATGTACAGACAGATGCATCAGAGTGCATATGGACAATCTGCCAGACAGGAGCAAATTCCTGCTGCCATTGCAGGGGTGGGTGGGGGGGGGGGGGAGGGGGTGTACTGTGAAACCACATGTAAGGTTTAAGAAATACAGTGGCACCTTGCTAGATATAAGAGGCCCATGTGGGACTGAGATCACTCACTTGAATGACATGTGCCTAATAGCCATATGCAAGAACAGTTGGCCAAGAAATCTGGGACACTAGTATGCTATTGGTCAGAATCCCTTCCAACAGTGCTGCCTAAAGCAGTCACTGGTGCATATCTACAGGAGTGACTGCTCAATCTTTTGCTTCAAGAGGAAGGCATTGTTGAGACAATAGAATATCATGTGAATGAATGTGCAAACATTTCCTATCTTGCTTGTACTCACCATACTTCAGTCACATTGAGAGTGTAACTCGAAGGTGTCACTATGTCAAATTCAAAAGCGAGGCAGTTTTTATCATTAGGGTAGAGGGTTGAAGCAATTTGTTGGCTGGATCATGTGGGAAAAGTAGTTGTGTTATTCCAGCAGGAATGGAAGTCACATGGTAACAAGCTTAACCAATCAGATACATGATTACCTCATTAATAAGCATGGATTTAGTTCATTATCAAACTCATCCAAGATTTGACGATATAAACCCATGTTCCAATTTGATTGAAATTGAATCAGAAATATAGACAGACGCATGACGGACGATGGACAATGCACTAAGGACACAAGGCCATACCATAAACTCACTTGGCCTTATGGCCAGGTGAGCTAAAAATGGTCTGGAGTCCATATAAACTGTTTGTTATAGCCAAGCATTTGTCGTAATTAAGTGTTCTGTTTTATATACATACGTTTTATCAGGTCAAAATGGTGCATTTATCTTATTTTGTCATGGATAATGTGCAAACTTCTATACAACCATATTGAATCTTCATATAAGCCTATGCAAACTGGTACACAGTAACAATTAAAGTCCAATGTCAATAAATGGTGTATCCATTCCTCCAATTTCAGGACCATATTTTGTCAGAATATAAACTATAAACATTAGCTTTGCTCATGAATTATATCCATATTCTTTGGAATGTGGAATTTTCACTAAAAATTTATAATTCTGCAAAATTCTTAATGGTTAGTATCTCTACATAAGTAAAACAAAAAGCATAGACACTGATCTGCTGGCACATTATGTGACACAAGATCTGGATCTCACTGTTTCTAATTGGATGGTACTGTGAATTCATATATTTTCGTGGGTATAACTTTATGTGGATTTGTGAAAAATAACTCTTTCATAGATACTTATATCCATGAATGTGCCTTTGGCTTCTGTTTTATAATAAGGCAGAAAATCTTTCATGGGGACTTTAAATTTGTGGTTTGCAGCAACTACAAAATCCATAAAAATTGATTCAAGACAAAATATAGTGAAATCAGAGTATACATTAGCAAAATATTATAGTATAAAGTGTATACTTACATATCTTTGGCAAAAGTTCCCAGCTTTATACATATACAAATTAGGATGAATAAAACCAGCACTAAAGATACAAATGCCCACTGAAAAATATGCAAAAATGTTATAACATTAAATTGTGCACAGTCTAGAAATCATAGTTCATTGAGGAATTTCAAATCACACAAATATTCTTCATTTTAGAGTATATGATATATCTGAGTACTTAATCATGTATGTATGTATGTATGTATGTATGTATGTATGTATATATATATATATATATATATATATATATATATATATATATATATATATATATATATATATATACATACACACACACATAAATATATAAATATATATATATATAATTAGTAATTTCCCAAACTTAAATGTCATTAACAAGCTAAATTTTCTGGAATTTCAAAAATATGAGTGTTAGAATTCCAGCAGTGTAATTTAAAAATATATAATCATGTGGGAAAAGTAGAAATTGGGATTGCAACATTGATGAAATCACCATTCATTTTGGAAGCTTCTTTAGTTATGCCAAATTAGGTATTTTGGAAGCTTCTTTAAGTATGCTTAATTAAGTATTTTGGAAGCTTCTTTAGCTATGCCTAATTAGGCATTTTGGAAGCTTCTTTAAATGTGCCTAATTAAAGCAAGTCATTTTTTCTAAAAGTAGAAATTCTTGCTTCTGATGATTTCATAAAGATGAAGCAACATGAAGATCTGATATGTATCATAATTAGTGGGTAGAACGATCAATTGGTTATCATGATAATAAATCTGAAAGGTGGAGGATCAATTCTGAAGTCTCTAAACCTATTATCTGAAGTAACATTTTCTTTTCCTACCCATCCCTCCTTCCAAAATCCTGATCACGAATGTGTCTCAACTTATACTCAAAATATGTTCTAAAAGCATGGTGATAAAGACTTACATTTTGTTAATGTTTTTCTTGTGCCATAAAACAATCTCTTGCATCCTTAATATATGCATGTTTTCCAACAAATGGCTGTAAATTTAGTTAGCCTCAAGTCCTTCAAACACTTCCTGTGGACTGCTGGTCAGTATAATGTACAAACCATTCGTTCAGGATCAATGCAGAAAATTTTAAACTGTTTGAAATTAATAAAATCCCTTGGTAGATAAATTTCTTTCAGGGTACAATCTACATCAAACTTGCTTTGTACATGATATCTGTATGTGGTGGAGCCAATTTCAGGAGTAGTCATTTTGTTTCAACACTGTTCAACAAGTGATGTAACTTTCACTGTCTTGGCAGGCTTGGTGATATTGGCTGTCATTTCTTAGACACTTTGTGATGTTTTCTCTTCAGCTTGAAATTTATGAATATAGGGCACGATATACTTTATTATTATACCAATTCTATCACAGTTAAATCCATGGCTTACATAAACAAAGATTAGATGGTACTATTTATGACTCTGGGAATAGTGGGTGAGGAGGGGGAATGAAGAAATATATGAATTTCCATTGAAAGAAAATATCATCAGAATAATATTGATCATAAACTTTCGATAATTGTTTCAAAGACTTCCATTCCAATCCCATCCCTAGTCATAGTAAGCAGTGACATATTGAAAGTACTAATAGTTACACAGTCTACACAGGATTATGAAAATTATTCTGACTAAAGCTATATTCTTTCCATGTCTATTGAGTCAGTTTTTTCGAACAGTCTTAGTTCTTCTTCTTCTTATTATTATTATTATCACTATGCTTTTTAAATAGTGAGTTGGTATTGTAATGCCATATCTGCTCCTAAACTGTTGGGTGGAAATTCATGAAACTTTGTAGTTATGTTGTCCCTAAGGTGACAATCTGTTAGAGAGGTATCATTATTGATTATTGGCTCTTGTGCCTGGAGTCCCTGGGTGGGGGTCAGAGATCTGTACAACAATTTAAATTACAATGACAAATTCAAAAATACTTTCTGACCAAACTTCATATATGCAATTTTCATTATGACCCCTGGGTTGGGTCACAATTGGGGGGAGGGGGGAAGGGGTAGATTTGAAATATGCAGTGAAAAGCATGTGGATTTGCAATGATAAGCCATTGCAGTTGTTCTGGTTATTATTATTTTGATCCTTCTCCTTCTTCTCATTATTATCAAGAGAAAATATCCAAAACTGACACCCTAATAAATCATACTAGATAATTCAAGGCACTGCTTATATTTTGCCTAACATACATGATTTCTGTTCTAGTGAAAATCAACTTGTGTGTTGTTTAAATAGTGCAGTTTAAAATAAGTTGACAATTGAAAATAACATATACCTTGCTTAGCTTTGCGATGTTTCTGTACAGTGAAAGTGGCAATGTTATAACAATTGTAGAGAGAAAAATGATGAATTGGCGGTTTGCTAATACTGTCCCTTCCACACCTGCAGGGAAAAAGGAAATATGCATGATTATGATGAGAACTCAATTTTTGCATGGTCAATGACATCTTTGCATATACAGTGGTCCCCCTCTTGAACGGCCCCCCTGACCAGCGGCCACCCGCTTTATACGGCCACAATCCCTTGGCACCGACGAGTTTGTGTTCAAAAGTACCCCTCAAGGACGGCCACCCCTCTAACGCGACCAGCGGCCAGCATTTTAGTGCAAAAACAGTCAAATTTACCCCCGCGAGCTGCCACATAATAGTTGTTTACAGAGTAAAATCTTGATAATATTTTTTAATTTCTCAATTCAACACATTGACATTTTGTTCCAACATGCCAATAAAGTAACTTTAATCCTTACAAAGAGTTAAGTAATCCAATTACTGCCATGTGTTCCTTAGATGTTAGCTTTTGTCACTTTGATAATTACTGGCTATTAATACCATCGATAATTATCAAGAGGACAAAAGCTAACCGCTGAGAAGCACAGCACTGTTCAGCTCAAGTCAGCGTGACATCCGGTCGCCAGATAGTAAAATGGTATGTTAGCCTTTATGGCTTCACTCTAATAGATTATGAAATGTACATAACCAGGTACCAGACTGGGGAAGAAGAAAAAAAAGTCGATCACGTGACAGACTCACTTCCGTTGTAAACACTGTGCCTCACGCGTGAATGCCCGCGAAGGAATAAGTTGTCTCAAAATATCGTCAGACATTCTCAGTTTAGAACAAAAAGTGAAAGCAATTAAATTAAACGAAAAGAGGGAGAGTCTTTTGATAACTACGGAGAAATTTTATCTCAGAAAGATTCAAATAAACATCGTCAATATACATTCAACTGCATTGAGTGGGAAGACGGAATCGACGGACGTACAGCGATAGTTACAACCAAATGTTTGTGCCCAGAATTTACCGACAATGTAGTTTTGCACCACGATTCATGATTATTCATATTTTTTAAAAATTTCATTGATATTAGTTTTATCATATTGAGTCCTTAACCAGATAATATTCCTGTGATTTTTAAATGAAAATATAAAATATATTAAAATTAGTTACATCTTTTATACTTTATATGTAGTTATTACTCACAACTGTGTGATCCCCCTCTAGAAAGGCCACCCATCTTATAAGGCCACTTTCTTGCTGCAGAAGGGGTGGCCTTATAAGAGGGGGACCACTGTATATATATATATACACACACACACACACACACACACACACACACACACATACATGCACACACACAGGGGAACCCCATCATAACTCTGTACTATCATGGTTCCTGATACTTTTTTATGTTCTGATTTCTCCACTATTCAAAACATAAGTAATACTGACCAACAAATAGCAAGCATTAACTCAATGAAGTATGAGAAACCTATAGCTTTCAGACTATGGTTAACATTTTTTGCCATCAATATTTACACAACAATTACACATTTTCATTGAGCGTAGGAGCTATCTTAATTCCCATTTTGTTTTTGGGTAGGTGATATAAAACGTAAGCATTGTGACCTTCAACAAACTATGGTTCAGTTTCTATGTATGAAAATTGTGCCAAATAGATCATAAACAATGCTGAATAATCTTTACTTACCTTCGGAAAGCAATCAAAAGGTCTTTCAATAAATTTACTTAATGTAGCAAAGAACGCATAAGTAATTATCTACAGCAAATGGTGTTTTCTCATGCAAAATAGTTGTTTAAAATAGGCTTAGAATAGTTCCCTGTCCAAACTTCAGCTTAGCTCATACAGGACCCAGGTTTATTGAGACAGAGAACCAGTTAAGAGTGTTAGGTTGACTCGATACTCCACAAAATTACTTCCACTATCAGTTCATTCTAGCTAAGTTTATTGGAGGCGTAAGAGTCTTAGATCAACCATGACCAAATATGTTTAGTCAAGATATAAACTATGCAATCATATCCTCAAAGAATTATGCCATTTTAATCGTTAGTGAAACAGAAACAGAAAATACAACATTGGTGTTAAAGTACCATTACACCAACTGATGTTTACAGAGTGCAGTAAGCATTCTAAAATTTGGACATGCTTACCTTTAACTAAAAGCAAACTAGAATAGATATTCTGTTATTCTGTGTCCTTGGATGTTTATGCAGGAAGCTTAAGTAAGTTTTCAGGCACAAATCAAAATAACCTATTACAATGGTAAAATGTGGTTTAAGTTTAGTTATTAAAAACTGTGTCTTAAAAACCAACCCAATAGATGGGAGTGGGATGCAGAATTGTTATAGATTTGCAAGGTCCATTCATGAAATAATTTCACAGAATCAAGAGTGTAATTTCTCATCTGCCAATGCAGTATGGCATGGCAGACTTGCATCTGCACTATTCTGCAGTAAGCATACAGTATCATGCCTTTTGCAGTAATCATACAATATTGTAATACATATTCTGCAGTAATCATACAGTATTATGCCTTTTACAGTAATCATGCAGTATTATAATATATATTCTGCAGTAATATTACAGTATTATGCCTTTTGCAGTAATCATGCAGTATTATAATATATATTCTGCAGTAATCATGCAATATTATAACATATATTCTGCAGTAATCATACAGTATTATGCCTTTTGCAGTAATCATTCAGTATTATATATATATTCTGCAGTAATCATACAGTATTATGCCTTTTGCAGTAATCATTCAGTATTATTATATATATTCTGCAGTAATCATACAGTATTATGCCTTTTGCAGTAATCATTCAGTATTATAATATATATTCTGCAGTAATCATACAGTATTATGCCTTTTGCAGTAATCATTCAGTATTATAATATATATTCTGCAGTAATCATAAAGTATTATGCCTTTTGCAGTAATCATTCAGTATTATAATATATATTCTGCAGTAATCATAAAGTATTATGCCTTTTGCAGTAATCATTCAGTATTATAATATATATTCTGCAGTGATCATAAATTATGCCTTTTGCAGTAATCATTCAGTATTATAATATATATTCTGCAGTAATCATACAGTATTATGCCTTTTGCAGTAATCATTCAGTATTATAATATATATTCTGCAGTAATCATACAGTATTATAAGATGTATTTTGCAGTATTTATACCTTATTTTTTATAAGATGTATTTTCACCATATTGAGTAAATGTTTAAAACAAAATAAAGACTTGTTTTAAACAATGAATGGGAATGCTGGAAATCCAACTTATTCAATGTCTCATCAATATAAAGGTGCATAATAACTTTGGCTGAAATGCAATATTTCTTAGTAAAGTTATGCTGCCCAGAACAGGCAATCAGGGGACATAACTCTTCTAAATAACACTGTATAACACTTTAAGTTAAACACATTCAAAGTCTCATCAACATAAAGCTGCATTCCAAATTTGGTTGAAATCCAACAAAGCTTAGTAAAGGTATGCTGTAGAAACCAAAGTCAGGTGGATGAGCAATCAGGGACCATAACTCCTGTAAATGAAGTCATGGAATGCTGGAAATCAAGCTATGTCATTCAAGGTCTCATCAATTTGAAACCACATACCAAATTTAATTCCAAACCATGTTGAAGCTATCTTGCAGAAATCAAAGTCATGAGGAAAAACAATCAGAGGGCCTAAACTCTTCAAAACAAGACTACATCCATGCAAGTCTATGAGATAATCTTCATACCAAAATTACATCAGAATATGTTGGATGGTTCTTGAGCTATGCTGGTTACAAGCACCATCCCAAGTCAAGATATGAAGTTAATTGTTAAGGGCTAGAACTCTATCCAAAAATGGAGTTGATGAGACAAAACCCCAAAAAGACATATACAGTTCTTGAGATAATGCACACACCAAATTTCAGCAGAATATGTTGAATGGTTCCTGAGCTATGCTGGTTACAAGGATCTGCTATCGTGGAGATATAATATTAATGGAAAAAGGCAATAACCCCATCAAAATTGGTCCTGAGCAGATGAAACTTTTAAAGGCCACATCTACATGTAACAGGCAATTTACATACCAAATGGGATTTAGTCATGTGTCAGTGCCTTAGAGTTATGCTGGTTACAAGCAACATCCGGTGTGAAGATATGAAGATAACTGTCATGGTACACAACTCTATTTAAAATGGAGCTGACAAGACAATATCCATAAACTAGCATACCAAAGGCTATGAGACAATGTACACACCAAATTGCATCAGAATATGTTGAATGGTTCCTGAGCTATGCTGGTTACAAGGATCTACTGTAGTGGAGACATAATATTGATAGAAAAAGGGTAATAACTTGTGACAGAATTGGAACTGCAAAGTCAAAACGTTTAAAAGGCACTTCAACATGTAACAGGCAATTCACCTACCAAATGGCATCCATTTATGTGTAATTGTTGCAGACCTATGGTGGTTACAGCAGGTGTGAATGGACAGACATAAAAGGTGATTAATATCGGACTCCTGCATCTTGATGCTGGGCCCTAATAATATACAGTGAGGGAATACTTATTAATATACAAATATTAAATTGGGTTCTATCTATCTATCATTCTATATATCTATCTTTCCACACACACACATATGCACATACAGAAAGGAACCGATTTATATTAAACCATATGGTAATATAATAATTCGTCAAACAAGAGTTTGATTAAAAACACAAGAATATATAACATCTTCCTGACTTCTTTCTATGCATAAAGAATTTATTATTTTATATGTGTGAAAATCCTATTAAATACTTACTGTTTCCACCTATTCTTGTGACTATCTTGGTGATTGTGTCCCCAATAATGACATTGTAACTAATCATAGCTGAAATAACACAAAAAATGTAAATCACTATTTTTGATTGTATCTTAATGACTTATTGTAACTTATCAGAATTATATCTGTCATATATTGTACACTTTTCATCAATTATTTTTTGGTACACAAATAATTATGGGTAAAAAATAAATTATCATTTGATTTTGTACCTAAAATTTACTTCACAACACTAAGAGTATAGTATACTCTACCAAAAATAAGAGGACAAAAAATAATTACATAACTCCCTCATTATAACACTGTCCATTGGGGCTATAGAGTATACTACCTTATAGTGAGACCACCTTATAATGAAGTACATGATAAACACTCTCATTACAACACTATCCATGGGAGCCATTGAGTATAAGGCCTTACAGTGAGGCTGTCTTATACAGTACTCTCTCATTATAACACTGTCCATGGGAGCCATATAGTATAAGGCCTTATCGTGAGACCACATTATAATGAAGAACATGATACATATAATTTAACTACCACTTAATGAAATGGGATCCATGACCATACTTGCCCTAGAACAGGAACCATGCTATAATGTAGGGCCTTGTATTGAGGGAGTACTGTATGATTTTTTTATGGGTTGATGGCTTATGAAATATTAGAGGGTAAAAAAGATTTACAATTAATAGAGTAAAATACAAAATTCAAATAACAATCTTTGTAAGAGTGTCTTGGCAACAGTTTCACTACAATTCTCAAAATTTCTCCTCAAATTGAGAATTTACATTATCTTGTTTATGATTCTTCAGACAATATCTCAATATTTTTGTCGGAAGACAAGATAGTGGAAAGGACGTGAAATCACTTTATAGATTTAAATTTGAACACAGGGAAACCTTTTTATTCTTTAAAAAATAGTTGAGGAATTCCTCAAAATTTCCTCAGAGATTAATTAGGCAAGACTCCTTTAATGACTGTATTTTCATCCGTAATGCCCACTGAAAAAGTCATTGTTACCAACCAATCAATAAGAAAAATATTCAAAAATCTCAATCAGAGAATGAAATTTTGAGATGTTTAGTAAAAATGAGGTCTAATAATGTCACAGTAAGTAAAAGTAACCAAAATAAAACACAAAAAATCAAATTCATAAGTTATAGTCTTGTTAGTCAGCTTGTGAAATATTTAAATCATTTAAATCATTAAAATTTCATTTTAATTGAAATGAGAACAAATGTAATACTCTATTTATTAAATGATGAAACATAATTTGTTCTCTCAATAAATCTTTGAAAATTGCATTGGTTTAGCCAGAAGTTCAGTATGCCACTGCCAACATTACACACTTACTATTGTTATGTTATATTTCACACAAATTCACCTTGTATCACACCATACACAATATTTCAGATGTTAACAATCCAAAATTCTGAAATGGGCCAAGGCAGTGTCATTTCTATGACAACATGTGATAAATCAAAATACTCAGCACTTGTAATAGTTTATCCTTGACTAAAATTCTAATTAAATTTGAAGATGCGTGACAAGACATTGACAAGTGATGATGAAACACTGGAGACCTATGGTGAATACACCTTTCAAACATTTTAGGTCCACATTTGTATGCCTCCTTAAAATGAACTATCACATGCAGACAAGTACTAATTGATGAAAATATCACATTTTTATATTTTGATCATTAAAATATAACTTTCCACAGTAATTGCTGTGTTAATGATCTTTAGACCATTTTGCTCTTGTACATTTTCTTTATTTTCAAAAGTTTTCATTTTCTAAACATATTTACAGTTGTGCTCCTATTATAAGTCCGCCCCTTCTGCACTGTAAAGTTGGGCTTATAAAAGGAATGAAGGGGTGGTCTCTCTTGAGGTAGACAAAATGGTAAAAAATATGGTGTTAGGCAAGGCGGCCTCTGTTCAGGAAGAGGCCTCTCCTGAGAGGGGCCTCTCAAGATCAGGACCAATGTAGTTACAACACTCACTCACTATAAAGCCCTTCAATACAACACAGTTCCTGTTATAAGGCATGTATGGTAATGGATACCATTTCATTATTCAGTATCAAAATCATATGTACAGTATTACACTTCTTTATAAGAGAGTCTCACTATAAGGCAGTATACTCTATGACTCCCATGGACAGCTTTATAATGAGGGAGTGCTGTATTATATACTCCATTATAAGGCAGTCTCACTATAAGGCAATATACTATGACTCCTATGGACAACATTATAATGAGGGAGTACTGTATTATGTACTCCATTATAAGGCAGTCTCACTATAAGGCAGTTTACTATATGACTCCATGGACAGCTTTATAATGAGGGAGTAGTATAATGTACTCCATTATAAGTCAATCTCACTATAAGGCAGTATACTCAATGACTCCCATGGACAGCATTATAATGAGGGAGTGCCGTAGAATTAAGATCATTTATGTCATCACCTAGTTCATAACATCATCAGCATAATACCACCTTTATCCTTGGAATGGCTCAAATGATCTAATAATCAACAAATATTTCATATTTCTAACCCACTGTAAATCTCCTATCAAATAGGAATATATGCATTGTTATTTGTCTTAATTACATAAAACGATACATGTATATTTCCAAAACTGTCCATTAGTATACAGGAATATATGGATTGTCATTAAAAGAAGGGAACTCATTGATGAACAAATACTTCAAATTATGGTCTTGTCTGCAGCCCGTTGCCTGAGTGACCTTGACCTTTTAATATTTGATCAGTTTGATCACTATCTTCCATGTCCTTACTGTGACTTGATGTAGTTTAAACAGGAATCTCCCATGTCCTTACTGTGACTTGATGTAGTTTAAATAGGAATCTCCCATGTCCTTACTGTGACTTGATGTAGTTTAAATAGGAATCTCCCATGTCCTTACTGTGACTTGATGTAGTTTAAATAGGAATCTCCCATGTCCTTACTGTGACTTGATGTAGTTTAAATAGGAATCTCCCATGTCCTTACTGTGACTTGATGTGGTCTAAATAGAAATCTTAAATTCTTCTGAACTGAGATTTAAAGGTCAGATTTGTCAAATTTCTGGAAAGGAAGTAAAGTTTGTGATAAAATACCATTTAAAGTATCTTATTAACACATCCAACTGGTTATTTGGTTTATTAAACATAAAATATTAGTTCAAGTACGGTTTTAAACAGAAACCACCTACCCCACCAGGAAAATGCAACTGAGTTTCTGTAAAGAAGTAGAGTTACTGTTCCTAGCAGTATGTCATGCCACTCTTCATTCAGCAATTAACACTGCTTATCTCTGCTGGTAACAATGTCTCCAAATGTCAACTTACCTTCAGGACATCATTTGCAAACAGAAGACTACAATTTACATACTTCCAAATCTGGGCACTCATTTTGCCCTTACTTTTTACTCCTTTATTTTTTCTCTCAAAAATATTGATCTAATTGTTCATTAACTCATAAATCAACATGAAACACATTTGTGCAACAAACTGAGGGTCATTTTAAAGAGATTTTTCTGGAAAATTGCCTTATATATATATATATATATATATATATATATATATATATAATCTAAGTAGTTTATTCTTGCCAGTTTATTCTAATTCTATTTAGATGATATCCACAGACATTAAGTCTTTTCACTATTTAAATTGCAATGTTTGCAAAAAAGACACAAAGATAGAATAAACACCAGATGTGGAAGATCAAATAAATAAAACACAAGATGTTACAGATGAATAAAATTATGACTTGTTTCATTGTCTCAAGTCCTCTAATTGGGCAAGTTTTGTGGCTTGTGATTTATGCTGAAAGTTTATTACGTGCATGAGGGGGACATGCTAAAAAGATAATAACTTTATTGTTCCATCTAATGAAAACACTGAACACTTATTCAAAAGTAGCATCCATTATATTCTTGTAATCTACACCTAACAACTGCATTTCACAAACTGGTCCACATGTGAAACAAAGTGTCACTTTGTGAATGAAAACAAGTTTTCTATTTGATCTTATAATCTTAAACTCTTGTAATGTGAGTTTCTTTATCCTCTTATTTATTCTCATTTGTTTGTACATTCATATATTTTGTAATTCTTGTATCTATTTATTTTCTTGTACATTTATTTATTAATTAATTAATTCATTCATTCATTTGTTCTTATAATTACTGTCTCACTCTGCTCCTATGCCTGTTCGTTCATTTGTTTGTACATTCTTTCTAAAATTTGTATTAATTTAAAGAACGACCGGTGTGACTGTAAATTGAATTAGTTATATCATTATTGGCAATAATTCAGAAAAAAATCAATTGTCAGCAAAATGTGAATGGCCACTCACTATAAAACCATGAGTATACTGCGATTCCTAACTATAAGACCCACTCAGTATACTGCATATACAATGACCACTCACTATAAAACCCCAGTATACAGCTTATACAATGACCACTCACTATAAAACCCCTTGGTATAATGCATATACAATGACCACTCACTATAAAACCCACTCAGTATACTGCATATACAATGGCCACTCACTATAAAACCCCTCAGTATACTGCATATACAATGACCACTCACTATAAAAAAAACCCCAGTATACAGCATATACAATGACCACTCACTATAAAACCCCTCAGTATACTGCATATACAATGACCACTCACTATAAAACCCCAGTATACAGCTTACACAATGACCACTCACTAAAAAACCCCTCAGTATACTTCATATACAATGACCACTCACTATAAAACCCACTCAGTATACTGCATATACAATGGCCACTCACTATAAAACCCCTCAGTATACTGCATATACAATGACCACTCACTATAAAAAAAACCAGTATACAGCATATACAATGACCACTCACTATAAAACCCCTCAGTATACTGCATATACAATGACCACCCACTATAAAACCCCTCAGTATACTGCATATACAATTACCACTCACTATAAGACCCACTCAGTATACTGCATATTAAATGACCACTCACTATAAAACCCATTCAGTATACTGCATATACAGTGGCCACTCACTATAAAACCCCTCAATATACTGCATATAAAATGACCACCCACTATAAAGCCCCTCAGTATACTGCATATACAATGACCACACTATAAAACCCACTCAGTATACTGCATATACAATGACCACTCACTATAAAACCCCTCAGCATACTGCATATACAATGACCACTCACTATAAAACCCACTCAGTATACTGCATATACATGAACACTCACTATAAAACCCAATCAGTATACTGCATATGCAATGGCCACCCACTATATAAAACCATCAGTATACCAATTTACCTCACTATAAACCCTCAGTATACCAATGTACCTCACTATAAAACCCTCAGTATACCAATGTACCTCACTATAAACACTCAGTATACCAATGTACCTCACTATAAACACTCAGTATACCAATGTACCTCACTATAAACACTCAGTTTACCAATGTAAATCACTATAAACACTCAGTATACCAATGTACCTCACTATAAACACTCAGTATACCAATGTACCTCACTATAAACACTCAGTATACCAATGTACCTCACTATAAACACTCAGTATACCAATGTACCTCACTATAAAATCCATCAGTATACCAATGAACATCACTATAAAATCCCTCAGTACACCACCATCCATCACTATAAAATCCCTCAGTATACAACTCCCTCACTATAAAATCAACATTATAGCCATTTACCTCATGATAAAGCCCCCATATACCAATATATATTGATATAAAACCCCTCAGTATACTGCATATACAATGGGTCACTCACTATAAAACCCCCAGTATACCATTGTCCCTCTTATACTGCAGATAACAACTCTCCAAGTACATATAAAACTTGAGTAGGCATAGGCCAACCTACTTGAAGATTCTTGTGGCCATTGCAAATTTTCAGTTGCTATGCCCTAACAATTTGGTCATCTTAGAGACTGACAGCAGAAATGAACTGAGTGGGGAATTAATGGAAGAAGATGACAAAAAAATGAAAGTTTTAGTTAAGGCAAATTAAATAAAAATTATAAAAAAAACCATAAGTTTTTTTTTATGGTACACCTAGATCGCACCATCTGTTTGAACCTCAGGACAGCCACTGATCTTCATTATTTGGAGTTCTCTAAACCATCTCTCAACATAATGTCTGACCTCATATTCACTGATAAAGGGCCTTAACCTTCATTTTCTTCTGATGAAAGTTGATATTAATAAACTATTGGCTATATCTGCATTTATGGTGTTTGGACTGACAGTAATTTTACTCCAAACAAAATTTTCTGTATCTGACTCCATGTCCACATTTTTCTGTATCTGAACTATTAGCTGAGGTTGACTATTAGACAGTCACTTAAAGGCTGTAAGCCAGACTAGTCACATGTAAATATATAGAGGATATTTGCCTTATCCTATGTTAATACCGGGTATATTTCATTGTGTGGTACAAAAAACATGATATTTTAATGCAGGGGTAGAAAAATCCATTGCCTGGGACAATTAAAAAGTAATGCTGGGCAACCATTTTCCCAATGTGAAAGCCTGGCTGGTTAACTAAAAATATATTATTAAAAACTCGTAATGTTAAAAAAATTATAATGAACATTTAACTGTTACATCAGTCCTCAAGGTATTTACTTACATACAGCATGGTGCATCAATTATCTCCATATAATCTGTTCTTGTGTTGGGTGATTGTTATCGGTAAGAGGACATACCAATCCACAGGTGTCGAAAGATCATTATCTATTAATTAACCACAGTCAATACTACAATACCACCTCAGGATGAATCCTTCATGAAACAAGACTCACAAATGTTTTCCTTTTGTCAAACATCAACATGATATTGGTGTCTTTGATCTTCGATTTGGCACACTAAGGCCCTTTGATTTAGTAGTACTTTCTTACTGGTCTATTAAAGAAATGTGTGTTTCAATGTAGTGCATGTGACAGTTGTTTCTGCTGGCCAATTTTATCTATAGGACAATGACAAGTTTAGAATCGAAACAAATCACAATTGTTGATGCATACTCTATTAGTTAGAGATAATAGTATCAGATTATTGATAACATGAACCATAATTGTGTAAACTCAGATAATCATCAAATATGGACAAGTTTCTGGTCAGGAGTGGTCCAATCACCACTGTGAAGAAAAAAAAACCAACAGAAATTGTTCAATGACAAGGAATATGATAGTAAAAAGCATGTTTGTTGCTTTCAGAGTTCATGGACAGATCAGTTTTCCTCGGTGGAATACAGTGAAAAGGAAAACGGTGGACATATATTTTGTAGTTTATGCACAGAATTTCCCAACCATGCAGACAGAAAATCTCCCCTATTCATTTCTGGTCCAAGGATGAAAGACTCACTTGTCAAACATGTCTTGGACAAGAGAACAGATGTCACTGCCCATTGTTTTATTCTAACTTGTGGATTTTGTGTTAATTTCTATTTCAGATAAAATAATATGTAGCCAGACTTATGTTACACTTTTGTCTTACATCACACACCTTATCATCTCTCTCTTTCTCTATCTCTCTCTCATTCATGTATATCTATATATATGTAGGAGTCCAGAAATTTTCTTAGATTTTATGTTTAGTGTTTGTTTTGTATATGTAAGCTGTTTATTCCCCTGACGAAGAGTTTGTTTAGCTCAAAATGAACTTTTAATTCCCTTTATTTTGATGTATGATTGATGGGTGCAATTTGGGTTATGGAGTATACAGCTTGGTCTTACTTAAGATGTGCACCACTCAAAAAACTGCTAGCTCTGCTTGGTCATTTTCACTTCCTGGACTTCAAAGGTAAATAAAAGAAAAAGAGCTAATAACTTTTTTTACTTTTTATATATTTTGTAATTCATTTTATTGTACTTTCAGAGGCTGGTATTGCCAACTCTGGCAAAATTCCTTTCCCTATTTTAATAACTGCTGAAAATAGTGTACTTTTGACTAATTCAGGCTGATTTTTCGAGTACTTTGGAGTGGCCATTTCTGTCTGCTTAGATCATGTCAAATTTCCACAAGTACAATATGTAAAGAAATTTCAGCCACAGTACATGAAAGTAGCATAGAGGTATGCCAACATTCTCTCCATTGTGCATTTTGCAAATGCAAACAACTTCATCTTAAACCTGTCACTCTCTCAGAAGCATGTAGTATCTGTAGAGCGCCCCCTATAAGGCTCCATCATTGCAACATGATCACTTTTATGAACAATGTAGGTGGCACTGTATTGTTCAACTTCAGACTGACAAATTAAGTACAACTTACCAATGAATGGATACAGACTGACAAATTAAGTGCAGTTTACCAATGAATGATACAGACTGACAAATTAAGTACAGCTTACCAATAAATGGATACAGACTGACAAATTAAGTGCAGTTTACCAATGAATAATACAGACTGACAAATTAAGTACAACTTACCAATAAATGGATACAGACTGACAAATTAAGTACAACTTACCAATGAATGGATACAGACTGACAAATTAAGTACAGTTTACCAATGAATGATACAGACTGACAAAATTAAGTACAGCTTACCAATAAATGGATACAGACTGACAAATTAAGTACAGCTTACCAATGAATGGATACAGAAACTGCAGAGTTGAAAGAAGGTAAAATCCTGGCCTTCCACATGCAAACATCATCATATCCTGTCAGAAATAGAGAAGAAAATAAATTACTCTCTATATAAATATATCCCAGTGTAAAGTTCATCTAAATGTAAACAACACAGACCTAGATCTGCCATCATATAATGGGCTGGAAGACCCAGGTCTATGATGTTCACGGTTGCATGGGTACACGTTTATGAAAGAGCTGTTTGTTTGTTTGTTTTGTTGAGTTTAACACCATTTTTTAGCACATGATAGGCTATACATGCAGCCAGTATATTTGGTGGAAGAAAAACCTGGGAAGACCCCAGGAAGAACCAATGACCCACAGGAAGCTACTGGCAAACTTTCTCACATGCCCAAGTTGGTCGAGCTGCGACTCGAATTCACACGCACAGAGGTGAGATGTGTGAGTGATCTGTAAAGGCAAGCACCTTAGACCACTCGGCCACCCGGGGCAAATACAGTAAATAAGTCCTAGAAATCAAATGTTATATTTAATATATAATAGTCACAGATAAACTTTATATATTTATCAGCATGTACTCTAAATGTAGACAGTTGTAAACAAACTTCACACAACTGAGATGCTCCAATGGACCATAACTTTGGAGCCTACAAATTTCTTTTGGTAGCCCATCTATTTCTCCACAAGAAGTACCTTTGACTAATAAGGGAAAACATTCCACAAGTTAATTTAACTATGTATTCTCCTAAGAATAAAATGTAAATCTAAAATATTTATATATGAAATGAGTGCATTTCATTACGATGCTATTTCATGGGAGGTAAATATAAAGTTTTTTTTAAAATATCAATTATGAAAGCTATCTATATGTAAGAAATGAATGCAAATACTGTATTTGATGTAATATCTGCACTTTGTGCTTCAGAAGTTAATATTTGCATAAATTTATGAGGTTATAACTCATTATAATAAGCACACACCAACAATATCATACAAAAATATCCCCATCACATTTATGTACATTACTAGAAGAGTTAGCTCCCTTTGACTATGTTCGGAGCTTTCCATTACAATTGGAGAAGCATTGTCTCTCCTAATATGGATACACTGAATAAAGTATAATGTAAGATTTACTTTTGAGACTGATTTAACCCATTAAGTTTAGTGGTAATGAGACATCAAACATGTATAGTGATAAGTTCCAAGAAAATCTGCTCTGGATGAGTTTTAGCAGCCAGATTCCTCTGATGAGGCATGCTGGAATAAAAAAACATGCTCAGTACAGGAATTTTTATTTTCTGAGTTTTGGACAAAAGAGGGGTGTGTGCTTATTATGGCATGTGCTGGTATAGCATTTAATATGCCAGTGTTCATGCTGGTATTACATATAATATGGCAACATTGCAGCTGGTATTACATTGAATATGGCAGTATGGAAGCTGATATTACACTGAAAACAAGTGTTCCAGCTGGTATGACAATGAATATGGCAGTGTTCCAACTGGTATTACATTAAATATGGCAGTGTTCCAGCTGGTATTATGTTGAATATGGCAGTGTTCCAGCTGGTATTACATTGAATATGGCAGTGGTCCAACTAGCATTACATTGAATATAGCAGTGTTTCAACTGGTATTACATTGTATATGACAGTGTATTCCACCTAGTATTACAATGATATTTGCCAGTGTTCCAGCTGGTATTACATTGCATATGGCAGTGGCCCAACTGGTATTAAATTGAATACAGCAGTGTTTCAACCGGTATTACATTGAATATGACAGTGTATTTCACCTAGTATTACAATGAATATGCCAGTGTTAGAGCTGGTATTACATTGAATATGGCAGTCTTCCAGCTGGAATTACATTGAATAAGGCAGTCTTCCAGCTGATATTACATTGAATATGGCAGTGTTCCAACTGGTATTACATTGAATATGACAGTGTTCCAGCTTGTATCACACTGAATACAACAGTGTCTTCAAGCTGGTATTATGTTGAATATGGCAGTTGTTCCAGCTGATATTACATTGAATATAGCAGTGTTCCAGCTTGTGTTACTGTGAATATGGCAGTGTTCCAGCTAGGATTATGTTGAATATGGCAGTGTTCTAGCTGGTATTACATTGAATATGACAGTGGTACAACAGGTATTACATTGAATATGGCAGTGTTTCAACTGGTATTACATTGAATACAACAGTGTATTCCAGCTAGTATTACAATGAATATGCCAGTGCTTCAGCTGGTATTATATGGCAGTTTTCCAGCTAGCATTATACTGAATACAACAGTGTTCCAGCTAATATTATATTGAATATTGCAGTGTTTCAGCTGGTATCACATTGAATACTGAAATGTTCAGCTAGGAATTTCCTACAGTGGAGAGGGGAAGAGAGGCCTATTCAGCAATACTGTTGAAGGAAGGAGCGCTTTTCGTAACAATAAGGCATATTTTTGCAATTTAATTTTTTTTTTATGTCAATAATGAAATTTAGAATATAATCATTAGGAAGGAGAAACAGACAAAAGCACATTCACAAGTTTATCATACATTAAAGAAACAGAAAAATAAATGGAATAAACAGAAAATAGAAAACTACACAGATTTAAGGTGTTTTAATGATCTGGAGAGAGACAGAGGGGAGGGTATACAGAAAGGGTGACTAGAAAGGCACAGAGGGCAGACGGGAGGCCACTGAAGGCAGAGAGGGATAAAGCTCCTCAATTTCAAACTAGCTGGATTGATGTATGGCATATTCCTATCTTGTATGATACTTACTTGATATGTTACAGTATTTGACAACTTCCCTGCCTCTATTAGCAGAACTAAAGAGTAATCTGGAAAAAATGTATTTTAATTATTTCTAAATCACAATAACTCAATTTGCAACTGCTTTTATCTTATTTATTGTTTTTATTATCTTACCTACTTCTTTCTATCAAAGAAACTTGAAAAGAAAATTACAAAAAGGTAATGTTGACATTATGTCCACCCTTTTCACTGCCAACAACTGCAAGCAAACACTTAATCACTGCTTTAACAAACTTAAGCTGCAGAGTGGACTTGTGAGAAAATATTTGCATCTAAATGTCAAGATTTATTATATATACAAATAAGAGATAACATGTCAATTAATACTCATCTAATCAAGGTAGAGATAACATGTAAATTAATACTCATCTAATCAAGGCAGAGATAACATGTAAATGAATACTCGTCTAATCAAGGCAGAGATAACATATAAATGAATACTCATCTAATCAAGGCATAGATAACATGTAAATTAATACTCATCGAATCAAGGTGGATATAACATACAAATTAATACTCATCTAATCAAGGCATATATAACATGTAAATTAATACTCATCGAATCAAGGTGGATATAACATGTAAATTAATACTCATCTAATCAAGGCAGAGATAACATGTAAATTAATACTCATCTAATCAAGGTAGATATAACATGTAAATGAATACTCATCTAATCAAGGCAGAGATAATATGTAAATTAATACTCATCTAATCAAGGTAGAGATAATATGTAAATTAATACTTATCTAATCAAGGTAGAGATAATATGTAAATTAATACTTATCTAATCAAGGCAGATATAACATGTAAATGAATACTCATCTAATCAAGGCAGAGATAACATGTAAATTAATACTCATCTAATCAAGGTAGAGATAATATGTAAATTAATACTTATCTAATCAAGGCAGAGATAACATATAAATTAATACTCATCTAATCAAGGTAGAGCAAAGATAATCTTACATATACTCATTAGTATTTTAATGTTAAAAAAACTTTAAATTTTCATTTCTGAAAATATAACTGCACAGTTACACATAAAGTTTGTGTCTGTATATAACTTTCACAAAAACTTAAGAAAGACGGTAAAGTCAAAGTATTTTAATTTTGTGATAATATTATACAGTTAAAACAATTAAGGTTACAAAACACACTGATGACTGACTTGTCAGACCCATTGATATTAGGTTCTCTCAAGTACAGGTTTGTAAAACATAATGTAAAATAAGTTTTACTGACATGTAAAATGTAAAATAATTTTGTTTTCAATTTGCTTTTTATGTCACAGGTACCTGTATAGAATGTTGACTTGAATAGCTAAGGTAATAAGTGTCCAACTATCATTTGGGAGATCTGGGTTTGAGTCCCATTCTGTCCATGCATATTGTTCCCTGTGACATTTGGTGACTGAGGTGGGAACAACCATTTCAAGATCTCTTGGGTGTGACAGTGTTTTACTAGGAGTTAAAAAATGGTCCTTGCAGCCGATGTAGAAATGTGGCTAGGTGGCTAGTCTCCTCAAGCCAGAAGAATGTGTTATGGATACCTGCATGGTATGTCAATTTAGATAGCATAGGCAATTGGGCCCAGCATTCAGGAGATCCAGTTTCCAGCTATAGTCCAGCTGTGCATATTTTACCTGTGACATTTACAGTAATCAATATACCATATTTGTTTGTGCAACATGTGCCCTTGTGGCAAACAGTGTGAACTCTGATCTATGATTGTATTATGTACTAGTAAATAAGGGTCCACACTGTTCATTCTTGCCATGATTTCAATCAAAAGTGTGAACCCTGATCTACCACTGTATTATGTACTAGTAAATAAGAGTCCACACTGTTCATTCTTGCCATGATTTCAATCAAATAGTGTGAACCCTGATCTACCACTGTATTATGTGCTGTTAAATAAGGGTCCATATTGTTCATTCTTGCCATGATTACAATCAAATAGTGTGAACCCTGATCTACCACTGTATTATGTGCTGTTAAATAAGGGTCCATATTGTTCATTCTTGCCATGATTACAATCAAATAGTGTGAACCCTGATCTACCACTGTATTATGTGCTGTTAAATAAGGGTCCATATTGTTCATTCTTGCCATGATTACAATCAAATAGTGTGAACCCTGATCTACCACTGTATTATGTGCTGTTAAATAAGGGTCTATATTGTTCATTCTTGCCATGATTACAATCAAATAGTGTGAACCCTGATCTACCACTGTATTATGTGCTGTTAAATAAGAGTCCACACTGTTCATTCTTGCCATGATTTCAATCAAACAGTGTGAACCCTGATCTACCATAGTATTATGTGCTGTTAAATAAGGGCCCACACTGTTCATTCTTGCCACGATTACAATTAAATAGTGTGAACCCTGATCAACATGTGCTCTATGTAACATCGGATCTGGAACTACCCTGTTTGCAGATGGGTGTAAGATATAAACAGATACATGTATATATGTCAATTATGATGTAAACTGGTCCTCTGTCCTCATTGCCTAGCTATAATATAAACTGGTTCCCTGTCCTCACAACAGAATGACAACTGGTCCCCTGTCCACATAACAGAATGACAACTTGTACAGATCAATGCAGTGACTGTTTGCATTGTTGGGTTCTTAGCTGGTCACAAGCAATGTTAAAACTAGAGTGTCAGTCGGTGGCCCATTTATTCTCTCATGAAATCCCATGGGCAGAATCCTGCCAAAATAATGTAATTTTCACCTGTTCTTAATCAGTCTGATTACGACAAGGTTCCAGTTTATATATCATGCTGTTCCTAATTGGTCTGATCAGGATTGGGTACCAGTTTACCAACCTGATTAGGACAGGTAGAAGTTTATCTATCATGATGTTTCTTAACCAGTCTGATTAGGACTGTGTACCAGATTACCTATCATGCTGTTCCTAATCAGTCTGATTAAGACTGGGTACCAGTTTACCTGCCTGATTAGGACAGGCTATCAGTTTACCTATCATGCTGTTCCTAATCAGTCTGATTAAGACGGGTACCAGTTTACCTGTCTGATTAGGACACGCGCTTCCATTTTACCTATCATGCTGTTCCTAACCAGTCTGATTAGGACAGACTACCAGTTTACCTATCATGCTGTTCCTAATCAGTCTGATTAAGACTGGGTACCAGTTTATCTGTCTGATTAGGACAGGCTACCAGTTTGCCTATCATGATCTTCCTAATCAGTCTGATTAAGACTGGGTACCAGTTTATCTGTCTGATTAGGACACACTACCAGTTTACCTATCATGCTGTTTCTAATCAGTCTGACTAAGTCTGGGTACCAGTTTACCTGTCTGATTAGGACATGCTACCATTTTACCTATCATGATGTTCCTAATCAGTCTGGTTAAGACTGGGTACCAGTTTACCTGTCTGATTAGGACAGGCTACCAGTTTACCTATCATGCTGTTCCTAATCAGTATGACTAAGACTGGGTACCAGTTTACCTATCATGCTGTTCCTAATCAGCCTGATTAGGACAAGGTACCAGTTTACCTATCATGCTCACCTGTGTTGAGAGCGATTATGTCTGTAATGATCTTACCTGTAATTATGGCAACCAGTATGAGGAAGATGACACCCAGACCAAAACCAGCCTGCTTCAGAGCAAATGGGATTCCTGCAGTGATAGTAGCATTGCAATGAAGCTAGTTCACCTTGCTTTGACATTAAATTTTGACCTTGGCACATTATCATGATACATTACACACCATCTAAACACATGCTATGCATTTTGATAAAGTATCATACAAATATTTATTGCAATTCAAAAGCAATCTGGTAGACATGACAAGCTTACTGACAGACAGACAGATAGAATGACAGACTGTGTAACAGTTCACCTTTTCTGACAATGTCTAGAAGCATAATATGTTTCTTAGGCATGCTTTACAAAACTGAATCTGGACTGACTTCTGTAGAAATGGTGAGGCTTCCACAGAAATCAGATGTAAAACTTATTTTTTACTTCTTCCCCAGATTGGTTCAGCCAATCTTGATTGAACTAATGGTAGGATTTTTCTGTACGACATGCATGCTCTATTCAAACTTTGTCTTGGTTAGCCGTCCAAGCAATGATGAGGCTTAGTTAGCAATAGCATATAAAAAACCCTATTTTGTTGTCTTGCTGTTGAAAATTGCTGCTTCTACTTAATTTAGGAAACCTTTACGCCTTATTTTCCAAAACCAATCAAGTAACAAAGTATCACAAAACATTACAGGGAACCAGCAGCAGTGAGAAGCAGGAAATCTAGAGATTTTTTAAATATTATTCTTTCGGTTTCTGCTTCAGTTACAGCAAAGGGTGACATCAAGAAGTTGATTTATCTAATCATGTATGCTTTTGCATGTCCTAAGTGCACAAAAAATTGGTATGCACAACTAGCAAAATAAGAAAGACACTTAAAGTTTCTAGCAAACAAGCAAAAAAAGAAATACATTTAAGT
Source organism: Margaritifera margaritifera (assembly GCA_029931535.1). NCBI lineage: Eukaryota > Metazoa > Mollusca > Bivalvia > Unionida > Margaritiferidae > Margaritifera > Margaritifera margaritifera. Next base: position 1,228,551 of record JAQPZY010001471.1, read on the forward strand.
TTCTAAAAAAGAATGCTTCCTATCTGTATTTCTACCAAATTCTTTTTGGTTGCATTTTGAGAACTCCTGGTGCAATATTAACAGGTTAGTGATATCAGACCCTCTTGGTTCTCTTTTTAAGTATTTATTTTCCCTTTACTCCTGGTTCACTACACCTTCTTTCAGCCTTTAGCTGGATCGGAAGGAGACAACTCTGAGAGATGACTTACCAGGAGAGATAATAGATAACCAAAAGGGTATAGAGAACAACACTCTGGGGATGGAAAACTGAACATATTAACAATATCTCAATTGGTGAGTACACAATGCATAAATTGGATGTGATGGTGAACAAGTAAGGAAATTTTGAAAACTATGGATAAATTCAACTAAATATTTCAGAGGGGTTAGAGAGTTACAATGGATGTGATGGTGAATGAAAAAGGAAATTTAAAAAAAGAATAAATTCAACTAAATATTTCAAGAGTGAGAGATTTATAAAGAGACATACCTATGATACCTGAGCCAATGATAGAATTAATAAAGTTGAAGGATGTCATAGGGATGTTCGATTGGCCAGCATCGGCTTTCTTGCCATCATCAAAAAAGTGGCGGGATTCACTCATACTGCTTGTCTCAGAGAAGTCTGAGTTTGTCTGAAATAGCAAATTGAATACATTAACACTGTATGTTATACAAAAATAAATTCTGGATTGTTCATAAAATACTATCCTGTGCAAGAAATCCATGGTAACCATAATACACAGGCAAAGTTTCAACATGTTTCACCTCTGTTATATTAATAATACTAACACTACTACTTCTACTATTGATGCATGCCACTCATGATCTGATCACACATTTAAAACATATAAAAGTTCTCACACATGTAAAACATATAAAAGTTCTCACACATGAAAAACAAAAGTTCTCACACATGTAAAACATAAAAATTCTCATACATGTAAAACATCAAAGTTCTCACACATGTAAAACATGTCAAAGTTCTCACACATATTAAACATGTTAATTACATATACATGTATGTAAAATATATGTTTTCTCCTGCCTTACAAAAAAAGGGTCCTTTGCACTTTCAAGGGTCCCTGCTTATTATTTATCTACTTATTACTTATTGATTACATCACCACAATTATAAATATTAACATGAAGTTCTTTTAAACTAATGCAGTAAATTAGTACCAATAGTTCTCTTTTATACAAAATTATTGTTATATTGTTCTTTTTCAATATAGGAATTTCTACAGTACAGATACATTAGTGGCCACACATATGATAGCTCTGTCATGTGTGCTTTTTTCAAAACTGCTACACAGTTGATAAAAAAAATTAAATCTTATTTTTCAATTTGGCCATTTTGAAGCCAACCTTTTATTCGGGATATAAGCAGTGTGAATATACCATTTCCTTGTGCATTCTTTACATCTGATCAGTCGAGTTATCTTCCCTGTACTGGTATCAGATGCGGTGGGAAATTCTTATTAACATTGTCAGCAATATCATCAAATCATCCCCTCAACCATTTAATGCACTATGTAAATTGCACTGAGTTGATTCCATAATCATTTTTGTATTTGATGCAAAATTTCTAACCCATACAAGTGTAAATTTAACTTCAGAAATTATTACAAAATCAACTGTCTCAGTCTCATTTTATGACAGGGATGGGGAGAGCAATGACAATAATGCCCCATCAGTTGTTATCACAATGAATCATTAAAGTTTTCAGCGTGAGAAATTTAACACATTCTTTAATATTAATTCTTTATGTTTTGCTCCCTTAGAGCTCTATCAAAGCATGAAGTAATCTTGACCAATAAGAAACTTGCCACATTGTATGAGTGATAAAATCAGGCATCTTGATGATTTGGTGGACTTGCCTAAAGTCAGAACATAGAGCATACGATAGCAAATGACACAGATGGTTATTTTTGTGAGCCTTTTATGACATGTTGCCAATATTTACATGTGCCCTCCAAATTTTACTGTGGAAAAAGGCACAACGGTGCAGCCCGGAGAAAACACTGATATACACAAAACATCTAATTCATACACATAGGCATAGGTGAAACATTCAATTAATATGTTGTCACATGTTTTTGCTACATAAATCCAAATAGATATTTTACATATGTGGCAATTATGGGATGGGGGGGGGGGGGGACCTACAAATTCACACTTTTAGGGGCAATCAGCTTACTACAGAAGCATGAAAGTTTTTAATGTCTACTGTATATCTAGTCCGAAATGAATGACTTGGTTAATAATAAAGTATTATGATGGAGCTATAAGTTTTATTATTGTTAGGGCTCAAATTTGACAAGGCAGGTGGATCATTTGCTAAATTAACATGTACAAATTTGTTTTTTTAATGCACTAAAAATGTGTCATGAAAAAATGAGGTTTGACTGAATCTTCTGAACTACATCAGAGGATCTGTCATTAAAGTATCAATGAGAACATCTCAGGTGAGGGAATACAATATGTTGGTACATAGAGAGAGTATCAATGAAAAACATCTCAGGTAAAGGAATACAATATGTTGGTACATACAGAAAGTATCAATGAGAAACATCTCAGGCGAGGGAATACAATATGTTGGTACATACAAAAAGTATCAACGAGAAACATCTCTGGTGATGGAATACAATATGTTGGTACATACAAAAACTATCAATGAGAAACATCTCAGGTGAGGGAATACGATATGTCGGTACACACAAAAAGTATCAATGAGAAACATCTCAGGTGAGGGAATACGATATGTCGGTACACACAAAAAGTATTAATGAGAACATCTCTGATGAGGGAATACAATATGTTGGTATATACAAAAAGTATCAATGAGAACATCTCTGGTGAGGGAATACAATATGTTTAGTACATATAGAAAAAGTATCAATGAGAACATCTCAGGTGAGGGAATACAATATGTTGGTACATACAAAAAATATCAATGAGAAACATCTCAGGTGGTACACACAAAAAGTATAATGAGAACATCTCAGGTGAGGGAACACGATATGTTGGTACATAGAAAAAGTATCAATGAGAAACATTTCAGGTGAGGGAATATGATCGGTACACACAAAAAGTATCAATGAGAAACATCTCAGGTGAGGGAATATGATATGTCGGTACATACAAAAAGTATCAATGAGAAACATCTCAGGTGAGGGAATACAATATGTTGGTACATACAAAAGCAGTAAATGATATCAAGAACAAGAAGATTAAACTGAAAATCAGACTCTATGACAATCAAATCCTGAACCCTGATATGCTGATAACAGACTATCCAATTTAGTGTTGGACCCTTGATTCTATAAAGACTGGTCCCATAGTCACAAAACTAAGTGAGCACAAATACTGCTCCTATATTATAGGGCTAAAAAAAATTAGATACCATTCTTACATGTCAAGCAACATCTGTCAAATTTTGAAAAAGTCAAGCAAACAAAATATTGTATTAATTAAATGATAAACCCATATTTGATGATAAGCCCCATCCCCATTAAACACATGCTATATTTATCTGATAAATAACCCCATCCCCATTACACAAATACAGTGTTGCATATTGAGTGCGGGCTCACTGGTTTCCCACAATTTTTGTCCTATGTCACTCAAATCTTGACCCTGTGCTCTTTTTGTCAGAAAAAAATTCAAAAATTATGTCTACAACTTTTCATTAGTGGATACAAGAAATCCATCCATGTCTCTGTTTTGGCGCTAGCAATGGCCAAAGTCACAAAAGGTGATAAAAACAGAAAAAATTACAAAAGAGACTAAATTTATGCAAATACACAATTTGTCATTTAGTTATTGATTTCTTAGTTTGGATATAAAAGTTATTTAGAAACGGGTATTTATTATAATAAATGCTGGTAGATAATGAGTGTACTCTAAATTTAAATGAGAGTAAGATCTGGAATGGAAAATTCCATGGTGCAGCTCATTTCAGGTTAACCAGATATTCAAACATGTTAATTTTTTCATGAATTAGTTGAGTACATGATAAAACTTTTATTGCAATAATGTAAGTGTCCAAGGAAAATATGATAGTACAGTACAGACCACAAAGTTAAGGTGTCAAAACTGTCAAAGCAAATAAGCTTGTCTCATTTTTAAAACACTATTAGTGCATTATGTACTATTATTTTCCTTTGTCCCTCTAAAATGTTGTGTGTCCCCCAAATTTAAAGGGAAGGGAACACAGTGTCCCCTACCCTTGGGATCCTATGAGCATTATCGCACATACAATATTTATCCGATAATAAGTCCATCCCAATTACACACATACCATATTTATCTGATAATAAGCCCATCCCCATTACACACATACCATATTTATCTGATAATAAATTAATCCCCAGTACACACATACTATATTTATCTGATAATAAGCCCATCCCCATTACACACATACCATATTTATCTGACAAGTCCATCCCCATTACACACATACCATATTTATCTGATAATAAGTCCATCTCCATTACACACATACTATATTTATCTGATAATAAGTCCATCCCCATTACACACATACCATATTTATTTGATAATAAGCCCATCCCCATTACACACATACCATATTTATCTGATAATAAATCCATCCCCAGTACACACATACCATATTTATCCGATAATAAGCCCATCCCCATCACACACATACCATATTTATCCAATAATAAGTCCATCCCCATTACACACATACCATATTTATCCGCTAATAAGTCCATCCCCATTACACACATACCATATTTATCTGCTAATAAGTCCATCACCATTACACACATACCATATTTATCTGATAATAAGTCCATCTCCATTACACACATACAATAATTATCTGATAATAAGCCCATCCCCATTACACACATACCATCTTTATTTGATAATAAGCCCATTCCCATTACACACATACCATATTTATCTGATAATAAGTCCATCCCCATTACACACATACCTTATTTATTTGATAATAAGCCCATCCCCATTACACACATACCTTATTTATTTGATAATAAGCCTATTCCCATTACACACATACCATATTTATCTGATAAATAAGCCCATCCCCATTACACACATACCATATTTGTCCGATAAGCCCATCCCCATTACACACATGCCATATTTATCTGATAATAAGCCCATTCCCATTACACACATACCATAGTATCTGATAATAAGCCCATTCCCATTACACACATACCAATTTATCTGATAATAAGCCCATCACCATTAAACATATACCATATTATCTGATAAGCCCCATCCCCATTACACACATGCCATATTTATCTGATAGTAAGCCCCATCTCCATTACACACATGCCATATTTATCTGATAATAAGCCCCATCCCCATTATACACATACCATATTATCTGATAATAAGCCCCATCCCCACAACACACATACCTCATTTATCTTATAAGACCTTCCCCATTACACACATAGCATATTTATCTGATAATTAGCCCATCCCCATTACACACATATCATATTTATCTGATAATAAGCCCATTCCCATTACACACATAGCATATTTATCTCATAATAAGCCCATTCCCATTACACACATACCATATTATCTGATAATAAGCCCATCAACATTAAACACATACCATATTATCTGATAATAAGCCCCATCCCCATAACACACATACAATATTATTGGATAAAAAGCTCCATCCCCATTACACACATGCCATATTTATCTGATAATAAGCTCATCCCCAATTTTACACATATTTGCTTATAATATTTTTGATAATAATTCATCCCCCTATATTATGACAAAATAATCTCACCACCCCCTCCGCACACACACTTTATGTCAAATTTATTTGGCTGGTCCCCCTGGTCTTATTATAGAAGAAATACTGTAAAACAAAATATGAAACTTTTGGTAATTCAATCCATTGTTTAAGTTATCTTTTTGAAAATTGACATTTTTCAACATTGAGTCTGAGTTCAAATTTTGTGCCGCATAATGTTTTGTGATTAAAATTGTGGTCTGCCAGGTAATACAGTGCACACTGATATGCTGTAAAGATGGCAACAGTAATTGTGGTCTGCCATGGAATACAGTGCACACTGATATGCTGTAAAGATGGCAACAGTAATTGTGGTTTGCCATGGAATACAGTGCACACTGATATGCTGTAAAGATGGCAACAGTAATTGTGGTCTGCCATGGAATACAGTGCACACTGATATGCTGCAAAGATGGCAACAGTAATTGTGGTCTGCCATGGAATACAGTGCACACTGATATGCTGTAAAGATGGCAACAGTAATTGTGGTCTGCCAGGTAATACAGTGCACACTGATATGCTGCAAAGATGGCAACAGTAATTGTGGTTTGCCATGGAATACAGTGCACACTGATATGCTGTAAAGATGGCAACAGTAATTGTGGTCTGCCAGGTAATACAGTGCACACTGATATGCTGCAAAGATGGCAACAGTAATTGTGGTCTGCCATGTAATACAGTGCACACTGATATGCTGTAACAATGGCAACAGTAATTGTGGTTTGCCATGGAATACAGTGCACACTGATATGCTGTAAAGATGGCAACAGTAATTGTGGTCTGCCAGGTAATACAGTGCACACTGATATGCTGTAAAGATGGCAACAGTAATTGTGGTCTGCCATGGAATACAGTGCACACTGATATGCTGTAAAGATGGCAACAGTAATTGTGGTCTGCCAGGTAATACAGTGCACACTGATATGCTGCAAAGATGGCAACAGTAATTGTGGTTTGCCATGGAATACAGTGCACACTGATATGCTGCAAAGATGGCAACAGTAATTGTGGTCTGCCAGGTAATACAGTGCACACTGATATGCTGCAAAGATGGCAACAGTAATTGTGGTCTGCCATGTAATACAGTGCACACTGATATGCTGTAAAGATGGCAACAGTAATTGTGGTCTGCCAGGTAATAGAGTGCACAATGATATGCTGCAAAGATGGCAACAGTAATTGTGGTCTGCCAGGTAATACAGTGCACACTGATATGCTGCAAAGATGGCAACAGTAATTGTGGTTTGCCATGGAATACAGTGCACACTGATATGCTGCAAAGATGGCAACAGTAATTGTGGTCTGCCAGGTAATACAGTGCACACTGATATGCTGCAAAGATGGCAACAGTAATTGTGGTCTGCCATGTAATACAGTGCACACTGATATGCTGCAAAGATGGCAACAGTAATTGTGGTTTGCCATGGAATACAGTGCAAACTGATATGCTGTTAAAGATGGCAACAGTAATTGTGGTCTGCCATGTAATACAGTGCACACTGATATGCTGCAAAGATGGCAACAGTAATTGTTGTCTGCCAGTAATGCAATGCACACTGATATGCTGCAAAGATGGCAACAGTAATTCATACCTGTCAGCTTGTACAGGAATCCCGTAATTTGTACGGTTTTTTGGGGGGTTTTGCAGTGTACGGCCATACAACCATTTTGTACAGTTTTTTATATTTAAAAAAAAATAATCGGGCAAGTCCTTATTTTTGTGCTTTAATCACTACATCTACCTTTATTTGGCCATTCATGCCCTCTGGGCGTACTGAATATTTGATTCTACCACTCTCCAAGTATACATTTACATCCTGTATAACACCTACAGGTGGTCAGTGATAACTATGGCATATGTGCACGTTCTGTTACTGCTTGACTGCATATTGGGCTAAGCGACCAAATTATCGCCAAATCAAAACACCTCAAACAAAACAAAGCCGGTATGATTAATTAGCAGTGTTTTAAGCGGCTTTGTTGCACTGTGTTTACTCAAACCGATCCTCACGAGTGGCTCACTTTGATTTTAATCCAGCAAGTCAGCGTAATTAAATTAATGAAAGGTACTTTACTGACATCAGTGTTGGTTTCCTTTATGAACTGATTAAATGACAGTAATGATTCTTTCATTTTTAATTGATTATAAAGACATTTAACTTTTACGTGCGATATTGCATTTGAAGCGAAACAATTACGCTAATTAATGAGCTCTGTTCGTATTTGAAAGAGAAAATGTTTGTTATGATCATTTTAGAAGTAGTTGTCAAGCAAGCTGATATTTACCATGTGGATAAAATGAGTTTGCTAAATTATTTTCACAAGGAAGGTAAAAAGGATGATTTGAAGAAGTAAAATTCTTGTGAAAGTGGAGGGATAAAACGTAAGACTGCTACTGAGTGTGAGAATTCCTTAAACCAAGAGAGTGTAAAAATTCTAACGAACATTTCACCAAATGGACCAGAGCTTGAGGACTTTAACTCAGACATAGCTATCAACTGCTGGCTTAGTGCTGGTGCATGTGGCAGACATGTACATGGACCTTTTTTTTTCAAAATCCAGCAGCTAAAACATATATATATGTACCTGAGGTAGCCAAACGTATATCAACAACTGTTTTAGAAAAATTAAATTCTTTTTAGAAATAATTATGTTGTATATTATTTCATTTGTTCTTTCAATATATTAAGTACATCTTATCAAATCTCAGCAAGTGATTACCATTTTGGGACAAGTTAAAAGTAAGGTGGCAAGTGAATTTTCTGAAACCACTTGTCATGGACAAGTGGATGAAAAACAATTTTGCTCAGCCCTGTCTTTGGCGTAAGGTTTTTCAGGTCTTTGTAAGTTTTTTTTTGGTCTGGTGTACAGGTTTCTGTCTCAGGAGGTTGACAGGTATGGTAATTGTGGTCTGCCAGTAATGCAATGCACACTGATATGCTGCAAAGATGGCAACAGTAATTGTGGTCTGCCAGTAATACAATGCACACTGATATGCTGCATATATGGCAACAGTAATATAGTGGGTCAATTAGAAACCATATTTTGTCATTATTTTCAACATAAAACAAACATTGGTAAAAAGTATGCTCTGGTTTACAAAGAAATGGTGACTAAAGTCTAGATGATAAAAGTTCAACTTGCTTAGATTCCTCCATGTATAGAAATCACTATAGGATTAAATGATCATGGCTGAGTATTTATCAAAGTGTACATTTTACCTAATCACAAAGTAAATAAAGTTTAACTCTGTGAGCAATTAGGTAAAATTTACACTTCAATAAATACACCCAACCATGATCATTTAATCATTAGAATTCCAATTTTGCTCCTTTCTGTTGTCAAATCAGTGGATTCCATGAAAATTAGAAGGTTCCATCAGTGGATTCCATGCAAATCAGTGTATTCCATGCATCAAGAAAGAATCTGATTTTCAGTAGCACTTAATTTTCTTTCTAGAACCTCTTCCAATCAGAGTGTCCTCTGCCTTTTCCATGAAAAAATCTCACATGTATCGCAGAAGAAGCCATTCTGAATTTCATTCATGATAACAAACCTATCACATGACAGGATCATGTGATGAAATACTACATCACTATGTAAATGAAAAGTAAAGATTAATTCATTTTATTTTTATATTCAAAAGCTACTTTCAGACATTTCTTAGCTTGAGTATGTTTAACTGACCTGTTTTTTAGTCCATATACAGTCAACAAACAGATCTTAGGCTGTGTAGTACTTTCTTGCAAAAGAATTGTTTATGCTGCTGGAGTTTTTGTTTTCCCCCGAAATTGGGAAACCAATCTGCCTCATACATCCAAGATTTTTTCTGGCAGAGGTTGCTCTGACTTGTGCCTCTTCATTGAAAGTAGTCCCCAGAATTTACTAATGTACAAAAAATTCAGTATAATTTGACCATTTACAACAAACCACATGGCAATCAATTCATACAAATTGAAATTATTAAAGTTTTGAACAGCATTGACCCAGACCTGCCATTGCATAATGTGCTAGCATCACTCAGGGTCTGCCCTCAATCAGAACATCCTCAGCTTTTTCCATTGCATACTAGAAAAAACCTATGGTGTAAATAATAGCCATTCTGAACTGCCCTCAAGCTGATAGCTGTTATTAATGACTAGATACCATGTCATCATTGAAAAGCAACATAAGCAACAGTTTCAGACTATTGAAACCGAATGATTTCTTAAATATTTGTAATTACAAAGTTGCTTGAATAATATTAAAATTTAAAATTGCAGGTATTTCATTGATTGTTGAAACATCGAGGTTTACTTTCAACACCTATCATTTTATAAGAATCTGTTCTTCGGACATCTAGCCGAATGTTCATCTGCCCAAAACTTACCAATTTGGGAATAATCACTATGATTACCTCCACGTCTCTTTCAGAGAGTTGAAGTTATTGGTGTAATTACAGAAAGCATTTAGGCTGCACTATTTACCAAAATGTCTAAACATGTACACATTTTACAATAACCAAAACAATGCCACTTAATCAGAATGATTACAAACTCAACCTTTCCCTCTATCCATCCATTAGACTTACTGAACAGCTGACAGCTATTATAATGTGCATACCATACCTCGCTCAACTTGTCACTGCTTCATTTGCTGTACATCTTTTACTTCTTATTATGACAGGATTAAGTATGTAAGATATGTCTTTGTTGAATGTATATGACAATTTAGGTAAAACATTCTTAGGATCGTCACAATATTGTTTTCCTACTGCTTCATACATGTACATGATGAAAAACAAATCAATAAATAGATGCTACCGGATGTACTGGGTGGACATGTCATGGGTTGCTTTTGTGGGATCTACAATGATTAAGAATCTGTAAGGTGGCTTACAAACTTGAAAAGGTGTATCTTTAAAATAACATGTTACTAATAAAAAATTCTGTTAACAGAGATATTTTCCAAAAGGTAAATGATGCAGTTTAAATAAAATTGTATCAGCATTATCAGTAAATCAACTTGATGTGTAATGTCATGTAAAGTGCGCCTAACAATTCTTGTCAACTTCGGCTTTTTCGTAATGATGCCACATTCGATGTTAAAATTATACATACAGTGAAACCCCGCGTTATATCCGAATTCGCTTTATAGCGGGGCGCGTTATATTATACATACTTGAAGAAGAGAATTAACATAAATATGCTTCTAAACAGTCCTCTAAAGCGGAGGTGTTAAAATATATATAATTTAATTAGAACGAGTAGTGCATTTTTGTTTACGTGTTTACCATTTTTGTAAAAGTTTACAGGCAGTAAACTAAGCTAAGCCGTTTACACGTATAAACACTGCAGACTTAGAAAGCATTAAAGACTAATTTCTAATATAATTTCTTTGAGTGTCCCAAATGGTGCAGTCAGTTCCCAATACAAACAAAAAACAAAGAATTAATGACAGCTTCAATAGGAAGTTTATGTAGTAGAAAATCTATTGTGCTGCATTGCAGCGACTTTTAAAGCAATATAAACAGCTCTTCCTGCATAAGCTATCAAGTTACCTGAGTCAGTGAACAAGAAATTTCATTACCAATATTGTCTTTAAGTTAGTTTTATATATCCATTTTTACTACAATTCTATAAGTAAACTCAAATTGGACTGGGTCATATAACATAACTGATGTTACCACTAATTGTTGACAGCCATGCAATCTTTCTTATCATTGAACAAACAGTCATCAAAATTCTAGTTATGTGAGTGGGCTAAAATGCTATTGTAGTCATAATTTCCCTAAAATGGCCTCTTTTTTGTGTACAGTCAATAATGACTGTGTGAATCGTGACATACAGCAAAATAATGTCAATTTATTGCTTTGTTCTCTTATACCAGCAGATGTTTAAAATATAAGTATTTCTGTTTTTCCTTAGGTAGAAAATGCATATGACACATCTAATATTTCAAAAATGTTTTAAAATACCAAATATGTTGCTATGGTGTTCTTGAATGTTACCAAATAAGAAACTCTGTGTCAATCTTGATGCTTGATCAAATCACACTGAACACTGAGAGAGAGAGAGAGAGAGAGAGAGAGAGAGAGAGAGAGAGAGAGAGAGAGAGAGAGAGAGAGAGAGAGCAAGAATGAAGTTTATAAGTGGATGTGCCCTTGTAGAAACTGGCTCACAACTGGCTGTATGGTTTATGTGTAATCATACCAACAGCCTCAATAGCAATACACAACTAGCCTAGCCCCAGTGGGGAGTGTATTCCGACTGTATACTACTACTTCAAATAACATCAAAAGGACATTAATTTACTCCCACACATCATGGGTCAGTAAAGACTGCTGTAGATAGCAGCTAAATATGTCCACTGGATGTCCTTCGTGCTCATTGAAAAGAGACAGGTTGAAGCAAACAGTTGATGATGCACAAACTTTCTGTTTGGCTGACAAAATAAACAATTACAATTGCATACAGCAGGAAGGCATCAGCCAAATGAACTAATTTAAGCCTCTCTAATGGATTGTGTATATATAGCTGATGAGATTGCAATCAACCAAGATGAACAGAGAACTTTGATTTTAATGATTGTTCAGTTTGATCTTAATGAAGTCAATCCACAGACTGGAACAAAAATAATCCTGTAATTGTATTTAGTTCATTTCAAAGTTTTGATTTGATTTTTGCTTTTCCAACCCATGTGAAGTAATTGGTGAATTTTCAATCGAACTAAATTCACAAAATGGTTGATACAAACAGCTAGTATCTTATGCTTGAGAAAAGTTTACCATCTTTTTTACATAGCATTGAATATACACAGCAAATCTCAAATTTTTGAGAATTATTAACCAAATATGATGAAAAATATTTTTATTTGCAATATGCATTGTTTTAAAGAAAAATTAATGCCACAGAATCACAGGAAAGGCAGAATTCTACTTTTCAAAGCAAATTTTCAGTACATTTTGTCGGTTGGTTGGTTTTGACTGGCACTTTCAACGCATTCTTGGCTATTATCATGCCCAGGAAATGGGAGCTATGTGCCTTTCGCATGTACACCCCAAGGCAGCTGACCCGGGCTGGCTCAAGTGGGTATCAAACCCAGGAGCATTTGTATTACAAGTCCAACGCTCAGTACATTTGGTACACAACTCCTGATTTTGGTGATTATTATGTATAAAACTTGGACTACCAAGCAATTACAATGCTTTTTACAGCCATCAAAAGGATCTCCAGCTGTATGTATGATCCTTTATGCCTTTAAAAAAAAACAGACTTACATATGGGACGAAGTTGCATCTTAAAAGAGTGATATTTTGTGAAATAAAGTATCTCTGCCTTTTATACTAATTATAAACATTAAGATCTATTAAAACTGATGTCTTAAGTGTGATGATGTCAACATAATTATTACAAATTTGAATGACTGACAGGTCATTTTGTGAGAATGTTTTAATGGTTATGACATAAACTGCACAAAAATTATCAGTTGTCTCTAACCTGTGGAACTTTTTGTGTTTCACGTTTTAATGAACTTGCCAAAATCTATCAAAATCACTTTTTCTTCTAAATGAATACTTATTTTTTTATGGAATATATCAAAAATGAAGTTTTGTCCCATAAATAAACATTTCAAGTTCAAAACAATTCTATTTGATGCTAACATCATTTGAAGTAAATATAGTTTAATCAATTTCAACACACTTTATTCTTCACCTCTTTTGCACTATAACATGAACTGACCTAGTTCATTAGCAGCAACAAGAAGAAGCAATTCCCTAAATGTGTATATATATATATATATATATATATATATATATATATATATATATATATATATATATATATATATATATAAATAACTATTACTTCTTGATTGAAATCAAACATTTATTGATAATTAACAGACAAAGTGCCTAGAAGCAGATACAGTGTACAAGGGGCATAGACCAGACTATATTAGATTAATCTTTGAAAAAAGTAATTTTGCTTGTTTTGATGTTTTACAGCACAGCAACACATGAAGGTTATTTAGTGTCGAGGCAAGTGTAGTAAAGTGCCGATCTGTACTGATCCGATGGTAGGATTTGAACCCATGCCACGCTAAAGACTGAGCCACAACAGCTTCTAAAAAAAATATAACTTTAAATGAAAGATAGATGACTCAAAGGGACACATTTGTGCCCTGATTTCGTCCATCTTACAGAAATATCACTTTACCTGTAATCAAGTTTTCTGTCACTAAAAAGGTTGATACTCATCAAAATAATTAGTGAAATATTGATTCAGTACTCTCATAGAGTTGTATTAGAGACATATATCAGGCTATACATTCTAAGACAAATCTAACAAGGTTTCCGGCAGAGAGAATTAGCAGGATGTAATGCTACGAATAACATTGTGAGAAGCTACCTGTCCAATAGTAGCACTCTACTGTCATGACAAGATCTTGACATGTATAAAACATGCCAAGTATCAGGGACAGGTTGAATTCTCCTTTAATTAAACAGATCCAGACACCTGAGGAAATTAAACCTATAAAGGGCTTATTCAAATATGAAGAACCTATGAATGAGACAGATTTATACTGTATTATAGACCAAGATCTGTGGTCACACATAATGTACCAGCAGATCAGGGTCTATCCTGTTTGTAATTTGTAAGTGTAAGTAATACAAAATCCATGCTGTCTGTAACTTATAAGTGTAAGCAGAATGGACTCGATGCTGTTTGTAATTTATAAGTGTATGTGTAAGATAGGGTCTATGCTGTTTGTAATTTATAAGTGTATGTAAGATAGGGTCTATGCTGTTTGTAATTTATAAGTGTATGTAAGACTGGGTCTATGCTGTTTGTAATTTATAAGTGTATGTAAGACAGGGTCTATGCTGTTTGTAATTTATAAGTGTATGTAAGACTGGGTCTATGCTGTTTGTAATTTGTAAGTGTATGTGTAAGATAGGGTCTATGCTGTTTGTTATTTATTAGTGTATGTGTAAGATAGGGTCTATGCTGTTTGTAATTTATAAGTGTATGTGTAAGATAGGGTCTATGCTGTTTGTAATTTATAAGTGTATGTAAGACAGGGTCTATGCTGTTTGTAATTTATAAGTGTATGTAAGACTGGGTCTATGCTGTTTGTAATTTGTAAGTGTATGTGTAAGATAGGGTCTATGCTGTTTGTTATTTATTAGTGTATGTGTAAGATAGGGTCTATGCTGTTTGTAATTTATAAGTGTATGTGTAAGATAGGGTCTATGCTGTTTGTAATTTATAAGTGTATGTAAGACAGGGTCTATGCTGTTTGTAATTTATAAGTGTATGTAAGATAGGGTCTATGCTGTTTGTAATTTATAAGTGTATGTAAGTAAGACTGGGTCTATGCTGTTTGTAATTTATAAGTGTATGTAAGACAGGGTCTATGCTGTTTGTAATTTATAAGTGTATGTAAGACTGGGTCTATGCTGTTTGTAATTTATAAGTGTATGTAAGACAGGGTCTATGCTGTTTGTAATTTATAAGTGTATGTAAGACAGGGTCTATGCTGTTTGTAATTTGTAAGTGTATGTGTAAGATAGAGTCTATGCTGTTTGTTATTTATTAGTGTATGTGTAAGATAGGGTCTATGCTGTTTGTAATTTATAAGTGTATGTAAGACAGGGTCTATGCTGTTTATAATTTGCAAGTAGAACAGACTCTGTTGTTTGTAATTTGCAAGTGTAAGTAAGACTGGGTCTATGCTGTTTGTAATTTATAAGTTTATGTAAGACAGGATCTATGCTGTTTGTAATTTATAACTGTAAGTAAGACTGGGTCTATGCTGTTTGTAATTTATAAGTGTATGTAAGACAGGATCTATGCTGTTTGTAATTTATAACTGTAAGTAAGACTGGGTCTATGCTGTTTGTAATTTATAAGTATGTAAGACAGGGTCTATGCTGTTTGTAATTTGTAAGTAATACAGGGTCTATGCTGTTTGTAATTTGCAAGTGTATGTAAGACAGGGTCTATGCTGTTTGTAATTTGCAAGTGTAAGTAAGACAGGGTCTATGCTGTTTATAATTTGCAAGTGTAAGTAGAACAGACTCTGTTGTTTGTAATTTGCAAGTGTAAGCAAGACAGGATCAATGCTGTTTGTAATTTATAAAGTGTATGTAAGACAGGGTTTATGCTGTTTGTAATTTGTAAGTGTAAGTAAGACAGGGTCTATGCTGTTGTAATTTGCAAGTGTATGTAAGACAGGGTCTATGCTGTTTGTAATTTGCAAGTGTAAGTAAGACAGGGTCTATGCTGTTTATAATTTGCAAGTGTAAGTAGAACAGACTCTGTTGTTTGTAATTTGCAAGTGTAAGCAAGACAGGATCAATGCTGTTTGTAATTTATAAAGTGTATGTAAGACAGGGTTTATGCTGTTTGTAATTTGTAAGTGTAAGTAAGACAGGGTCTATGCTGTTGTAATTTGCAAGTGTATGTAAGACATGATCTATGTGTTTGTAATTTGTAAGTGTAAGTAAGACAGTGTCTATGCTGTTTGTAATTTGCAAGTTTAAGTAGAACAGACTCTGTTGTTTGTAATTTGTAAGTGTAAGTAAGACAGGGTCTATGCTGTTTGTAATTTGCAAGTGTAAGTAAGACAAGGTCTATGCTGTTTGTAATTTGTAAGCATAAGTAAGACAGGGTCTATGCTGTTTGTAATTTGTAAGTGTAAGTAAGACTGGGTCTATGTTGTTTGTAATTTGTAAGTGTAAATAAGACAGGGTCTATGCTGTTTGTAATTTGTTAGTGTAAGTAAGACAGGGTCTATATTGTTTGTAATTTGTAAGCGTGAGTAAGACAGGGTATACACTGTAATTTGTAAGAGTAAGTAAAACAGGGTATACACTGTTTGTAAATTGTTAGTGTAAGTAAGACAGGGTATATGACTTTTTAAATTTGTTAATGTAAGTAAGACTGGTCTATGCTGTTTGTAATTTGTAAGTGTTAATAAGACAGGGTCTATGCTGTTTGTAATTAAGTGTAAGTAAGACCAGGTCTATGCTGTTTGTAATTTGTACGTGTTAATAAGACAGGGTCTATGTTGTTTGTAATTTGTAAGCCTGAGTAAGACAGGGTACACACTGTTTGTAATTTGTAGGTACATACATGCTGAATATGCAGCAAAAAGGTCATTGTTACAAATAACATATTATGAAAATCTCAATCTGAGGCAGACATTTTGAAATGTTTAGGGAATGAGGCCAGACTATGACACTGTCAGGCCTCCTCCTGAACCAGTCAATCCTAAATCCTTTAATTACATTACAAAACTATTTCAGCCTATATTAAGAGAAAATTTAGAACACTTCATCTGTGCATAACGTGGAGATGTTCATTTTGAAAAAATCTTCTTCCTTACATTAAATAGATATATTTAAAGCAAAGACTACTGTGAACGGCACATTATATGTCTTCCCGATGTTTAATATAGTCCTCTATGTAACTGAAATTATTGTGCAGAAACCATTTTTCTTCTTTAAGTCGGAGTGACCTTCATCTTTGATCATTTTGCTCCAAAATTGACAGGCTTCTTCCTTACCCTAGGTGCAAGCCATCTACAAAGTTTGAGCCATGTCTGTGATGTAGAACTACTGGTATTATGAGCAAATCATATTTCTTATTTCAGTCAATGACCTTGAGCTTTGACCCCAAAATCAACAGCCATCTTCCTTACACCAAGTGGAAGCCATCCACAAAGTTTCATTAAGGTATGTCGGGTAGAACTAATGTTATTGTGCAGAAAACATTTTTTTATTCTTTCAATCACTGTGGTCTTAACTTTTAAAATTTTGATTCCAAAATCAATAGGGTTCTTCCTTATACCAATTGCAAGCCATCCACAACACTTGATTACCATAGATGATGGAGAACTCCAGTTCTTGTATGGAAACCATTTTTCTTCTTTCAGAGTAACCTGGATCTTTGATATTTTAAGCCCCAAATCAAGTAGGTTTCTTTCTTTCCTGATGTCCAAGTCACCCACAAAGTTTGGTAACTGTGGATGGTGGATAACTTGAGTTGAGCTATTGTGTAGAAACAATTGTTCTTCTTTCAATCACAGTGACCTTGATCTTTGACTTTTTGACCCTGGAATTGACAGGATTTTTCCTTACTCCATGTGCAAACTATATGCAAAGTTTTGTAACTGTAGATGGTAGAGAACTCAGATTATTGTGAGAAACCGTTTTTCTCCTTTCAGTGACAGTGACCTTGACCTTTGAGTTTTTAGCCCGAAATCAATAAGGTTCTTCCTTACTCCAGGTGCAAGCCACACACAAAGTTTGGTAACTGTAGATGGTGAACAACTAGAGTTATTGTGCAGAAACCAAATTTGTAACAAATGGACAGACAGATGGATAACATCAAAACATAACACACTCTGCATTATGGTGGGCATATACAAAAATTCTGATTATAATACAAACCTGGTTAAATCATTATCCTGAATCTTTGAAGAATTTCTTAATGTAGCTGCAATCTGTGAAATCTCTTGAGTTTATTTATCAAGCTACAAGGATTCACGAGATTTCTTATTTGTTGTTCACTTTCATGATATGGAGTTCATAAAAGTCTCCTCTTAAGAGAGACATTTTCCTCTACAGTACTGGACAAGAGATAAGAGTTCCTCAAAGAGACTGATGCTCTACTGGCTGAAAAGAATTTCCAGGAATCAAAGATAAGAGCATGTATTTCTTTTTTTTTTAACTGCTGAGTACTGAAACCGTCTATGATATTTTTGAAACACCCCAACATACCAAATTTGGTAACACAAATATTTTCTTACATGTCTGAGTTAACATGTTCACAAGATACCTGTAAGTCCAGTACAAAATTCTTTGCTATGGCCACTGACCTTGAACCTGATATCATGGATAGAAAATCTTTCAGCTTGTCTCAGACAATGCCAAGACATACCTATGTGCTAAGTTTGGTTAAATTTAGAATTAATATTTTTGGGGGAAAACAAAAGCCAGTCAAGTAGCATCATTCAAGGTATACATTCAGATATATCCACAAACTAGATTTGATAAATATCCATTTATACTTGTTTATGTTATCATGCTCAGAAACCAGTACAGCTAAAGCAGAAGTCAAGACCTTTAACCTTAAAACTAATGTCAGAGTGCTGACTATCAACTTGTTCTTTGGAATGCAACTAAATACAAAGTCTGGTCAAAATTCACCTGTATATGTACAAGTCACTGTGTTCACAAGCTCAGTGAAGAAGAAGATGCAAGCAATGACTTTTGACTCAACTCCAAGGTCAATTAAGTCTTGTTTTCAAAACTCTTTCACAAAAGTGATGAGGTGTTGGTGGTCATATCTGCACAATTTTTACTCAGAACCAATTAAATATTGCAAGATGTGTTTACTGAAAACTCATGTCGATGCCATCATTTATGAAAAAGGAACAGTGATGACAAGATCTTCAAGATGGCCACAAATGGTGCCATGTTGAAGGTCAGATGAACACAAGTTTCATTCGGAACCAGCTACATACTGAAAGCTATAATAGTGTTTTAGTGAAAACCCCATGTCAATGAGACATTCAGGACAATTTATTTTTGTTGGTTTTAATGGCAATTTAAACACATTATTGGTTATATCATGCTGAGGAAATGGGAGCAAAGTCCCTCTCCCAAGAACACACCAAGGCAACTAACCTGAGCTGACCTTGGTGGGTATCAAATCTGTGACACTTGGATTATTAGTCTGACACTCTACCAATTGAGCTACCACAGTTCCCCCATTCAGGAGAAGCATGCTGGTATAAAGATCTTCAAGATGGCCATCAAGACAACGCTTTTGGAGGTTAGATCAGCATCATTTTAATAAATGAATAACTATATATTGCAAGAAAGAAGATTTGTCTCCAATATTGGTATGACCATCTATTTCAGAAAAGTAGTTGTTATGAGATTTTTCAAATTTTGGAAGGTCACATTGGCATTATGTTTATTAAATACCAACTCGATATAGTGAGAATTGTTTTAGTGAAAACCCTATGTTGATATGACCATCCCTTCAAGAGAAACAGTGATAAAAAGATTTTCAAAATGACCACCATTGATCAACACCATTTTTATTTAGGACCAGTCAGTCATCATAAGAAGTCTTTCAGTGAAAACTTCATGTTAATATGACCATCCACTAAGGAGGAGTAGCAATAAACAAGCTTTTCAAGATGGCCACTACAGCAGCCATACTGG
Organism: Margaritifera margaritifera; assembly: GCA_029931535.1. Lineage (NCBI taxonomy): Eukaryota > Metazoa > Mollusca > Bivalvia > Unionida > Margaritiferidae > Margaritifera > Margaritifera margaritifera. Next base: position 1,248,602 of record JAQPZY010001471.1, read on the forward strand.
ATTTTTTAGGGGCACCATTTTAATTTAGTGCCAACTAGATACCATTAGAAGTCTTTTAGTGAAAACCACATGTCAATAAGACCAACCATTCTGGAGGAGAAGCGATGACAGGATTTTCAAGATGCCCACCATGGCAGTCATATTGAATGTCAGATCAGCAATAACAAACTTTTGCTATTAGATGGGCACACAGATGGATCGATGGACAGATGGATGGTAGAAAACAGGCTATTCCATAAACTCTTCTGGTCTATCATCAGTAGAGCTAAAGCTTGAAGCAATATAAAAAATGATAATCTTAGAATCACAAGTCCAAATTACAATTAGATTTTACCAAATCAGTTTATTTGCAAGTGATTCATTACTTAAAAGCATTCTGAAACAGAGCACAGCTACAAAATGTTAGTGATACTTCAAGAAGATGGTTGAGTTAACTGGGTCTCAAAAGTCAATGATTTAAGGTAGAAATTTACCCTACTTTACTTAATACGCTTTTCAAAAAAGGAAAAAGTACTAGGAAGTTAACCAATTTGATATATTCTAACTACAATGTTAATGTGTCATATTTCCAAACAGATTTTTTTCTGTTTCTCATCTTTAATATAAGAATGGTTCTAGTCATCAGAATGTACTTTAGAACTGAATACTCTGATGCGTATTAAGGCACTCTTGTGTTATATAATTTATAACATGAATACCCTGAGGCATATTAAGGCACTCTTGTGTTATATAATTTATAATATGAATACCCTGAGGCATATTAAGGCACTCTTGTGTTATATAATTTATAGCATGAATATTCTGATGCGTATTAAGGCACTCTTGTGTTATATAATTTATAACATGAATACCCTGAGGCATATTAAGGCACTCTTGTGTTATATAATTTATAACATGAATACCCTGAGGCATATTAAGGCACTCTTGTGTTATATAATTTATAACATGAATACTCTGATGCGTATTAAGGCACTCTTGTGTTATATAATTTATAACATGAATACCCTGAGGCATATTAAAGCACTCTTGTGTTACATAATTTATTAGATGAATATTCTGAGGTATATTAAGGCACTCTTGTGTTATATAATTTATAACATGAATACTCTGATGTGTATTAAGGCACTCTTGTGTTATATAATTTATAACATGAATACTATGATGTGTATTAAGGCACTCTTGTGTTATATAATTTATAACATGAATACTCTGATGTGCATTAAGGCAATCTTGTGTTATATAATTTATAACATGAATTGTAAATGGGCCTTTTATATACTACATAAAATTTACTTCAGTCATGACCTTTGTAATCAGCAATATTGTAAAATTCTTAAATAATGCAAATGGTTCCAACTGGTTTGAAATATGTCATGCTTTTGACTTCATCTGTTTTTGAATATTATATTAATAGCATGTGTCACTTGAGTGCAGTTATGTTTTACATATGCTTATTTTGGGGCAATGTCATGTGGAGCACAGTTGCTATATTTGCACATGCTCATTTGGAGCCATGTCATGTTTAGCACTGAGTTTCTGTTTTACATATGCTCATTTGGGGCAAGGTCATGTCAAGAAAATGGGTTTTTTTTGCATATCCTAATTTTGGTCTCTGTCATGTTGAACAAAGTTGCTGTTTTAAACATGCTCTTTATGGGATTAATTATGCAACATGTTGATAAATCTGGGGAAAGACACCAGAAGGTCCATTGTACATTAATGTACACAGTTTCAAACGGTATATTATAAAACTTTTAGGAATTAGAAAATTCATTGTTTAGGACTTTAAATTTAATTTATGTTATTCTGTGAAAACAATGATCGCACATGGTTTTCAAAGTTCATCTGTTAATTTACAGGAACATCCAGAAAGGATTGGAAACTTCAGCTTTGGCTTCAAAATTTTACTGCATGTAGCAGCAAAAATTGCTCACAATCCCTATAATATCACAAAAATATTTCAAGTATAATTTTCATTAGGGTTGAAAGTAATGCTTTAGAGCTCTATTATTTGGGCACACTGGAGCAAACTGCAGGGAAAAACACTTTGACTTTCATTGACAAAAGTTCAATACTGTCATTTGCTTGCAATTTGCCAAAAAAAGCAAATGATAAAGAGTGAGGTGTTTCTCTTTAAACTGGATGACATCTAGAAGCAAGAAAAGCAAGGCTTCATAGGACTAAAATTATAGCTTACAGATCATGCATAAATTAAAGCTAAAAATTAGTTATTTATAACTACCATACAGTTTTTATGACTTTTGCAAAGAAGCTGAATTCAAGGCAGATGTTTCACAGTACATGACATCATGCACTCGACAGCAAAGAACATGATGTCATAAAACCATGATTCATACTGCCCCAGAGAAGTGTTTTTCAAGGACTTTTCAGAGACTTCCAAAAGTTTTAAAGGAGTATAGTGTCTTATAGGAAATGAACTTTCTCCATATGTTACTTTGTTTATTACTGCATAAATAGGAACAAATGCAAAAGAAAAAACACATAATTAGCACACCACTAGAGCAAATGTACATCACTCAGTTGGGTAAGAACCCATGCCAAGTGCCATTTGATTCTCCCAATTTTAAGTCATTTGATGCATTTATCTATTCATTATTTTTGGAAAATTTGACATATTTATCTATTCATTATTTTTGGAAAATATGTATATAGCAAATATTCTGAATTTAAAAAGTTATATATTTTCTTCAGTTTTAATGTTTTGTATTCCCAAAGATAAATTCAAGGAGTTCTGGGGAAAATGTAATGAGTTTGTCAAGAAATTAAAGATTTTTCAAGGATATAGCTAACTTTTTTAAAATTCAGGGAGTTTTCAAGGCAACCCTTCAAATTCTGGGGATTTTTCAAGATTGTACGAACCATGTGAACAATGCCACTGCCTGCACACACCATTTGAAACGCCATTTTGTTTTGTTAGTAATTTTTTTAATTCTATAAATTTACGATGACAGCATTAGACCTGCAAACATAATCTGTAATTTTTTTATTTTATGTTACTTTGGGAAAATTCTGTTGAAAGCAAGGTTAACATGAAAAAAATCCTTTCTTCAAGTTTTTTAGCATGATTTCATCTTGTGGTGGCCGTGGCAGTGGCCTTATCCTCACTGTAATGGGAGGTAAGCCACCATGAGGAGTGTATTAATTAAGGTAGTAGATCTAGACCTGTCATAGCACAATGTCAAAGGTTAATTAAAATAACAGAATGATAGGCTTATATTCAAAGAAAGATACATCTTAAGTAAATTTCTGCCACAGTTTTGTAAAAGAGGATGTGGGGTTATCAAGCAAGGGCTTATCATTGGAGAAATATGGTATTATTTACAGTTTTCATATCTTTACAGTTATCATTTTTAGTACATGTATATTTGAACAGGCTGAAGAACAGAACATAATGTGACAAAACATATCAGTATTTGTTCTATTTTAAGTCTTGTCTTTGTGTCTGCTAAGAGAATAATTACAGTGCTGGCTAATCATTTTGAAATCAAAATGACAAGGTACTGTATATACTTGCTAATAAGTCAGATCCAACTGCAAACTGTACAGACCCAGATCTGCTGTCACATAATGCACTGGAAGATCTGGGTCCATGCAGTTTGTTAGGACTAACCAGTAGAACAAACAACATAGACCCTGATTTGTTGGTGTATTATGCAATGGAAGATCAGGGTCTATGTTCTTTGCAGTTGGATGCAACTTATAAGCAGGTATATGGTACAAATGGGATGATTCAAATCATGGTACTCCCACAGGAAGAATTAAAACTGCACCATTAATTTACAAGATATCAGTCAGAGACATCAATTGAAGCAAAAACTTTTTTTGGTAATGATGCCAATCTCTGTGCCTAATATCATGTATGAAGGATGGGCTTAATTTTTTTAATGTCCAATGATGACTTGCAAGTCACTCTAGACAGGGAAATTCATTAGCTAAAGATGCCTTAGTGCTAAATGCCAACCTTTTGACATTTTGTTTTTTGATGCTCGAAGTTAGTGCTGAATGATGTTACAAAATTGTATAGGATTCCAAATTGCTAATGTCTGGAAGTTTCTGCAATGATAGAATTATTAAAGTAAGACAAATTACCAAGAAACTTCACAACTACCGTATATACTCTCATATAATCTCCGTCCAAATGCAAACAACACAGACCCTGATCTGTCGTTGCATAATGCGCTGGCAGATCACGGTCTATGTTGTTTGTTCTACTGATTAGTCCTTACAAACTGCATAGACCCAGATCTGCCAGCGCATTATGCAACGACAGATCTGGGTCTATGCCGTTTGCAGTTGGTATCAGCTTATATGCGAGAATATACAATATGTTCTCAAACCATATTTTATAATTTCCATGGCAGAAGGTTTTTCTGGTGTTTTTACAGCACTTTTACCACAGTATTGGCTATTATCATGCTGAGGAAATGGGAGCTAAGTGCCTTTCCTAATGACACACAGAGGCAGCTGACCCAGGCTGGCCTGGGAGGGTGTTGAAGCAATCACCTTTGGATTACGAGTCTGCAGTAGGATGACATGATTTTGTATTTATCTGCCATGTAGTAAATAAATAAAGTGTTCAGATAAACATTGTAATTAAGCTAGCCAATTTCTGTTTCTAAATATTCCACATATATCTTTGACATTTTTTAAGGATAATAAACTCTGCCCAAATGTCTCTTAAACATCGACACGCTAAGAAATGTTTGGAGAGTCAATCTGTGGAGTTTCTTGGTAATATGTATTATTTAACAATTCTATCATATCGGAAACTTCCAGCTCTCAGCAATCTGGTATCCTATAAAGCTTTCTAATGTCATGGATCGTAGTGTCAACATCAACCATCCGAATGCAAAAAGTCAAAATCAATGTTTGGCCCTGAGGCATCTTTATGGACTACTGTTGCACAGTATCGGGCTCATGCACACAAAATAATATTAATCGTATAATCAAACTTCAAAAGCATGTAGCTAGAATTATACTAGATGTTGATCGAATGACACCATCTGCTGACATGTGTCTTTAAACTGGCTCCCTTTTGACAAAAGAATTACATATCATTGATGTATTATGGTTTATAAAACCCTTCATAATTTAACACCTCTTTTCCTGAATGATATGCTTGTCAAAGCCAGCAATATTGCCTATATGTACTCTTTAAGATCAGCATCAAACCTGTGTTTAAAACTACCAAAAAGACTTTTACATATACAGGATCTTCGGAATGGAATTGAACTAACGCAGGCTGACAGTGTTGCCATGTTTAAATCAGGCTATTTCAGCTACCTAAACATATAACGTCTCTCAACAAATATTCCAACAGTTCCATCTTTGTTCTTTTGAGTATGCATAAATCAGCTACAAACATGTTACTCTAATGCAGATGTATAAACATTGCAAGTCTTAAGTAACCTATATGTGTGACATTAACCTGTAATCAATACATTCATTCATATTTTCTTTCTTTTACAAATATTACATGTATAGAATGTTGTATGACCCTGAGTGCCTCATGTAAGATTAGCTAACAATTTGGCTAAATGAGTTGTACCCTCTGAAAATAAAGTATTATTATTATTATTATTATTATTATTATTATTATTATTATTAGCTTTGGAATTCATAAAACCTCTTAAGTAAAATTCTCCAACTTTAAATCCAAATGTCAGCTTCACCAAGCAAAAGCTTCCAAATTGCAGCACGGTTATTTTAAAAGGGGCAACGAAACCTGTAATTTTATTGCAATTATTATTCAAAGCTTTAAAGAACAGTTTAGCATAAATTGTCAATCTTAATCTTTAAATTTGTATCTACTAATGACCACCTGGTTAAAAATTAGTCATTACAAAGCAAGTTACAAATTTGCAACTTCAAAATTTCTGCAACAAAGAAATTTGCAGAATTGCAATGAATCTTGTGCTGAAAACCATGACAGTTAAGAAGAAAGGAGAGGTAGAAGAGAGAAATATTCGAATAATCAAGACAATAAACTTTAGTCTTTTACCAACATAATAAGAGGGGTGGAGTTTGGATCTGGCATACATTACAAAAATTTCTACCTGGTGAGCGATTTTTCTACAATAAACATCAATTATCTGTATACAAATTATCCAGATATTTTACTCATCCTGACCAACTGAATTTCCAAGGAACGGACACTTTGTTCATTTTTTTTATTACCAGTTATCCATCCAATCATTAATCTAGATAAAAATCCATGTCTCACACTTAGGAGTCCAGATAATGGAGGTTTGACTGTACCCATTTTTAGCCCTGATTGCAAATATCGGCTTCCTGTAAATCTGGGAGTTAATTTGAACCCTGCACACTAGATTGACATGCTGTAATAAAAAAAAATCAATTTCCAGGTTGATTAGCTATCAAAACAATTATGGGAGAGTTACATTTTAACTTAAAACAATTTTGACTAAGAAGATAATATACATGTAATTTGGCCTTTTTAAATATTTACCAGTGGATGAAAATAGTTGCTGTTGTAAAAAAAAATAACGAGCTATGTTTATACAACCTGTACAACCTTATGCCCCCCCCCCCCCCACTGCAGGTATACAGACCACAAGGTCCAAGTCTAAAAAATTCCAAAATGATAAAATATATGAAACATTGCTATAACTGAATGACAATCTAATTAGGTCATCTGCACTGTGCATATGTATACAAACACGCATACCAAATTTCATTTGTCTACTCAGTACCTGCTAGTGGTTTTTGCTTAATAATGCTAACAAGGTTTTTGTCAAAAAGTCAGGGTCCAACAAGTTTTAAAAATATGTAAAATATTGACAAATTGCTGAAATAGCCTAAAAATTTAATCATTTAATTATAAATACAAATAGACCTACTGAATTTCATTTATCCACCTCAAGTGCTTTTGGCTTAATCATGCTAACAAGTTGTTTGTAAAACAAGTCTAAAATTAAGAGTTTATTTTAAAATGTGAAAAAATTGAAAAATTGCTGCAAGGGGCTAAAAATCTAATTAGGTCTTATACATATACAGTAATAACAAATAAGCCAATAAAATGTAATTTGTCTACCCCAAGTAGTATTTGCTTAATCATACTAACAAGATTTTTGTACAAAATGTCTAAGACCATAAGGCAAAATAAAAATTGAAAAATTGCTGTAATGGCTTGAAAATCTGATCAGGTCATAGTACATACATCTTATGCATACAAATATGCTAGCCAAATTTCATCTGCCTCAATTGAGTGGTTTTTGCACAATTTTACTAACAAGCTTCTCGGGATGGAAAGATGGATGCACAGACATATGAGTGGATCCCAAACCCTTCTGTTCAGTTTTTAAGTGTTTGCATATTCTATATCCATCCATCTTTTATATGATCTGAATTGTTATGACTCTGATGCTAAGGTCATACGAATTAACAAATAGCCCATCTCATATTTGAACCCATTCATTTATATGTATTTACATATGGACCAGTAAGGTAATATGGCATAATGATATATTTCCTAGGAAATGGGAAATATTGATAAAACTGATTATCAGCATTGAGCATTGGTGCCAGAAAATCATTCCCTTGTTGCCTCTGTACAGAAACAAACAAAAATCAATGCAAATCGAAATCCAAGTCTTTTATTGCTAAATTGCTCCTTTGATTGTCTGAATGAAAATCAATGTACAAGTATGACATATCAACTTGGACCATCTGGCACATACTTAGAATGACTAAAGATATACACAAATAGATCAATAGAACAATATCATACAGTATTTCTCCCATGATAAGACCAGGGGATCAATTTAATAAATTTGATATAGAGAAAGGGGTGGGCTTGTTATCAGACAAAGATATCCTTAGCAAATATTTAGTTTAAACCATATTTATTTTGAGAAACTTTGTCAAATGCTATTATAAACATATCATTTTGGGGATTTAGTAGAAAGCATGAGCTTATTAGAGCACTGTCTCCCAACAGTAACAAAATAGATAACATGAGAAATCTGCTGGTACAAGTGGTTATAAAGGAAAAGTACAAATACACATACATACAGAAAACAAAACAAAGAATAAGAACTAAATAAATATGATTCAAAAGGTTGTGAGTTAAATCAATTACTTAAATATTTTAGTCATCCTAATGAAATTTTGCACAGAAACAAATATTTGTGTTTTATTTTCTACAGAGACCATAGGGTTGCCAAATAATAAAAGTTTCAATCGTTAGAGCAAAAGGGAGTGTGTATATGATCTCTAAGATCTGAGTATTTTGGAGTCTAGAAGAAAGTGTTCTGCAGTATAAATTTCACCACAATAACAATACTTATAGTTAGATACATGATTTATGCATACATCATAATTTAAACTACAACACTTTATTCTTAGCCTAGCATGCATTACCTGTGACATTCTATTACCAACATAATAATAACATGGAGTGATTTATTTTTCTCGATTCAAGTAGGCTTTGAAATTATGCAATGAAGGATTGTTTCTTACTTCTACTGGTAACAAGTTCCATATTCAAATCATAGAAGGTAAAAACAAATTATGGTACAATGGTGTAACAACCTGGAGGTCAAATAACGTTTGTTGATTGAGTGGAGTAGATTTCATGTCCCATAAATAAAGCTCAAATCGCATCTTGAAGATATACGGGAGCTAATCCGTGATAAATTTTAAATAACTGAATCAATTTATGATTGTAACAGCAAGAGTTTAGGCTTTCCAAATTAGTTTCATGTTACAGATGTGTAGGAAATGCACTTTTGGTTGTACCTGTTATTATTCTCACTGCCTCAACATTTATTTTGTCTTGGAGTTCTTTATCTTGCATTGTACAACTGTCCCAGATGTGATCAGCATAATCAAAAATTTTTACATTTTTTCTAAAGACATTTGATCCAGTTTGAATTTAAAACTTTTTGGCAAATATTTGCCAATATTGTCTAAAAATAGGGATGGGCTTATTATCAGATAAATACTGTATGTGTATCATGGAAATGGGCTTATCACCAAGCATGGGCTTAACACCAAGCATGGGCTTATCACCAAGCATGGGCTTAACACTAAGCATGGGCTTATCACCAAGCATGGGCTTAACACCAAGCATGGGCTTATCACCAAGCATGGGTTTATCACCAAGCATGGGCTTATCACCAAGCATGGGTTTATCACCAAGCAAAGGTTTATCACCAAGCTTAGCTTATCACCAAGCATGGGTTTATCACCGAACTTGGGCTTATCACCAAGCTTGGGCTTATCACCAAGCTTGGGCTTATCACCAAGCATGGGTTTATCACCAAGCATGGGTTTATCATCAAACATTGGCTTATCACCAAGCAAAGGTTTATCACCAAGCATGGGTTTATCACCAAGCATGGGTTTATCATCAAACATGGGCTTATCACCAAGCTTGGGCTTATCACCAAGCATGGGTTTATCACCAAGCTTGGGCTTATCACCAAGCTAGGGATTATAACCAAACATGGGTTTATCACCAAGCATGGGCTTATCACCAAGCTTGGGCTTATCACCAAGCATGGGTTTATCACCAAGCTTGGGCTTATCACCAAGCTAGGGATTATAACCAAACATGGGTTTATCACCAAGCATGGGCTTATCACCAAGCATGGTTTTATCATCAGGTAAATATGGTATACCCTGCTACTTATGAGTCACATTTATTGATGACTTAATTTGTATGGGAAAATACAAACAAGTTTTTTTCTGAGCAATACTGCACGACGTTAGAAGTGCAGTATTGCTCAAAAAAAGAAAAAAAAAGAAACAAGTTTATATTTTACAATTCAAATAGTAGAAATGCATTTATTATATACTAATTTTTTTTATTATCTTGGACTGATTCTAACATGAACCTATTTTGTCTCCCTATGCAATGCTTGGATAAAAAGATGTATTTATCTTTCATTATAGATACCTCTTTCAGTGTCACCAACAGTAATGTTCTGTATGATGTAACATTACGATGTCATTTCTGGAACACCAGGGGGATTTTAAAAATTGCAATATCAAAAACAGGTATTAATCCATTAAAATTGAGTGAACTCTTTACAACTGATTATTTTTTAAATAATGAAAAGGAAACACTGTTCAAAGTAAACTAGTTTCATTTCTGTTAATTTTTTTGATATACACAACTGTATGCAAAAAAGTCACAAATACAAACAAGTATTCCAAACACTGTCAACTTTCTGATATTTTTGGAGCACTGCTTGCATGTGCTCCACTTCATTCCCAATCTGGCCACAGACCAGCAGGCTGTGCAGCAGAAACAACTTTTCTATGTTTGTGACTGGAAAAGTCTGAAATTAAAGTTACATGTGTATGACACCGTGAACTTTGTACTGTAATGTGTATGTGTTGTGCAGTATGATGGAATGCAGTATGGAGAATACTAAACAGTTCAGACAATGTTGAATGTAAAAAAAGCTATAAGTATATAATATAATAAAAATCCCATTCTGCCTCTACAATATGTAATGGCAGAGCTGTGTTTATTCTGTTCACAGTTTGGTGTGTGCCATGATACACATGAAAATATGCTAATGTAGTAAGAACACACTGAATTCAGGAAAAATCCAATACCGTATTCAATTTAATACTCATGTATACCTTAATATTTTTGTACACTACTCTTTCTGGTCAAAACTCACACATTTCCATTACTGAGTACATGTACATGCTTTTTGATTCCAGCATGCCTTGTGAGAGGGAAGATGCTGCTTAAACCAGCCTAATTCCAGCATGACTTGTGAGAGGGAAGATGCTGCTAAAACCAGCCTAATTACATCATGTCTTGAACCTTCTAACTATGCATATCTGCAAATGTCCCCAAACCACTTAATGTAATGGATTAAGATTAGTCTCAAAAATGAAATCATATGTATGTTTTCTTAAGTATGACCATATTAGGAGCAACAATGCACTCCAAAGTGGAAAGCTCACAGCATTTCCAAAGGGAGCTAACTCTAATTCTAATATGCACAGACACATGCTAGGGGACATTGTTTACAATATCTCCGTCATGCTTATGATGAGCTTAAACCTCATGAAATTCACTTGAATAATAATTTTGAAGTGCACAGTTCAATGTATTACCATATATACTTGCGTAATGCGCCAGCAGATCAGGGTCTATGTTGTTTGTTCTACTGAATAGTCCTTGCAAACTGCATAGACCCATATCTGCTGGCGCATTATGCAACAGCAGATCTGGGTCTGTGCAGTTTGCAGTTGGTATTGGCTTATACGCGAGTATATATGGTATATCACATGGTCATTCCAAAATTTCAGAGGCAAGCAACTTTCTAGTGAGGGCATAAAATATATTTTGGAGACCTTTTCACTTCAATTTTTTAACAGAGTAGCCCATTTTTATATCTATGGTATGGATTCTTACACAAAAAAATGGCTTGTTTAAGGATAATGCATGTATAAAAGAAATAAAGAAACCTATGGTTGCAGAAAAAATATGCTAGTGCTTTTTTAAAAAACCTCCATACATAATTTTTGTCACTTGTTTGGATTTCATGATCGCTACAAACTTCAAGAATTTCAAGACCCTGAAAATAATGATCCTTCTGTGGAAACAACTGGACCCTTCCCCAATCCACAAATTAAGTCCTCAGTAAAAAGTCATTTTTCGTAAAACCACAAAAATGAATACCCATGAAAGTAAATAACTTCATGGTACATGTAACTGCAAAATTTACAAAACAAATGACTTCAAACATTAAAATTAAACTCAAACATTATGCAAAATTACTCTCAAAGATGTTTTAATGCTCATTTTTTGTCAATGCAATGTCTTTATTTTCAACATCTTGGAGTATATTAAACGAAGCTTTCTTTATTTTCAGCTCTGAAATGTAATTCTTTATTTTCAGGTTTCAAAATGGCAACATTAATAGATTTAAAATGAATTTTTGCCACCAACCAGATATACCTTTTTGATTTTGGTTTTTCCTTCTTTTCATAGACAATAAATGTTGAGAAAAGCTTTTCTTGAATAACACATCAATAAATGGCCCATCCTACACAGTAAATTTATTGATAATACTCAAGTTTTCTCTTCCGATAATATAATTTCATTATTGTGAATTACGAATGTAGGCACCTGCCAACTTTTATTAAACTCCAATCCTTAAAGAATTTCCACCTATGCTGAGCTAACTGGTAATTTATATTTACCATAATTCTCCCATTACAAGTCCATGCTAGATAATAAGCCCATCCCCCATTTATTAATAAAAACAGTCTAATAAACAATTACATAGCTCACCCATACATAGCTTTTAATAGTCTCCAGCAGCCACTGTAAACATTATATATCATGCAGAAAACAAATTCAGATGAAAGTGGCCTTGACAATGGAATCTTGGCCCCTTTTCTAACTAAAGTCTTTCTTTTTTATAATTACATTTGAAGAATTTAACTTTTAATCAGCACTATATACCCAGTATTGTGCTGACATGCCTTAAACCACATATATGCATGCATACATACATACATACATACATACATACATACATACATACATACATACTTACATACACACACATACTTACATACACACATACACACATACATACACATACATACATACATACATACATACATACATACATACATACATACATACATACATACATACATACATACATACATACATACATATATACACACATACATACATACATACAAACACACATACATACATACATACATACATACATACATACATACATACATACATACATACATACATACATACATACATACATACATACATACACACATCTTGATATCAAAGTATCAATATCCAATTATCAAGTTTTATGATTGGAATATAAATAGCACCCAATAAGTGAACTTTAAACACAAAATTTCAACAAAATTGATGAAGCATAAAAATACAGGTCACAGCTATCACCTTTTTCAATAAGGGTGTAGTACTTATCAAGATGCATCCCCTCACCAAGTTTCATGAATCGAGGTAGGATGGTATGCATAAAGCATGCCAAAAACACTTGTTGTCATGAGCTATATGCAAAAACTAAATCAAAGCCAGTATAAGATGAAATATAGATCATGATGTGCTTCTTTTGTTATTAGGGTGTGATACTAACAGAGATGCATATCATCATCAATGACATTCTAGCATGAAAAGTGCCTCAGAAATGAGCTTCAAAGACAAAATATAAACCATGTCAATCAAGGATCAAACATCAGCAATAATGACATACACCAAAAATTAGAGGGAAATATTTTAATAATGAATTTTCACATAGAAAATTTGATGAAAAACTTCTTTGACTTGCATAGGTCTGATACAATTATGAACTTTATGTCAATTGCATAGAGTGTAATAAAAGAAAGATCTGGCATTGAGAAGAATAAAATAAATGCTTGTTCAGACAGAAAAAAGTAATCGACACCTGTCTCGACTTTAGATCATATATGTTGATGCATGAATATACATGAAAGCTCTGGGGCAATTTGGAAGGAAATGAACTGGATTGATATGCAGCCTTGCGAATAATTGGGTTGAGCATTTACCTGTATTGATAGGGCTCAGGAATACTACTTGTCTTCTCATTCTGAGCAGGTCAAAATTGACTGGGCAGAGTAAAATGTTACTACGTACTCGCCTCTGGGCCGTGTAGATGCCGATTCACACCTTGGGAATAAATCTGAATGCATTTTCTACTCTTAACAAGTGCCGAAGTTCAACATCACTTAACATTTGGCATGCGTCAGTTATAAAAAACCGTTAGCCTAATTTTCCTACATGTTGTCAGTCTAGAACATGTCGCAAAGGAATGACTTCATTTTGCTTTACACAGGCACCCAATGTAAGCTTGATACCAAAATGGATAAATATTATGAACATATAAATGTTGCAGTTTCACACCTAGCCGTAAATTTCTTAATGGTGTTTCTCATTTTACAGTGACACTTTTCAGTAATTTAGGCATCATTTTGATGTAGAGAAAGTTTACATTTCACCGAGCCATCACAAATCTTTACAGACAGAGAATGTTAAACTTTTTGCGATTTTTCATCTTGTCAGGCAGTGTTTACAGTTGCTCCAGGTAACCAATATTTTCAAGACTGAAGCTTTATTGATACATTGTCATGCCAAAGGGAAGATGTCAGCAGATATTGCTATAAGTATGTAATTACTTTGAAATGTTGCTAACTTAAATTTGAAATTAGTATTTTAAATGTCTCAGTCATTTCCCACGAAATTTCACGCAATGCATGCTATTGTAATCTATTTATAAAGCAGATAATGTCGAGACAACAGCTGATTGATCAAAATCTAGTTGGGGTAATGACCTAATAATGTTACAATTCTTTTCACCGATTAGCAATCATCCTTATTATGGAACCCGTTTGTAGCTCTCTAGAATGGTGGTTTGACCAAAATGGATTATTTAGTACAAAAGTTGGTGGACTTCTTCTTTTAAATGCAAGTAAGACATTTGTTGTGTGAAAAAAAGTAATTACATACTTATATAAACATCTGCTGACATCATTACTTTGGCGTGACAGTGTATTCATACAGCTGCACAGTCAAGAACATACTGGTGATCTGTGGGGCAAACATAACAATATCTGACCAGACAAAAATCATAAAATTTTGACATTCTTCGTCTCTTAATTTCTCCCATATCTAACTATTGAATATGTGTGATAGCTCGTTCAAAAGCAAAATTATGACACCTAGATCACTGAAAGGTTTCACCGTAAATTTGAATACCACAAAGAAAGAGCTATGTGTGCAACTGCAATTTCTTGAGTTACAAACATTGTCTCTTTTTATATGTTTATCTAAGGAGCCATGTATTAGAACATAATAGTTTCATGGTTTTTAACCATTGTAGTATCATGCTTGCATCAGGTAGGTATCTGCGGTTCTTTAGTAAAAGCGTCAGCAGTGTAGTGGAGAAGTACACCGTGTTGAGTATAATGAGGACAGGGACCAGTAACTCTTACATCTCCTCATCGCAAGGATGAGTGCTTGGGAAATTTTTTCCTGAGCTCTGATTGTACATGCAATATGTGTATTATCTACACTACAGGTAGTGAAGATGTACATGTTGATTGTTGATTATGTTCTGTGGTTTAATATCCATCTAAATCAAGTCTCTTCCAGGTCATAAAATCTGTTCCAATGCCTCTCATTACATTTAAACACTAATATCATTTGTTTTTAAGGATACATGTACTGGTTTGTTTATTTCTTTCCTTAAAGCCTGGACCAAAACCATGTATCAACATTTACATTTGGCCTAGGTCGGGACAAAAGTAGGTAACATTTGTCTTATCTTCTTAACACCGGAACTTGTCTACAATTCACTTTACAACTGCATAATTAAGACAATGCTCATAACATTTTATAATAATATACAGAAAGGTAGGTAATTTTATATTGGTTTTTATGTATAAAAATTAAATAAAAATAGGTAAACAGTCCCTTTAAGTTTTAAATTTTTTAAGGGAAAATACCTTTTGTTAATAATGAAAGAAATGGAGTTTCTAAAAGTCTTTTTTACATTGTTCTACTGTCAATTTGCACCATGCCTTGGTAGAAAGATCAGTCCCTAAATACATGGCTTAAACTTCTGTAATTCTTCCAAAGTAGTACATGTACATGAAAAATCAATGTTCAATATTGAATTCTTTTTCTTTTTGTATGGGTAGTTTCTTCCTTGACATGTAAGTTACAATGTAGCATGAAATTAGGTAATAAAATAAAATCTCATTGCTGGATAAACTGGTAAACCCTTTACTTTCAGTACTCTACAAGAAATGGGACTCCTTAGCTAACTGTTTATAACAAGACTATGTTGAAATGTGATGGATAATTTTAGGAAGAATAATTATGATAGATAATTATGAATAAAGAATGTTGTTTAAATCTCACATGCACTCACCTGGCTTCTGCTGAATATAGAAGAGCCTTCCCCTGGGGAACCAGCCCCCGAGGTTTTCATGGCCCCAGGCCCTGACTGTAGGTCCATCACTGTACTGTAGGTCAAGTTCACAACACAATTTAGGCCCTTTTATTTCCACTTCTTCATCACCTGAAATTGTACATGAAGTCTATGTCAGTCCTAAAAATGACACAAGCTGACTTTGGTTCCTGGACTCTGGTCAGAGGTATAGTATGATTCTGTGCCATGAGCCATTTTTATATATTGGAACTTCACATGCCACTTGAACACAATTGACTCCAAGGACAAAATGGAGAATGCTCTGCTTACTCATTAGCATATATCTTCCTTTAAAATTAAAATTTCTGTCTTTGAAAATATATCCTAATGATTGATAGAAGCTTCATAAGTACAGTAAAATCTGTATTGAAAGATCACTGCTATGGAAGACTACCTGTCTTGAGAGATCAGGTTAATGCATGGATTAATTTGTTATATTGTTTAATGACCTCTTTTGAGAGACACCTGTCTTGAGAGACCAGTGGTTATTGGTACAAGGGGTTTGACTGTACATGTATACAGATCTGTCGTATTGGGTAGGCGATATAGGCAACCAGCCAGGGCGCCAAGCTTGGGGGAGGGGATGCACTATTTCACGAAGTTTGCTGTATTTTTTTCCAATTGGTGGGTGCTGAATGTGATGCTCACCTGGGGAACTGTTTCATTCAGCGCAAACTTGCGACGGCCCTGCATGCATATGATGAAATTTAATTTAGAATGGATGAAAAAGTAAGTCATACAGATTTAAAATAATATATTTCACATAAAAACTAGCTTTCAAGTTGATTGATTACAACATTTTCATGACATACAATCTGTGTTTACCTGATTCAGTTAAAAGACACTGGAGTGAACAAGGCATTATGAATGAAAAACTTAGAAAGTTACAGTCAGGAGCTGGTAATGCACAAGACATCGGCAAAGAAACTATCAAATTTAGAGTGTATGGTAAAAAGTTCAGAATACCATTAGACTTTCAGATTCTAACAAATCATTGTACACTGTATCCTTATGTTCTTCCGCAGGATTTCAGATTTAACATAACACTGTGACACAAGGTGGAAACCTGATCTATGAATTGGAAAACATTCGTCTCCAATACAAAATTATTACTTTGGAATCAGCTGAACAATCAGTCAGTGACAAGTACAGAGACAGAATTGCTTTCTACATCACTAGAGAAATAGTAACCAACACACATTTAACAAATCTCACACTTGATTCTCCCAGAATGAGCTTAAAGGACATTTTGATACCATGTAAGAAAAGTGGAGAAAGTTATCTCTCAGCAACAGAAAAATCTCAGTGACTATAGATGGTGCTAGATGTGGTGTATTTTCAAGGTATTTAATTGAAACAACAATTTACAGAAGTCGCAAAGTATTTATGAGCAACTAAAACACATAGAAATTGGTAAAGCATTTAACAACCATTTCAACACTAATAACAATTGTATCTGGCTTGATTTAAGGTGCAAGCATTATAAATAGATGGTGCTGGATATGGTTTATTTTCAAGGTATTTAATTGAAACAACAATTTACAGAAGTCGCAAAGTATTTATGAGCAACTAAAACACATAGAAATTGGTAAACATTTAACAACCATTTCAACACTAATAACAATTGTATCTGGCTTGATTTAAGGTGCAAGCATTATAAAAGATTGCATCTGACTTGATTTAAGGTGCAAGCATGATAAAAGATTGCATCTGGCTTGATTTAAGGTTCAAACATGATAACAGATTGCATGTTTGTGCTCATAAATAGGCTAATATGCAACAAGGTATCCACATACAGGTCAACATAAAAAAAAAATATGGTGCTCATAAGATGCCTATTTTGTGTCTGATGCTCAGGTAAACATTCAAAACAATAAATTAAAATTAATTACATTTTGGTCTGAATCATGCATGATGGTACATGTAATTTTAGCAGAAGAAATAGCTTGTACAAATGAAATGTATTTGAAGGAACCTCATAACATGACAAAGAGTGACTAATTATGGAAAGACTATGATTGCACCAAATCTGTTAGAGACTGAATACAAAACTTTTCCGATTACATTGTTATCATCTGCCCATCTTTTCTGTTCAACAAGACTTACCACAGGAAGTGGTTACTAAAAGATGAAAATGCGATTGTGATGGATTCCAGGGTTAAATTAGGTAAGTGGCTAGAATTACTAGTTGATAGCTGCAGCAACACAGATGATGCAAAAAAGAAAGCAGCTAACCTAAAATTATAGCATTTAGTGGTCATCATTATACCTGTTTGGGTAATGATACAAAAATATAATGCAAATTAACTGTTTGGGACTTCTGTGAAAAAGTTAGGTTTCTTGTTATGTTTCAGAGTCAAGACAAAAATGCTACATACTACATAGTGTACATTTGTGACCAAAATCATTTAATACCAGTTGAACTGTAGAAAATTTAAACAGAGCGTTGGCACAAAGCTATTAACACAGCTTGACTACCCTTTTGATTACAGAGTTTTAGAATAGTTTTAGATTTCATTCTTATTCCATCTGCCTTCAAATTCATCAGCTAAAATGTTGTATATCTGTATCTCAATGTTAAATGGCATTTGCTAACTGGGTTTAGTGACTTTCTAGCGTAGGATTATTTAATCTCTTTATACCTTACAAAATTTAACACCAAACCTTGTTCTGTCTCCGCATACTTTTTTATTTGGAAAAATAAAGTTGTTAACGGCGAGTGCAATGTTTAAAAAAATGCTATTTATAGTACAAGCACTGCCTATTACACGTCGTAAGGTGCATGGTTGCCACGCGGATCCTCGCGCAGGTAAAACTAAAAGTCGGTACATTTATACTGTATAAAACGTGCACAATACCATCCGCTATAATCAGTAAAATTAAAATAACGGCTATGAAACTACAGTGAACAAATTATCTGAATCATAAATCAACATTACTGTATGACTACACAAGGAGAAATCCACGTGAAAGTATTGAAGTTTAATATAAGCAGGAGGACAAGCAAGTGTATTTTCAAATCTTGTACTAGCAGCAAAGGAAGGTAAATAAAAAGCTTCTGACCAGAAATTAAGCACTTATTGTTAAATACTTTGGTCTTTAAAGAAACTATTTATATATACAATTTGTTAATGGGAAATTTTTTTGCTGAACTCTATTACTTTTATTTTCAAAATGTGAACCATTTATACATTTAGAAAATTTCAATTTACTAGTTTAAATCAAAGTGACAAGCACAATACATCACAAAACTTAAAACGGAGGCAAATATTACAATGTGTCTGCACAAACTGGGCTTTTTGTCTAAGATAATGACTAACACGGTGATGGTCAAGTCAAGCTTGATACCCAATTAAATACTTATCAATTCTAAATGGTAACGAGCCAATCTGAATCTATAGCAAAGTGTCTATAGACAGAGACTCTGCGAGAGAATCAGCAACAGAATCAGCAAAGTCAATCAAGCCTTCGGAATGCTGAAATACACATGGAAGTCAAAACAGCTCAGACTCCAGACCAAGCTGAGGATTTACTGTAGCAGTATCCTTGAAGTGCTGCTGTACAGCTCAGAATGCTGAATGCTAAGGATAGCACAAAAGCTTTAAATCTTCCAAAACAAGTGCCTGAGGAAGATTCTCAAGTTCTTCTGTCCTAACAGGATCAAAAATGAATATCTTCATCAAAGGACAGATTCAACATATCTTGTCCTGATTGTGATGGCTGAGACATGTGTGCCGAATGTCAACAGACGTGCTGCCCAGGATAGCCTTCCGTTGGACCTCGGATGGGAGACAAAAGATAGGTCATCCTACAGAGACATGGAGGAGAACGTGGAGAAAGAGATGAAAGAATGTGGTCTGATGTAGAAAACCATCATCTGTAGGGCTGCAAACCATCAGCAGTGGTGCTCTCTCGTTGAAGCCTTATGTGCCACCTGAGGCACGACGAGGGATGAGTGAGTAATTCTAACTGGGTGTAGATGGGGGATAATTATCTGACAAGTCTATGCACTATAAGATCAACCAATATGTGATAGGTTTTTCACACCGTTTGGCTCGGGTAGATGAAAAATCTCCACCTGCTTTAATAATCAAAGCTCCTGTGTAACATATGGTACCCACCCTTTTCTTGCTCTCCTGGTCAGTTTTGGATCTTAGCCTTTAAGCAATATGTTTCATGCATATAAGTTTGTTTAAAAGAAACACACAAATATTTATTAACTCAATTTCAAATGATTGAACATGAGATTTTCCAAATTTTTTACTTTTTTTCTTTTTAAGCCCATTAACTTTAAGATTCATGAGAAAATTCTTTATAGCTTTAACATGTAGTAAAGCAGGTTGTAATGTTTTGCAAGCATCAAGTGATTTATCTAAGTAGAACTATTTACATATATTTCACTATTATTATGCAAAAAATTTAATATATATTTAACAACTATTTTCTATTTGTGTATGTGTAAGTGTTTTACATCTCTATTTTACTACCACACTTTGAATTCAATTTGTGTTTTACATTACTATCTTATGTGTACAACAACAATGCTATTGTACGAGCTCAAGCCGATTTTAATTTTTGTATTACAGCACCATTTTATGCTATGTACTGTGACACAGCACGAAAGTTGATTTCAACTTGTGTCTTACATCACAGTTTTATGCTGGTTAGAAAAAAAATCATGTTATGATTTCAGCTGGCTTTTTTACATACTGTTTATGCTAGTTGAGAATCATGTCATGGTTTTAACTTTGCTTTTTACATCACTGTTTTATGCTGTGCTGTAATCCACAGCATAATAAATTTTTTTTAAATATCACATCTGGTCACATTCCCCAAGTAACATTTTTGTTTTCTAATTGGTAGTTATATATATTCCCTATTTATATATAAAGCATATCTTGATTGCCACAGAGTATGATTATGTACTTTTACATATGTTGTACTGAGGCTATAAATAACTTTTATCAAGCAAAATAACTTAAAATAGCATAATCAACATTCCAAGAGATTTACCACCCTTGATCAATTCATTTGCTGTATTGTGCCATTATTCATGTTGTGTAAAAAAAAATCAATTTATTGTTTGTGTTTGTTCTGCTGATTTTACTGTTTCACTGCACTTGCACTTGCACCCAGGGCTCAGCTGCTGTGCTAACCATCCAAGTTTGTGTAGTATCATGTTTACATAAATCTAGGTAAACCTTATGTTGCTAAAGTAGTTGCTAGGCTGCTTGAATACCTCTGTGCTAGGAGACTGAATGGATCTGCAATGATGCATAATAAAGGAGTGGTCATGTAAAAGTTGGTCTCATATTCTGCGCATGTTCACAATGGCAAGGATTCTTCCGAGGTCCTATGCAACACTGTTTCAAACATTTTGGATCTTTTTTAATCATGTATTCATTGTTACACAGATATTTATGTTAATCTAAGTTCTCATCACATGCTAGCTTCATAGAGCACCGCTGTAAACATTCTAAAATCATAAAGACCATACTACCCTTCTTTTTGACTGTGATGAGGACAGAAGAAATGCAGAAACACACTGAAGAAATTGGTAAATAAACTCGAAAATTTGTTTACAGGTATGAACATTGTTGATGACATTACTGAAAACATGCTCTGTTACTTCATTATGCTGGCAAACATGTGTATGACATACACAGCAGAGAAGGGAGAAAGATAACATGAGGAAGAGTAAGAGGGAATGAAGGACATACTGAAGAACTATTTCGAGTCCAAGAAAAATGCAAAAATGGATATCTACACATTTCAAGTATGCAAACAAAACGAAAGACAATATTAGATGAATTTGTAATGTAACTGGGGCAGCTAGCTAAGTACTGCAATTTCATGGAATTATATGCTGAAATTCTAGACCCCACCGGAGGACATTATGTGAGTCTGACAAATCCTTGACTGACATCTTAGATCTAGGCAGAATGATGCTGGCCGACATGCAGGCAGCAGTCATGGAGAGGAAGGTTGTGAATACTGTGTGAAAATCTAAAGGCACTCAAGAAACCAAACCCAGGTGTGGCAAGCAGGCTAATCAGCAAAATAAACAACATAAAAACCCCGCTTATCAACGTCAAGATATGAACATCAAATGTCGCAAGTGTGGTGAAGATTATCCCTACGGGAGAGAATGCCTTGCCAAAGGATGAGCCTGCCATTACTGCAAGAAACTGAATCATTCTAGGAAATTTTTGTTAAAGCTGAGTCATAAGAAATCTGTTAAGAGTGTTATTGGAAAAAAAACAGACACCGACTACTACAAGAAAATAAACAACAGTAACTTTAAGGTCACTGATAGACAGTGGAGCCTCAATTAATGTATTGGTTGAAAAAATACATACAAGCTGCTGGGAAAACCAAATCGAACGAGCACAAATTATCAAGACTGTACCCTTATGGAGGTGGCACATTTAGCTGACATGACTTGAGTTCAGGCTATCATCAACTAGAATTTGATCAGTTTTTGACACATCACAATGGTCAGAACTCACACAGGACTTTTCTTTCCTATACAGAAGCAAAATTTTGGCATAGCATCTGTATCAGAGATATTTCAAGACACAATTAGCAATATCATTCAAGATATTCAAGACGACAAAAATATTAGCGACGGCAATGTTGGTTTTTGGCAAGTCTCCTAAAGACCATGACATTGCGCTGGAAGCAACCTTCAAAAGGCCCCATGATAACGTACTATCTCTCATTAAAAAAGAAATGTGAATTTAATAAAGACAAACTGAATTCAGAATTGTGTTATTTCACCTGGTCCCAAGAAGATGGTGACAATCGGAAGAACAAGACCTCCAAGAAATGCCTGGCAAATACGGAGTTTCCTTGGCATGATGAATTACTGTTCCCGTTTTATTCTGAATTATGTCGCATTATGTGAACCCTTACGTCATCTCACCAAAAGAGACCCAGAATGAATTTGATAAATTGAGCAGGAAAATGCATTCGATAATCATAAAAAGCTCACCGACAACACTGTTATGGTGTATTATGAACACCATATACGCACATACATTCTAGCAGACGCCAGACCCATCAGTTTAGGCGCTATGCTCATGCAAAAATAAACTGTGGCCTTTGCCAGCAGAGTACTCTTGGACACAGAAACTCGTTACAGTCAGACAGAACATGACGGCCTAGCATTTTTCGGCATATATGTGAGAGGTGCAGAACACTACACTTTAGAAACAATTTGGGAGAAGAAAGACCTTTCTTTACTCGCTGAAAGACGAAATATGATATTTATTTTAAATTATCAATCAAATATCTCCTTGGTAGTGAAACTTCTGCCGACTATGTCACGACATCCAGCTGAAAGTGATCACTTGATGATTTCGTGTGAATAAATGTTTTCTAAGGAGTATGTAAACTTCATTGCCGAAACCTCAACTCCACAAGCCATGAAATAGAAAGACATCAAATCTTCAACTTCTCAAGACAAAATGCTTGTCAAAGCTATTGAATTTCTGCATATGGGGAGATGGTTTGAAATGAAATCCCGACAAGATCCAGACTTCAATCTCGACGAACTTCAGTAGTGTGATGGAAGAACTATCGTTTCATTCCCAGAACGTACTGTTACGCAGATACAGTTGCCAAGAGAGCTACGTAACAAAGCAGTAACTCTTACACATTAAGATCACGAAAAAATTGCTTGAAAAAAAAAGCCTGTCTAAGATCGAAAGTTTGCTTTCCCGAACCTAATGAAAATGTTGAAAACTGAGTAAAGAATTGCCTGACATGCCAATATGTGTGTCGGAACCGTTAAATATGTCTAAGACGCCATCTACTCCATTGGAGTGTTTAAGTATGGACTTTGCATACCAGTCCCAAATGGGGACTGTCTTCTTGTAATACAAGAATACTCTAGATACCCAGATGTTGCTATATTTAAGCCCTTGTCTACAAATGCTACAATACAAGCTATTGACAAGGGATTGTCGACTTTTGGATACATCAAGTGTATTAAAACAGACAATGGGAGTGTATTCAACTCAAAAATTTGTGAAATTCGCTAAGCATAGTGGTTGTACTCATTGACAAATTAGATTAAGACGGCCACAATCCAACGCTCAGGTAGAATCTTTCAATAAACCGCTCATTAAATTAGTGCGTGCAGCACATACTGAAGGCATAAACAATATACTGCGACATCACACCCATCAACGGTGTACTCCATTTCTAATAATGTTTGGTTGTGAATCGCATACTAAACTTCTGGAGATATCTGACAGTGAACCTAAAAGTGCAACTGATGAAAAAGCAAGGATAAACAATAACGCAGCTGAAGAGAAAATGAAGAAATGTGCTGATGAAAAGAATAATGATAGTCCCTGTAACATTAAAGTCGGAAATACAGTTCTACCAACAACACAAAAAAAAAGAATATATATATATAAATAATCATGATTTCAAGCTGATTCCAAGTAAGATAAGTTGACTCCTGCATTTAACCTGACACCACATGTAGTCACTGCAAAGTATGGAAGTATCTTCAATGCATCGCATAGATGCTTTATTGTCGCTCGAAATTTTGTCATTTTTTAAGAAAGTACACCACTGGTTTGCAGAACAACTTTCCATAATACGGATAAAGAGGAAGAGCTGATGAACAAAATGCGACAACAGCAAAAGTAAAAACCTGAAGAAAGTTCTCCCAGATCCAAGACATGCCATTCTTGAGTCAGTACAGCTGAATCATCTAGAACTGCTGCCAACTCTTAGACTCAATTTCCCGTAACATCAGTGTTACCCACTGATTCAAAATGAAATCAACAATGACCTGTGCTTTCTCAATGAGAACCAGTTTGCTTTAAGGACTTCATAAGATTCTAAAGAGAAAGTGCGTGAAAAATGTTTTAGGTATAGAGTGGTCAAATTATGACTGGGGCTCAATAATCCTCGTGTGATCACAAGGGCCGCGTATGCTCCAAACAGACAGTTAACTCTCAGTTTTATCAGTAGCTAAAGTTTTATCATTAGCTAAACTGATATATCCAATTAGTAAATGTTATTGAGTAGTATAAATTGTTCAATAACTGTAATAACCATTGACTATACTTTTTGCTCTTTTAACCTTTTCAAAGCAAATTAGTTTAAGAACTGAAAACAGTTCAAGGCTTTTTAATTTTTACAAAAGACTAAACGGCTTTAAGAACAGTTTACTCAGTAGTATATAATTCATATTATAACAAAAGGAGGATTGTAGTATCCTGTTTACTTAAATCTAGGTCAACTTATGTTGTTAAGGTTGGTTTTTCTTATTCTATACATGTTCCCTGTAGTAACACGCAATTTCAGAAACAAAACAGTTCGAGTGGTTTAGTGATTTTTAGTTTTGGTTTTAGTGTTCTCATACCCTTATACGTGATGGTAATACACTAAAATATGAGTGGTTAAGTGGTTTTTAATTTTTAAAATAATACTGTCCAGTTCGAATGGTCTAGTGATTTTGCTCTCAAACTTTGATTTGGCATATTCTCGTATCCCTTATACGAGATAGTATTACACAAAATTATGAGTGGTTTATAACTGGGATATGTATGCTGCTATTGTGTTTCCCATATTTAATTTCAAGATCATAATTGACCATTGATGTCCATATCTGAAAGTACATATCATATAGGCCTTGTAGGCATTCATACCGACTATTTCAGTAATGGGTGTCATTAAAAAAAATAATAATTACTCGTACCCTTAAATGGTGATTATTCACGTAATTTCGATCCCCATACATCCATATTCCTTGAAAGCTTATTATATACACGCCCCGAGAAATACGTACGGCAAAATCAATGTTCAAGTACGTGGACATTTTCTTCGGAGGTCAACCAACAGGTGTGATCCAGTACAAATCAGACTGAATGTTGCACGCTGTGATGTCACAATGAGAGCCGCACGTGTTGAAAAAAAAATCGTACTACCCTGTTATTAGTTATTATTTGACCCGATGTTCTCTTTTCTTGACCCAGTTCAGTACCTGGCCAACATTGTTAAAGTCCATAGCGAATTAGCGATCAATAATTTTTGTCTGGATGTATTTTGTTTTGTTTTATGACAGTTAAAGTGCAGAGCATTCAACAATCAGAACTGAATATACTTTAGTTAAACTACATTAGTATTCAATTTTAGAACAACAATTCATATTTAAGATGAGTAAATGCGCCTACATGACCATGTTGACATAAACTTTTGTTTAAAAGTATGGTGACTGTCAGTGGTTTATACCAACCTTGTGTGTCCATTTTTGTCCATGGACATGAATCTATAGACAGGCTAGAATACCATTTTTATAAATTTTAAAAAAAACAACACACAAACCAACAACCTCAAAAAATATTCTGAAACATGGAAAATAACAGACAACCATGAGACACGGTCAAAGATGGACCAAACCATCCATGAAATATGGATAATCATTGAAAAAAATAAACACCATGATGCCCCGATTAAACATGGGTAAACATAAATTCACCTGTGAAAAAAGGACAGTCACAAGGGCATAAAGCATTGTTAAACTTGGACAAGTACATCCATGTAACATGGTCAAACTTTGACAAGTACATCCATGTAACATGGTCAAATATAAACCAATTAACACACCTATTAATCATGAACAATTAACATATCCATGATACAACCATGTTCTTCCAAGTTATGAAATATGGTCAAACAAGGACGACCTCACGTAACCGAAATATATATATCAATGTTCATCATACGATTTTGGTCATTACATCATGTATTTTGACATTATGACTTTATATGAAACACAGCAGAAAATATCCATTGTGATGAATTATAACTGCTGGTAATACCTAGACTACATTATGGTAATTGCCAATAGGTAAAAAAAAAAAAAAAAGGCAACACTGAAATACATTTCCACTAGAACAAAACATCTAATTTTAGTCAACTTTTGGTGAGGTTTTAGAAACAAACCATTAGTCCAAAAGATTCACACATATTTAAAATGGGCCTTTAAAAAATTTAGTGAAACAGTAGGGAACAGTCATAATCTGATTACATATGATTCAAATATAGCTGGTTATGGGATCTGTCTTCCGTTCATTGGAATTTCTGATATGCAATGGACGACAGATTACTGGTGTTTTACACCCCATCAAAGGGACCCCGGGTGGCCGAGTGGTCTAAGACGCTCGCATTGACTGATCACTCACACACCTCACCTCTGTCTGCATTGGTTCGAGTCTCGGGCTCGGCTAACGTGGGTATGTGAAAAAGCTTGCCAGTAGCTTCCCGTGGGTCGGTGGTTCTTCAAGGGTTTTTCCCGGGTTCTTCCTCCCCCAAATATAGTGGCTGCCATATATAGCCTTTCATGTGCTGAAAAATGGCGTTAAACCCACAACAACAACAACACCCCCTCATACAAGATCATGTGACACAAGCAGTGACAAATCTAGAGAAAAATAATGTTATACGTGTGCATAACTATGTATCACATAGATGAGCGGTTCCCAACCTCAAGTCGCGACCCGGGGGTCCTCAGTAAGATCATCAGAAGAAACTTTTTAAATCATGTCATAAGCCTGAGGCTCGGAAGGTCCTGTTGGTGGCCACTTTAGGGTCGCAGCAAAAAAAGGGTGGGAACCACTGGCTTATATCAACTAGACACAGCCACTACATTAAAGTTAACACTCATCAACGTGTACAAAGATTCTTTCCGCGGACATCAACATCACTCCAGCTCACCCTATGATCTCTGCAGCTGATCAATTTTGAACTATTTGGCGTTCCACAGAAAGACCCCAGTCTGGATACCTATAAGTCAGCTATCCAGCATGCATCTTCCATTAAACCACGAGAATATTTGTACAGTGTATATATATATGTTTAGCTCTAACCGCACCCGGGAACATTTGTACAACTTAAACTACAACTCAAGCTTGAGCTTTATTTCTAACCAAAAAAATAAAATAATAATAATAAAAAATAACACTGTATTACTGTATTCGGTACAGACTTTATCCGAGACCAGGTTATTTCAGAATTTTCAAAACCTGGTTTTTATTTTATTTTATTTTTTTATGCCTGTAAAATATTTCAATGCTGCAAAATAAAGTGATAGCCGAGCTATCTTTTTTAAATGTACGGGTTCTATGTTCAATCAATAATATTATCATATAAAAAAAAGAGTTGTGGTTGTGCCACACCATGTGGTCAGTGGCTTTTTGTACAAAGCATTGTCTTCCTCCAGATACATTTATTACTTTTATGTTTGTAATATATTTGCCTATATCATGAGTATATTTTATCAGTTGTATTACATGCTGAAAATATCACACATGAAGCTTACATTAAATGTATCCTTCTGCTAGTTTGGAAATAACATAGTAATATCCTTTTAAAATAAGACCAAACACATTGATACAATAAGCAAAACTCTTTTACAATAGCATACTGAAGACCAATCACATCGATAGCTCACTCTTTGATACTAAAAAACCTTTGAGCTTATTAAATTATCCCTAGTTTGTTATTTTAATCTTTATGGATGTTACTAAAATCAATTTCTGGCAATAAAAGGAATAAGATTACACCAAGAATATTACATGTATCAAATTTTCTGAAGAAATGTCCACATTTAATACATACAATTTATGGCTTCAATTTGTCTCCATCAGAGCTATAAATTCTGAGAAAACAATCCCGGATTCAATTAGTACTTGGAGTTCAGGAAAATCGTGCTGTGTCAGAGCATGAAGCGCGAGTAAAATTTTATTTCCGTAAAACATTATCTAATTAGACAAACCAATTAAACTGGTGGCATCATTTAATTAGGCAAGCAAATTAGACTGATGGCCATTCACAACTTCGAAGCCAATCCTACAGATCATACCTCGAATGTATGCCGAGAGCTTCCATTCGGATCACCTCTGCTATTTACGAAACAAGGATTGACCCAGAAGTTGCCAGTGCAAGGAAATATTTTATTATTCGCAATGTTTCGGTCAACCCAACGGTCAATCCACTCGTAGAATAGCCAAAGTGGTCCAATTTGACTGTGGTTTCTTTTTTGCGAAGAAATTTCTGGCGAACAAAATGTATGATTTATTTTTGTCTCGCAGAAATATCCAAAGTGGGTAGCATCACAGTAGGAACGTCCTGGGCCTTTTCCACCGTATGCAAGAAAAGAAAAAAAAAAAAAAACTCGGATCAGGATGTAAATAATTACCATTTTGAACTGCCCTCAAACTCGTGGTCGTTATTACGTCATACTAACTTCATAACGTCACAATGAATCGATGACGTGTCATAAGTGGCGGCGCGAGGGTTCGAGGCGCCTGTGGGCAATACTCTTTAGTGGCGCCACTACCGAGGCACTTGGGGCAATGTTCTTTAGTGGCGCCCCTACTGTGCCACAGAGACCAGTTTTTATGTCAGTTGCCGACCTCCAACACCCCCCTCCATCAACAGAAAATAGCTCCATACGGCGCCCCCCTCACCCGGCTCTTGTAAGCATGTGGTTCCCCCCCCCCCCCCCCGTCGCGCCACCACTGCACCGTGTCATCATTAATAGCAACACAAGCAGTAGTTGTGGACAATTGAAGCCGAATGATTTCTTCAATTTTTTCATTACAAAGTTGCAGAAACAACATTAAAAATTAAATGCGCAGGTATTTCATTGATTGTTGAAACGTCGTCGATTGTTATTTTCAAGACCTATCATGTTATAAGACTCTGTTCTTTGTACATCTAGCTGGATGTTCGTCCGGCAAAAACTTACCAATTTGAGAAGTATCCCTACGACTACCTCTAAGTCTCATTCCGAACATCTTCGTCTCTTTCCGATGCGAGACAAATAACTTCGACTCTCTGAAAAAGACTCGGAGGTAATCGTAGCCAAATAAATAAATTACGTGGTAATTTGACTGATGTTTCTTTAAGGCATAGATCCCAAAAGTTCCATAATGACAGATTAAATTCAAAAACTTTTTCATAGCCTTACAAAAACTGCTTTCCCCAAAACAATATTCATGAACTGAGAAACCATTTTGTGAACTCTACATAATGTGACAAATTTTACATGAATTCATTGATTTGTACCATTCCCTTGTCGCATGTGTACCCTACAGTATATGTAAACCATGGTCAGCATTTATTTTCACATCGTTTGTTTACAATGTTTGAATGCTGTAAATTACACATGTAATTGTTATTCTAGCAAATTCGTGTGCAGATGGGTATTTTGAGACCATGTTCAGTACGATGTTTTGCCAAAGAACGTTCAATTTATGATTGACAAACGATCTTTATTCTGTGCTATGTATTATGTCATACATGTATTTTACGATGCCCGCCATCTTTGTTTTGGACGCAATTTGAGTATTGGTGGCACATCCAGTATTCACTATGCGATATGTGCAGGTGTAGTTGAACAATAATAAACAGTTGATATAACGAGGTTTTACGTGTACTAAGTTCTGCGAAACAGTAAAATGATCTACTTACTGTCACCTGTAAAAATGACATATCCGTATTGTGCATGTTCTCATTTTCCCGCACCACCAACTTTAGTTGGAGGCCAGTGTGTACAGTACTAGTGTTACTCGTCTTACACAAGAATTTGAGTGTTTGTAACTAAAAGTGGAATAATATAATTTAGCATTCAATATTTATCTTGAATCGCAATATTTTAGCTGTTGTTAATATTTATTGTGTCTTAAATCCCTGATAGAAGTATGAACTATTTTTGGCGGAGTGTTACATGAAGTTACCGAAAGTTATAAATAGGGGTGTCGTGTATACCCACTCAGTTTTCCTCTGAACGGCAGCGGGTTCGTTTCAATTTAAATTCAAATTGTGCAAATCAGCTTCCAAAAGTGGTTGGGAATGTTATTGTTATCTAAGTAAAAATTAATTTAATGCAATCATATTTGAAAGAATGCTTTCATCTCTGTAATATAAATATTTAGTAAATTTCCGTACTAAAGAAAATCTAAGCCAAAGATATATATATATATATATATATATATATATATATATATATATATATATATATATATATATATATATATATATGTGTGTGTGTGTGTGTGTGTGTGTGTGTGTGTGTGTGCACTTATTTCTATAGTGTGTTATCAGTATACTTTCTATGAACCAAATCACTATATACAGTATTCATTGTTTGAATAAAAAGGTTTGTTTAAGTCCTGCCACAGGAAGTAACTTTCTAAATGTAAGTGGGCTTGCGTTGGAAATTAAATCTGGGCGAACACGTTTCAATATAATAGTCAAACATCACAAACTACTGACAATAAGAGGTTATGTAACTCAGTAAGATTGTTGTTTATACTGTGATAGATTGTAATTCTAATGAATGCAAATCACATTAGCAGATACTGAGCAGCTTTCCTTAACAAACAGACAAACATGCACACAAAAAACCACTGATTTTCTACCATTTGCCAACTGAGCATTTTGTGAACTGTACATATAATATAATGAATCACCACAAACAACGGTCAACGAGAAGCTTACGTAATTCAATAAGCTTGTTGCTGTGACTGCGATAGCTTATTCTAACAAATGCAAATCACATTATTCATTCTTGAGCAGATAATTTTCCATAAAAATGTATTTAAAAAAAACAAAAAAAACACTGATTTTCTTGGAACTTAATTCAGCGGCAGCTGGTTGTTAACAGGATTTAGTGGATCTCGCACAGACACAAACCTTAACACTAACATTGAACTGAGACTGAAAAATGTAAGCAACATGCCTCAAGAGTATGTATGTATGTATGTATGTATGTATGTATGTATGTATGTATGTATGCAGCGCTGGATTACCCAATAGACAGACTAAGACACCAAAAAAAGTGAGAAATTAGTTTGTTTTTGTTTTTTTATTTATTTATTTATTTTTTGCATCGAGCATCAGCAAAGCAGGAGCACCAAAAAAAAAATAATCAGAAATTACGTTTTTTTTAATTATAATTACATATTGGTGGTGGGCACGATAATTTTTTCAGTGCTTAGGACCTCTAAAGGTCTCAATCCGGCCCTGTATGTATATATGTATGTATGTATGTATGTATGTATGTATGTATGTATGTATGTATGTATGTATGTATGTATGTATGTATAGGATTTAACGGCACATCAGTACAATCATGACTATATAGTGATGAGTAAAAGTTATGCTGTAAAATATAAAGGTCAAAAAATTGCAAAATCAGTAGGAAGATAAACCCTTCCAAATAAAAGTAGTCATGTACTTGTACAAAAGATGAAATGTAAATATGGTATAATTCTTTAAAATGTATATGAAATAAAATATAAAGGTATACAAGGTAAAAAATCTCAAAATATTGGGTTAAAATGTGTTATATAAAGTGCGTTCCTTTAGAAAGTCAACGAGTTTTTATCGTGGTACATAATCAAGAGTCATTTTATATCAGTAAAACCTAACAACTATGTAGATTTCAGCAAAGAATATTAATAAATTAATAAATATTAATCAGTTGTGAAATGTGGGTAGTTCTGCTTTCATTTTGGAGTCAAGTTACCGAAGTTATCAAGAAGTCAGTTTAGGGAAGTTACATTGTGTATAAGATATAAAAGATGGGATCGGCTGATACAATCCACATTCCACCTGTTGATGTATCATAATTCATGTACTTACCCTCATTCAGCTATTTCAACTTTCTCTGATGTACATATGTCACATTAAAACCATGTCTTAACTGATCAGTCCACAACTGACACATTTAACTAGTACTGACTATCACTATTACATATTTGCTTGTTTTGAAATAGCTCATATCCGTTCGTACTGGACAGAATGTGTGTCTAATCCCTTGAATGTTCAATGCATGCAGGTTCACGTGTACATGTTCTGAGAAAATCTGACCAAACAAAGCCTACCTTGGCACTAAAGTGATTACAGATAAAGAAAACCTAGGATAATACAAGATGGAACATAAATGAAATGATGACTGAACCCATTGTGTTTCAGAGTGTAACAGCTGGTTTCAGTACATCACATCAAAGAGGCATGTTGTCGATCACAAATATTTTTTTTTTTTTTTGGGGGGGGGGGATTTTTTTTTTAAAAACTTCATTATGTGCTATAGTCTTTTGAGGAGCAATTTTATACTAGACCAACAAGTTGTTCTCCACTAGTCGGCATTATTTTCAGAGGTCTTCATGTTCCAGTTTATATAAATTTCTGACATTACTAGTTATGGCCTGTAATGCCGGAAAAAATATGAAGTGGTAGAGAACAACTTTTAATTTGTTTACACTTTATAATTTACGTTTAGGTATCTGCACAGGGTGGGATATATTTTTTATTCTAGTAAATCAATACTGCAATATTCCAGCTAGATAAATATGGAGGAGCACTTATTGATCCTCTCTGTGTAAAAAGATCTCTCTCTCTCTCTCTCTCTCTCTCTCTCTTAATTTGGACCTACATATATATCACTCAAATATCTCATCTTTCCACATTACATGCTCATTTCACCCTAGATGTTAATTTTATTGTGCTTTATCAATTAAAAATAAAATTTAAAAAAAATAAAATCAGAATACAAGAAGTATATGATGTCTCAACAAAGGTGCAGCATTATTGTCATACAAAATATCCGTATGATGATAGAGTTCTCATCTAATAATAACCAAAATAAAGTTTCTACTTGTGTATAATATAAATGAATGACTGACACAAGTTGTAAGTAACCTTCTGAGTCTTCAAGAGTATATCTAACGTATAAGGGAAGAATTTATATCATGGAATGAAGAATAGAACAGTAGATCCCGGAAAATTTACTGTAACAAAAACCACATGAATTGAGATATTTGTATAAACTTCAAAGTTTATTGAAAAGGATTTCCCATTGAATATTATGGGCATATAAATGAACATGAACTGTCTCATTGAATATTCTGGGCATTTAAATGAACATGAACTGTCTCCTTGAATATTATGGGCATTTAAATGAACATGAACTGTCTCAATGAATATTATGGGCATTTAAATGAACATGAACTGTCTCAGTGAATATTCTGGGTATTTAAATGAACATGAACTATATCAGTGAATGTTATGGGCATATAAACGAACATGAACTGTCTCATTGAATATTCTGGGCATTTAAATGAACATGAACTGTCTCCTTGAATATTATGGGCATTTAAATGAACATGAACTGTCTCAGTGAATATTCTGGGTATTTAAATGAACATGAACTATATCAGTGAATGTTATGGGCATATAAACGAACATGAACTGTCTCATTGAATATTCTGGGCATTTAAATGAACATGAACTGTCTCCTTGAATATTATGGGCATTTAAATGAACATGAACTGTCTCCTTGAATATTATGGGCATATAAATGAACATGAACTGTCTCAATGAATATTATGGGCATATAAATGAACATTAACTGTATCCTTGAATATTATGGGCATATAAATGCACAAGAACTGTCTCACTGAATATTGTTTGCATATAAATGAACATGAACTGTCTCAGTGAATATTATGGGCATATAAACTAACATGAACTGTCTAATTGAATATTATGGGCATATAAATGAACATGAACTGTCTCAGTGAATATTATGGGCATATAAATTAACATGAACTGTCTCACTGAATATTATGGGCATATAAATGAGCATGAACTGTCTTATTGAATATTATGGACATATAAATGAACATGAACTGTCTCACTGAATATTGTTTGCATATAAATGAACATGAACTGTCTCCTTGAATATTATGGGCATATAAATGAGCATGAACTGTCTCAATAAATATTATGGACATATAAATGAACATGAACTGTCTCAATGAATATTGTTTGCATATAAATGAACATGAACTGTCTCAGTGAATATTATGGGCATATAAACGAACAAGAACTGTCTCAATTAATATTATGGGCATATAAATGAACATGAACTGTACCCTTGAACATTATAAGCACATAAATGAACATGAACTGTCTCAATGAACATTGCTGGCATATAAATGAACATGAACTGTCTCACTGAATATTATGGGCACATAAATGAACATGAACTGATAATTTCCAGCAGGATATGTTTTCATATAAATCACGCTGCTTCGTCATGATCATCGTTCCTGGATGATGATGATGATGATGATGATGATGATGATGATGATGTTATTATTATTATTATTATTATTATTTGGGATTATCCAGGAAAACATGAAGGATTCAAGAGTCGAAACTAAATTATTTATTTTGGATTTGTACACTTCATCAGGAGGATGTATATGGTGTATATAAAAAAAAAAAAAACTGAAATAAACTTTCCATTAAAAATTAGACTTAAATGTGTCCATAGAACACAGAAGCCACCCCGCCCCAAACACTCACCCCGTTTAACTGAATGGTGCAAGTAGAAAATTGAAATAACGCTGGCAGACTGTATGCACGTGTGCATGAACATGCAGAAGAATATTTAAACAGAATATAAAAGTAAGGGGCATAACTCTAGGAAATTATCAGACCGTGGCAATAGATCACATTGGTTTCATGCCAATAATGTCTGCCATGTTTCAGGTTAATTAATAAAAAGATGTGGGACTAGTTACACACACAGGAATTATAATATATCATGTGTACATAGAAGTCGCTGTGGCTCACTTCTTAGCGTTCTGGACTGGCTCGCAACCAAAAGGGTAAGGGTTCGAATCCTACCATCGGATCAGTCCGGGTCGACTACCGTGGTGTGTCTTTGGGCAAGGCACTTTACTCCAACTGCCTCGGCATTAAACAACCTACTTGCGTTGCTGTGCCTTAAAACACCAAGATCAACATCAACATTAACGCCAAAAAGGGGCATAACTCTGGCAAAAACATCAGAATTGAACAATATGCACGTTTCCCTCATATTAATAATGTCTGCCAAGTTCCAGGGCAATTTATCAAAAACTGTGGGACTAGTTGCATACAAGAATTATCATATATAGTAGATACATCAAAATGTATTAAAGGGCGACGACATAATGATATGCGCATGTTGAGCTCATGCCAATTATATATCTGCTAAGCTCCAGGGCAATCAAAAGCTGTGAGAATAAGTTGCCCACACAATATATATATATACATTCATCACCAAAAAGTGCCATAACTCTGGACAAACGCGCCAGAGCACGATGAAAGAACAACAAATGCAAGCTGAACCCATGTCGATAACATCTGCCAAGTTTTACAAGGCAGTCCATGGAAAGATGCCAGAGTATTTGTACAAACAAGGACTGCGGGACGTACGTATGTACGAGACGGACAGACAAGAAAAAGTTATAAAAGCTCTGAACTTTGCTATACATTAAGTCAGATTCAATCCTGTTACATATGGTTCCTCTATAATGAGCTCAAAAATGTTAGACAAAAAAGGAAATAAATTCTTCTTTATTCATTTTGAAAAATTAAACAATTGATATATACACGGAACTTATCAAAGACATGACAATTATCTTGAAAACCAAAGTTTGACAAGATATACAACAGAACAAGACATCACCATTGCAACTGCAAAAGACCCCTAGCAATGTCTTTCAATCGTGACAAACCCTTCCAAAAAATTTACAAAGTAAAACCAGACAACTGATCTAAACAACTTACATGTTCTCTGAATTCATAGTATCACTGACATTTTTAGAAAGAAAGGAGAACTGCATAAAAAGGCTTTGTTATATAGCTGTTGTGATATCATGTGGGAGTTAATGATATGTTTGGTTTGTCTTGGCAGGCAGAAAATTCGAGCTAAAATCAATTAGGGCCACAATGTAAACCCTGCTTTTTCAAGTTTGTGAGTAGCCGACTCCAACAACTCATTAATTCAGAATCATTGATTCAACAGTATGTGGTCACTGCGTATAATTAAAAAATGACTGAGCTACACAGATCAAAATTCGCCATATATAGTATCGACAATTCCTGACTAATATGTGTAATTTTATGAAATCGCTCTCTCTTGTAAATTTAATATTGTCTTTAGGCCACATAGAGTGAGCCGGCACAACGTCAGATAAACGTTCCCATTTAGTATTTTTTCATTTTAGTACATTTAAATCGGAAAATACTTGCACACTTGCACCGTTGCATTACCGAATGTCGCACTTAAATTTGTGACTTCATTCTGTTAGAAAACGGCATAATTTGATTAGAGTTCTATGGAAACATTATAGTGGGACATGCAGAATCAAACCATTGTAAGAACCCGATTTCAGAAGGAAAATGCGCAACGGACCATCGCACATTACTGCATTAGCTTGGCAAATTGCCCGATGAAACCAATAATATGCTTAAAATGGTTTCAAGCAAAGGGTAACGTAGTATGTTAACTGGTAGTACAAGTACCACAAGTGATTTCGGGACGAACGACTCTTACTTAATGATAATGAAAAA
Source organism: Margaritifera margaritifera (assembly GCA_029931535.1). Classification (NCBI taxonomy): domain Eukaryota; kingdom Metazoa; phylum Mollusca; class Bivalvia; order Unionida; family Margaritiferidae; genus Margaritifera; species Margaritifera margaritifera. The sequence continues at coordinate 1,286,071 of JAQPZY010001471.1, forward strand.
ATGAAAGGCCAAGAAAAGTCACTACTAGGTACAACGCAGCGTGTGAGTTGAAGACATATAAGACCGTCGTAGCATTTAGATGACGCTCTACAGATAGTACGTGCTTCTGAGAGAGTGACAGGTGTAAGATGAAGTTGTTTGCATTTGCAACATGCACAATGGAGAGAATGTTGGCATACCTCTATGCTGCTTTCATGTACTGTGGCTGAAATTTCTTTACATATTGATCTTGTGGAAATTGGACATGATCTAAGGATACAGTAGACAGAAATGGTCGCTCCAAAGTACTCGAAAAATCAGCCTGAATTAGTCAAAAGTACACTATTTTCAGCAGTTATTAAAATAGGGAAACGAATTTTGTCAGAGTAGGCAATACCAGCCTCTGAAAGTACAATGAATGAATTACAAAATATATAAAAGGTAAAAAAAAGTTACGTGCTCTTTTTTTTTAAATTTATCTTTGAAGTCCAGGAATTAAAAAGAACCAAGCGGAGCTAGCAGTTTTTTGAAAGGTGCACATCTTAAGTAAGGCTGTATATACTCCATAACCCAAATTGCACCCATCAATCATACACCAAAATAAAGGGAATTCAAAGTTCTTTTAACAATACTTAAGATATACAAGGTCTTTTTAAATAGCCAGGACAACCAGTGAGGAAAACCTGGGTAATTCTTTTTATTTAAAAATCTAAGCAAAGTACGAAACTGGAGAGTGCCACCTCAATCGTGTACATTTGTTGCAATTTTAATGCTGGATGTAGAGTTGTCCAGAGAATCCATACAACGGAACTAAAATTTAATACCAGTTAGATGATTGATCAAGACACTACGAGACAATTTGATCAGGCAGAAAACAACAACAACAACAAAACTGTGTGGTTTTTGGTAACGGCAGGGAAAGAATAGGTTAGGATGGTTGGTACTAATTTTTTTGTAATACATTTATTTTGATCCAGCTCGCGTTAGTTCATGTCACGGTTTCCTGTCCAAAGTTACAGGTTGGGAGGTACTAACTTCTTTTTTTTTCCCGTACGTAATAAAAAGTTACAGGGTCGGGGTAATTAAAATAGGGTAAGTCGGATTACCTGAACAACACAAACGTTGTTTTTGTGGGGGGGGGGGGGGGGGCTTGAAACATGGCATTAGAAGTTGCGCTGTGTCTCTTTACCACACCGTTAAGAAATTAATCTAGTTCAGAAACTAGATGTTATACTGTTTATAGAAGTTTACTAATACGTTCAGAATTTGTACGTATGAAATATGCTGAAGTTTCAACTATGTAACTTAGCTGGCTTTATATACAGTGTCCACAGCTGTGTGGCTTGGTTGGCTTTATATATAGTGTCCATATCTATGTGGCTTGGTTGGCTTTATATACAGTATCCACAGCTATGTGGTTTGGTTGGCTTTATATACAGTGTCTACAGCTTTGTAACTTAGCTGCCTTTATATACAGTGTCCACAGCTATGTCGCTTGGTTGGCTTTAAATACAGTGTTCACAGCTATGTGGCTTGGTTGGCTTTATATACAGTGGCCATAGTTATGTGGCTTGGTTGGCTTTATATACAGTGTCCACAGCTATGTAGCTTGGTTGGCCTTATATACAGTATCCAAAGCTATGTGGCTTGGTTGGCTTTATATACAGCATCCACAGCTATGTGGCTTGGTTGGCTTTATATACAGTGTACACAGCTATGTGGCTTGGTTGGCTTTATATACAATGTTCACAGCTATGTGGCTTGGTTGGCTTTATATACAGTATCCACAGCTATGTGGCTTGGTTGGCTTTGCATACAGTGTCCACAGCTATATGGCTTGGTTGGCTTTATATACAGTGTCCATAAATGTTTGGATAAACCCTCGTATATATCTTGGATTCTTGCCGTCATCTATGAAATGTGACATTAAATCAGTTGGTAGAGCGTCGGACTAGTAATCCAAGAGTCACGGGTTCGATACAGGCCCAGGCCATCCCGGGTTAGATGCTTCGGTATATCCTTGAGAAAGGCACTTAGCTCCCATTTCCTCCGTATTATAAAGCCTATAATGTGTTAAAAGTGCCGTTAAAACCAGTAAAAAATAATACAAACTGTCACATGCATCCACTAAAGGCTTAATCAGAACCTGTAGTATCAAACCACTCAGACAATCCTCAAGTCTCAAAGACTGGCATGATCACAGCTGCTTGTCCCTTGATTCAAATTTAAAAAAAAACCAAGACTGCTGGAAAATGTATCCCTAATTATCACCATACCTAAATCCTCAAATAATAGACCCATGTCTGATGACAACCTAATGTGCCATTTTTATAAATCTTTTATAGCACATTACTTGCTAACAATTTTACAAGATGGTCCTTTGGGCGTAACATTGGAGAAATGCAGTAAGTGAAGATAACAAATATCCAGCAAGTTACAAGTTTGCTTTGTATATTTATGTCTTTAAATCTGAGAGATTTTTGACAAGCCTGAAACTCTGCGAGATTCTGACATACATTTTTCATAATTATTTATTCCTTATTGAACTACTTCAACGATCATTGGCCATAAAAAAGAAATTAAGTATTTAGCTTGAAATAAAAATGTAGTGGCTCCTTATTCTATTTCATCTAATCGTTTTGACGCACTAGTAGCAGTCCACGTTACAATGAATCAAAGTACTGGAAATACTGTAAAATAAGGTCATTGTACAGTAGCAGGATACAGTTGATTGTTTTTGGGTCATTGTTTTTTTTTTGGGTGTGTGTGTGTGTGGGGGGGGGGGAGTTTACCACAAGGTATGTGTGCATTATTATTTTTCATATATGCAACAATTTTAAAGAACCAAGTAATCCACCCTTTGAAAAGGCTTATAAGCCTCGGCTATGGAGTGCAGATAAATCTGCTCTGTTTTTTTGCATGGGGCATTCATAAAAACTAGAAAGAAACAAAGATGAAACATGATCGAAATAGATTTTGAACATGTCTAATTGTTCCAGACATAACGCAGTTAGATCTGTCTTTAATCCATTAAGATGTTATTGGGAACAAGCAAGTGCTACAAGGTAATGCCCATTCTCTCATCGTTGTAAGTTATTGTGTATAGTTTTTGTCAGAAAGCGCTAGATGAAGGCGGTGTAGCTATCTAAACATACCATGTACTACTATCGTTTCGAATCGAACGTAACAACAGCTGCCTATGTTAAACATGAAATTGTATACTCTCTAAAATTCTTGTCATGTACCTGTTGAGTATGGCAAGTGGCAGAGAGAGGATTATTATCTAAGGATATGATTGATAACACCAAGCGACGTATGTGTATATTTTTAAAAAAAATGAATAATCTTCATGTACGTACATATGATGTTACTGTTAAACGATCCCTAGGTAAGATGATACGATTTGCTTTTTAATGCTACTTTGATTGAAGTTAGGTTACAGCCCACGGAACACGACTGTCACTCTGGTCTCTGACAAAAAGTCAATTATTTGTGATAAATACCTTGTGGTTTGTACAACAACTTCCACACCACATACCCGGAGTATTCAATTTTTTTACTAGAATTCTTTTTTTCTTCAAATTTTACGCTTTAACATACATCAAAAACCGACTGTCACAACTATTCAAAGGTATTTAAGCTTTGTTAAAAAATAATTTCAGATTCTTGAAAGTTTTATTGCCGTTCACAAACGATAATGGTAACATTTTCAAATAACGCTGGGTAATATGTTCCATATGAGACATTGGGAATACGATTTATGGGGCTTTATTGAATTTATCACACTCTTTAAATAGTTCAACGTCATACATTACCTGAAAAACAAAGAATCCAGATTTATCCAGAAAGCAGATAAAACTGGTAACAACTCCGTCCAATTGAATATCAAAGAGGAAAAATAAAAAAAAAAAAAAAAAAAAGAAGAAAAAAAAGGACAAGACAGCGAAGGCACTTTTTTTCACGAAAACACTAAGGACAATGAACTTCACGAGCGAATGACACCAACTCAGTGCAACAAGCAGACGGAACAAATTTTCACTTCAAATTATCAAGAGAGGACTACCCTCTCTCTGACCCGTTTTGGACATATTTCACAGAGAAGGACTGTCTCACGATGGTCGGTGGAGAATGGGGGGTGGGGGTGGTAAAGGGGAGAAGAGAACTTTTCCCCAGATAGCTGGATACTACCTCCTAATATCCTTTATTATTATTATTATTATTATTATTATTATTATTATTATTATTATTATTATTCACGACAATAAGGACCTGGGGGAAAATAGTGGTAATTAGCTTCCTTTGGATGTCTGTGGTCTTGAGTTAAATTCCCGGTTTCAAGACTGGATGGGTGCGTGCGCATCGACGGACGGTGCTTTCCTGATTTTCCCGTACGTTAAAGACTACTATAGCCAAGCCAACACCTGAACTGTTGAAATTACTTGGAATAAGTTTGTCAGAGCTTGTTATACGATCGTCGTAAATAATAATAATAATAATAATAATAATAATAATAATAATAATAATAATAATCCATAAAGCTTGAAATAATTTTATCGTTAGAAAATATTTAAGAAAATTCAGTAAGACTCGCCAAAATGTTCAATCAGAGTGTCAGTTTTATATTACTCAAACGTTTTAAAAAGAACGATATCAGAAAACGTGAAGTGCATTGAATAATTACAAATGAACTATTTTAAGCATCATACTCTAAAAACATATCCTAACTGCATTTAAAATTTCATAATGCGATATTTCCGTTAAGAAAATGTACTGCCTAAAATTTGTTTAAATCTACTCATTATCAAAGTATGTAAAATAAGGATTCCTTAAATGGTTTCCTTAGTGTGTATCCATCATATACATTTACATAAGTGGGAGTGATTTATGTTTGCATACAATGTGGTACACATACACAATATTTCAGAAATCGATTGATTATATTAATGACAGTATACTTGATAAAGCTTATTAATTATTTGGATAGAAGAATTAAAGTGTCTAAAATACAAAACAACATAGAAATCGCATTTTGACCGTATCGGAGTCTGCTCTAACTTTAAGGTGTTAAGACAGTCTTTCATTTATATTTTTAAGGAAGAAATTATACGAAATATGGAACTAAGTGAAATTCTTGTATACCCCAGGTACAAAGTGTCTAAGTAATCATAAAAAACAAAATGTATTTATCAAAAGTAATTGACTTGTCAGAAATCAGAGTGACTGTAACGTTCCGTGAGCTAAAACATTTCTACACAATATAAAACTTAAGATACAAAATTGGCAAAATTTATCTTTGATGAACATTTATCTATACATTTTAAACTTATTCCGCATAATCTGAGCGTATTCCACACTTAGACATTGTATCCGCATAATATGTGTGTATTTCACGCGTAGACATCGTATCCGCATAATTTGAGTATATTCCACGCGTAGACATTGTATCTGCAAAGTATGTGGTTATTCCCAGTGAATACGACTTGTAATGTCTAGCAAAAATAATTCATGAACCAAAATGGTATGATTATCAAATATTTTTAGTCATATAAGGTACAGTATTTTTAATTTTTAATGTTTAAGCAGATCATAAGTGAAATACATATACTTTAGTCCCTTGTATTTACACGTTTACTCTCCACGTACATGCTTGTACCCTTCTAAACACTAGAAAATTCTCTTGCTCGGTCGCATGGCAAGCTTTTGAGAAAAAATGCAGTTTATCTTAGAAACATAAATTAGACTACTATCTGAACATAAGGAATAATTATTATGTTGTTTATCATGATTACTGAATATTTCCTATGAGGCTACATGGGTATTTTGAATAAACGTCTATCTTTACATATGTTTGCAAGCGCGTCATCCATCATGCCTTATGCAAAATCATCTGGAGGAATCACACACAAACCTTGTCACATAGTACTAGAGGACAATTAATTCTGGCTCCAAACCTTTCGGGCTAGAAAAAAAATGGGTCAAAAAGTTCAAATATTCCAAATCATTCGTGGTTGGCAGGGGTTCCTGTTAGGTAACCTAGAATATTTATTATTCAAAACCACTCATCTTGATTCTCAAATGACAAGATGGCATGAATGACGCTGAGCAAGTTTGCCTCAGCATCATAGATATCAGTGTAAAGAATGATAAGCCAACGAAACATTCAACCTTTCCTAAATCAGACATAGAACTTTAAGTACTGACAAATATATTCGGTCTTAAAATAAATCCGAAACCCTTTTAACATTACAAAAATATTAGAAGACTACAATTACTCTAACATTTAAATCTTTGATATTATTACTTATCATTTTATTATATCAAATATTAATTTCCAGTAACTTACAATTTGCTAACATGAATGTTCTATTTCCCTAAAATTAAATAAACAATCTGTGTGTAATATTTAAAACATCATAGTATGCATTTTCTGATATCTGATCTTATAAAGTGTACACTTTAGGAATGGTTTAGAATTTGCACCATCTTATAAAGCGTATAATTTGGGGATGGTTTAGAAACTGCAGCATCTTATAAAGTGTACACTTTAGGAATGGTTTAGAAATTGCACCATCTTATAAAGTGTATAGTTTAGGAATAGTTTAGCATTTTGCGCCATCTTATAAAGTGTACAATTTAGGAATGGTTTAGAAATTGCACCATCTTATAAAGTGTACAATTTAAGGATGGTTTAGCATTTGCAGCATCTTATAAGGTGTACAGTTTAGGAATGGTTTATCATTTACAGCATCTTATAAAGTGCACAATTTAGGAATGGTTTAGCATTTACACCACCTTATAAAGTGTACAATTTAAGAATGGTTTAGCATTCGCACCATCTTATAAAGTGTACAATTTAGCATTTGCACCACCTTCAGATACTCAAAAATTTGTGTTTCTTCTGAACACTGCAATTACACAAAAAGTGGTCTAACGGAAAGTGTTTTTTCCATAATACTAGTAGTTAATAAAATGCCTGAAACCAATATAAGACTAATGATAAACATAAAGTGCATTTATTTATTCCTTTAAGGAGGCATAACAGAATTTTTAAAAAAATAGCTAAAGTTTGTAATTAACAACACAATCAAAAACTTAGTCTCTTTTTGTACGGTTAATATTCACTTGTATAATTCGTGTGATGGGGCAAAATAATGTCAATTTATAGCTTTGTTTCCTGATTGCTGCAGATTTTCCTAAATAAGCTTGAAAATTATTTTCTTAAAATAGAAAATGCACATGTCATATCCTAATGTTCTATATGTTACTTGGGTATATTCTAATGTTCTATATGGTACTTAGGTCTATTCTAATGTTCTATATGTTACTTAGGTCTATTCAAATGTTCTATATGTTACTTAGGTCTATTCAAATGTTCAATATCATACTTGGGTCTATTCTAAAGTTCTATATGGTCCTTAGGTCTATTCTAACGTTCTCCATGGTACTTAGGTCTATTATAATGTTCTCTATGGTACTTAGGTCTATTCTAATGTTCTCTACGACACTTAGGTCTATTCTAATGTTCTCTATGATACTTAGGTCTATTCTAATGTTCTCTATGATACTTGGGTATATTCAAATGTTTTCTGCGATACTTAGGTATATTCTAATGTTCTCAAGGATACTTAGGTATATTCTAATGTTCTATATGATACTTGGGTATATTCTAATGTTCTCTATGATACTTAGGTATATTCTAATGTTCTCTGTGATACTTGGGTATATTCAAATGTTTTCTGCGATACTTAGGTATATTCTAATGTTCTCAAGGATACTTAGGTATATTCTAATGTTCTATATGATACTTGGGTATATTCTAATGTTCTCTATGATACTTAGGTATATTCTAATGTTCTCTATGATACTTGGGTATATTCTAATGTTCTCTATGATACTTGGGTATATTCTAATGTTCTCTATGGTACTTAGGTATATTCTAATGTTTTCTGCGATACTTACGTCTATTCTAATGTTCTCTATGGTACTTAGGTATATTCTAATGTTCTCTATGGTACTTGGGTATATTCTAATGTTCTCTATGATACTTGGGTATATTATAATGTTCTCTAGGATACTTGGGTATATTCTAATGTTCTCTATGATACTTGGGTATATTCTAATGTTCTCTATGATACTTGGGTATATTCTAATGTTCTCTATGATACTTGGGTATATTCTAATGTTCTCTAGGATACTTGGGTATATTCTAATGTTCTCTAGGATACTTGGGTATATTCTAATGTTCTCTATGATACTTGGGTATATTCTAATGTTCTCTATGATACTTGGGTATATTCTAATGTTCTCTAGGATACTTGGGTATATTATAATGTTCTCTAGGATACTTAGGTATATTCTAATGTTCTCTATGATACTTGGGTATATTCTAATGTTCTCTATGATACTTGGGTATATTCTAATGTTCTCTATGATACTTGGGTATATTCTAATGTTCTCTATGATACTTGGGTATATTCTAATGTTCTCTATGATACTTGGGTATATTCTAATGTTCTCTAGGATACTTAGGTATATTCTAATGTTCTCTATGATACTTATGTCTGTTCTAATGTTCTCTATGATACTTGGGTATATTCCAATGTTCTCTATGATACTTGGTAAAATTTAATGTTCTCTATGATTCTTAGGTATATTCTAATGTTCTATATGATACTTAGGTATATTCTAATGTTCCCTAGGATACTTGGGTATATTCTAATGTTCTCTATGATACTTGGGTATATTCTAATGTTCTCTATGATACTTGGGTATATTCTAATGTTCTCTATGATACTTGGGTATATTCTAATATTCTCTATGATACTTGGGTATATTCTAATGTTCTCTATGATACTTAGGTCTATTCTAATGTTCTATATGTTGCTTAGGTCTATTCTAATGTTTTGTATGATACTTAGGTCTATTCTAATGTTCTATATGTTACTTAGGTCTATTCGAATGTTCTCTATGATACTTAGGTATATTCTAATGTTCTATATGCTACTTGGGTCTATTCTAATGTTCTATATGTTACTTAGGTCTATTCTAATGTTCTCTATGGTACTTAAGTCAATTCTAATGTTCTCGATGGTACCTAGGTCTATTCTAATGTTCTATATGTGACTTAGGTCTATTCTAATGTTCTATATGTAACTTAGGTCTATTCTAATGTTCTCTTATGTTATTTAAAGCTTATACCCAATATTAAAAGTTCAAAAAAGAAGCAAAAAGCAATTTATAAAATAAATGTGTGACTGTTTAAAACATCAAAGATAGGTTCCCATCCTACTGAAAACATTCTCCATCATTTTTACTTATAATATTCTTCCTGACTGAAACAAATTTTTACTTTTCTTTGTCTTAAAGGATTGGCACTACATAACCACTTTCGTACTGAAGTGCCGTAAAACACTAATACACTGTTTTAAAGGTGTGAATTGGCATGCTTTATTTTCATTAATATTCTGAGTCAACACTCGTAGCACCGTTTAGCGCCCTGAAATTTGGGAACCTCGTTTTTATTTCACTTCATTGTTTCCCCCAGGTCTTCGTTTGAGTTTTCATTGCATAGCGATGAAACGCGAAGCGGGCTGGGTGACCCAGGCTAACATCATATGTCTTTTTCTAACATCCGACTGAAAAAACCGAGGAAGTTCCGACTGACTCCCGATCCAATCAGATCATCCTCGTCTTTTTTCCGATGCGAGTACATCCAGCTATATCGTACGCGCAAGATTAACTAGTACCGGCGTATTTTTCTATTTTTATTGAGAACCATAAATTCCAGATTAAAAACAAATTTATACAAACCTTAAATTTGAGTATTTTGCACTATAACTACCGCTATGAGAGATCGTATCCACAATTAGAACAAGTCCTTTCTGCGAAATGATAAGGATGTGCAAAGATTTTCCATGAATTCCGGCATAAAAATGACGGCCAGTTCTGAGAGTTGCAGGGGTTGTCCCAGATGTTCTCCAGGTATATTGTGTTTAATTTACTGTTTATTACAATAAAAAATAGCTCATATACATAATTATCGCAGAAAAACGCCGGTATTAGATTTTTAACAACAATAGATATGCGAAGAATATATTCTTATGACGTAATAACACCACAGGCTTGATGACAGTTCCAAGTGGGTGCTATTTACATCAGAGGTCTTTTTCTAGCATGCGACGAGAAAGGCCAAGGACGTTCCGATTACCTGTTGATAGTGAAAACCCACAAACCGAATTTCCCACAAGTTAAAATGATGTCACACTTGCATCTCAAACATTGGCGTCCAATATGGGTTGGTTCCTCCTACGTAATCAATAAAGAATTTTTCTACGATTATACGGGATAGTGCGTTCTCCAAAACTGTTTATGGGAAAATGCTCATTTGGGAATACAATTTTCGGGGCAAATTTTGTATTTTCGTATATTTTAAAATACGTTCTTTTCTGGGAATGAGTCCAATCTACACTGCAACTGGAACCTTTTTCATCCCCTAATGATCAGTAAAAAAAAATCCTGTCAGTTTAAGGTGAGATCAATGGAGCACATACATTGTTCTATACATGTCATCTCACTGGCATTTGCTGGAGTTTCGTGCCATTTTGGTTGTGCTGATGGCCAGAACAATAACATAATGACACTGTTTCATACACGTTCATCTTTTAATTTTATCACTGTCTTAAATATTTTTTTAGGGGGCTGGTGTGTTGGTGGTTGCTTTTCAAGATGGCAAATTACAAGATCTTATTCGTTGTTCTTTATTTAATATACTAGTACTTAACGTTGGCGATAATATCAAAGGAAGGAGACAATAGCTGACGAAATTTGCACTGGAAAAATGCTACATCATTTTAGTATTATCAATTTAATCAATTTAGTGAGATCCATTGAGCACTTGCATTGCTCCATACACGTCATCTCACTGGCATTTGCTGGAGTCGCGTGCCTTTTGGTTGAGTTGGTGATCAGGATAATAATGGAATGGCACTGTTTTAGACACATTCATCGTTTCATCTAATATCTGTCTTGGATAATGTTTTCTTGGGGTTGGGGGTGTGGGAACCTATGACCGATTTCCGTATCTTTTCTATGATTTAAACCGACTGGTTTAGCTTGTACATGTGCCCATTATGAGGTCTGTTCATTGCCACCTGTATGGGACTAAAACACACAAAACATTATTTCTGCTGCCTCAGCCACAGAGAAAATGACACAGCTCGGTTAAGCCTTTTTTTATACTCCAAATCTTATTTTTGACTCTCTAGCTGTGTCTGCGTATACACATGCAATAGTAAGAAAAATGTCCCTACTTTCGGGAAAATTAACAAATTCCTAATTTTGGGAAAATTAACACATCAGACCCACCCATCCTCGTGAGCACACACACGCACTTTTTATATGATTGATCTCATGACTAAAAATTAACAACACAAGTTTATTACACAAAATGAATGAAATACTTTTAAAAGAGATACTTCCATTTTTAAAAAAAATATTCCAAATGAAGAAAACAAGATAAAAATAAAAACATAACTTAAATATGGTTTTCTAGGTGTTTGCCGGCACAGCATCACACGAAAGGTTATATAATGCCGATACAATTGAAGTAAAGTGACTTGCCAAGGGACACGCCACGGCGGCTGACTCAGCCTGGTTTGTGCAGGATTCGAAACCCCACCCTTTTGGTTGCGAGTCCGGCATGCTAGCTACTAAGCCATCGCTGCTCTTCCAAATGCATTAACTATGAGGTATAATTTATTTTGTTATAACAGCTACATTCATACTTGGCCACAATGGTAGCCATCACTGCCCTGTATTTCTGTACCGTCACTTGATCTAAAAGAGGTGTCACAGTCTATTAACCACACTAGTTTCCACACAAATCCCACAACACCACTTTACAGAACTTCCATTTTCACTTAAAGTAATAACTATTGGACAAATTTAGACATACGTCCTCACTGCTTTACATCTGCCACATTTCTTAAGAATCATCATGGATAACCAGTGAAGTAAATTTCTCACTCTTCAACTGTGCATGGCAATGGAATTTAACGATTATTTGTATTTTACAAGGAATTATCAGGTCTGTTAAGATACGCAATGGATCCCGACCGTCAGATTATACAATGATTGCTAGGAAGAAGCGTCAATTTAGTATGTCAGTACAGATACATTTTAAAAGATTAATAGTCACTCCGTCCTTCGTACACAAACCATGGCAGGTAGATATATCCGGACAGATGGAATCAAAATGGCACCAAATTTTTATCTGGTTTCATCCGTAATCATGTGAATGTAGTGATATATCTTCTTTGACAATGATACACAATCATGTGCAATAATACAGACCGTAGCTAAGGTCTCATATTTACTGCTTCCTTACTTGGTAAACATGTGCGGGAACTACTTACGTTTACGTCGAAACCAACGTCACAGCTACTATAAAAAGAACTAATTTTGTCTATTCAGTCTTTCTTACATTTGTAGCATGGGCTTGGAAACATTATCTTCTATGAATTTGATACAAAATAGCTCTATGTATGCGTCCTCGCCAATGACGTCACTGAAGATAGTGATGTATGTAGAAATGTGACGTCGAGTTGTCCAGTAATGCAGTGTATCCGCAAATCTCCGCCATAGTAAAATAGTAAAGATATCACACTTTGCTAAGTTTCATTCAGAAAATAAAATCTTTACAATTTTAAATATAACGTCTAATATATACTATTGTCACATTTTGTTTTTTTCCTATATAATACAATATCACTTAGCACGGATATTTTAAAGTATATAATAAAAAGATTATTGCCTAAGCATGGAGAAATATAGGACCCACCTAAGGCAAACTTGGGTATTCTTTGCCACAGGACCTAAGGTCCAGTTTTTCTCAATATTCAGTCATTAACCTATAAAATACAATGAAATTTTCAAGTTCCATCTCGCAAATGTTCAAAAATTAGTCTAGCAAAGAAAAAGTAAATATTCAACCTATCGACATAAATGGTGTTTTTCACACTTCAGTGTCTAACACACGAGTTGATGTATTTCATTTTCTATTAGCAACTATGTCCGGAGAAATGCAAACACTTGGCAGTTTTTTACATAAAGATAAAGTAGCAAAGAATGCATCCGATGTTATGTCTGCTCGATCAGATAGAAATTCCCCTATCATCATATTAAGTATTCCAACTCCACGTCTACCAGCCTCATATCATCTGCTTGACAAGTCTGATTGTCAATATGACTAATGAAATGATTGGTTTCTTGACGTTGCTATGTGACTGAAAACAATCACCATCAGAAACCTATTCGATCGGACAAGTTTTCTAACGTTGCATGACTTGATAACGTTATTTATTATATATTTCATAATGAGATATTAAAATATATCAGTGAGAGAACAATTATTTCGCCATAGTGGCGATACCACTTTTATCGCCACAGTGGCGATATCACTTTTGGAACTACTTTCTTTCCCCATTTAGGAAATATATCTGCCCTTATGTATGTTATTCAAATGTGTATTTCCATATTTAAGCCGATTTCATTTTTTTTCCTTCTGTCCCCTCTCTCTCTCTCTCTCTCTCTCTCTCTCTCTCTCTCTCTCTCTCTCTCATAATGAACAGGTCTTAAAATGTGTCAGGACTGTAGACCCTCTAGTATAAATATTTATTTAATCAATAAGAAGACGCCATAAAAAAATGCATAAAAACGAACTCGAAATAAAAAAAAGTAGACTTCAAGTATTAACGTTTTTCTAAGTAGTTTTCCACATGAATCCTGCAAATTATTAGTGACTGAACTTACATGAACTGTTTCTATTCGATATTCTGTCACCCATACATTATCGTATGCGTTTTACACTCTCCGACAAACGGGCAACTTTTTTTTTACAAAACAAAAAAAAAAAAAAAACAAAAAAAAAACGCTTGGTTAAATATAGTAATAAAATTGTTTAAGTAGCGATTTTCACTCTCTACACAATAATAATCATGTTTGATGAGTGTTGATTGCAAACCGAAATTAAGTGACAATCGAAATGTGGGTGCAGCGTCTGTTACCGAACAAGATAAATAACCACAATCCATACAAGTAAACTCACAATCACTAAAATATTTTGTTTTAAACATGTTACGCTCTGAAATCTATAGGATGTGACAGCTCTGTGATGTTTCTATAGATCCTCACCCCAGCAATGTTCACTGTATCAATCCGCGCAAGAAATGTGTTAACGAAAATAGCAAATCTGTTCATTTTCGTGTGAAAATAGTCATTAATTTGACAAAATATACAATTTGAAGCATTATGTATACAAGCTAAATTTGTAAAAAGGTCGCTGCCCTAAAAATATTGTAAATTTCGGAACTTCTTTTTATCTTTGTAGTAATGCAGCCGTTAATGGCACTGGCACAGAATGAATAAAAAAAAATCCATGCAAATTGACGGGTTTTGCGTTAAAAATATATAATAAAAAAAATCTACGTTTTTTTTTTTTTTTTAGTATTTCTAAGGAAATATTTCACTCGTGAAGTGGAAACATTTGGTATTGTCACTCGTGAAATATTTCCGTATATCTACTCAAAAAATGTGGCCTCAGATCAAAATTACCCGCTTTGAGGTTAACCAAAATCAGTAGGATATTCCGAAGAAATAGTGCCTTGTTTGCATGGTCTGCTTGCCACTGACTTATGTCGTAAAGTCACTTATTGTAATAATTATGAAAGGGTAGACTTTAAACTTTATGAAATTTGTATAGAAAGTTGCCGTTGTTTGTTGTTTAATGAAAACAGCAGAATATAAAATGTCCGTTTTCTTGGTCTACGTCAGTTTGTTTACATTAGTAATACACAAAAAGAAGCCGGTCAACCTATGATGAAACCTTTGCATGATTTTTTGGACTAAGGCGGTTTAATGTGTAGCAAAATGCGATAGAAGTCATCAGTTATGGTAAAAGTGGCATAGTGTTGAATGCTTATTCATAAAATAGAAGAAAAATAATTGTGGTCTGAGGACTGTTTGTAGATATTGTCCATATATTAATGGTTTGCAGTACAGCTGCATTTTAAACTGCGATTGTCATAGTCCATAACGTGAATCACTTGAAATCAGGGCGTACCTCCTTATTCTACATCATGATTGCAAATCAAGCGAGACTGTTTATATGGAATATAGTATACATATCTACCCTCTCTAAATATATACACAGAAGAATATTTAAAAGACGTAATTGTACCCGTTTGAAGTCAAAATAAAACGGTATAGATAAGTAATAGGTACCTGTAGAGGAACAGGTGTGCATTTTACCTGAACCTGTCCACGTTCGAATGTGAAACTGAGAGCTAGATACGACTGAGGTTTTACCTCACGTGGATGTGTTGTTCAAGTAACATGCATACCTCCTTTGAGATTGGCAACTAATTTATCGTACGGCCAAAACAATATCTATCTGCATTATTCGAAGAAAAAAAATATTCTGAAAACAGTCTTTGAAATTCTGCAAAAAGTCTGTCAAGTATTATTAAGATTAATAATTAAGATTTAAAGTAAAAAGGACTTTTGGTTAACAACAACTAAATTCATTACTGACTTTTTATTTATTATCTCAAAAGTGGAATAAATTTAAAATATATTAAACCAAAAGTCACATCTCAAATTTTCATACAGGAAAAAAAAAATTGTACCTTCCGTCTCTTTCAGTGACAATTTAAAAAAAAAATAATTTAATCATAGCTGACAGTGCATAGAGTCGAAACTTGGGTGTTTGATTTACAGAACAAGCAATTATACCACTACCCCACGATATAATTTAATCATATTAAAGTAGTATACCTTCTTCTGTTGATAATGTGCTAAAGATAGCGCCATGTATCTTATCATTTGCATAAAATAGAAAACAACACTTGCGCTACGGGGGGGGGGGGGGGGGGGGGGGTCGCAGGCAGGAGGGAGGGGGCTAGTATTCTGTATATGTGTCGATGATAAGCTGGAAGATGAGTCTGCGTACGACTACTATGACATTCTGAGACAATCTCGAGATTTATGTTTTTTGGCGCAAATATCAAATCCTGATTTAAGCGGACTCATTTGTTTGGCATAAACAATATTTTCTGATGTACCAGATGAAGAAAAGGATTATATCTTTATCATTTTGGAAAATGCAATCGATGTGTTGGATATGACAGAGAAGTGGGGAGGAACACGGATATGACAGAGGCGTGGGGACCAAGAATTGTTGGTGTCATGAAGAAACGGGAAGAGCAAGGTAAATTCCACAACATTTTATATTTAAGTTTCCTGTAAAACATTTTTATTTCTTACTTTGACAAAGTATTAATCATTTAGTCAGACATGTATTTTCATTTTTTTTTTTTTTTTTTTTTTGTAATTGTAAACCAGATACGTTCAATATCTACTAGTTGGGGTTGGGTGGGAATCCAGTTGATACACGAATAGCAACACTTAAAAAATATTCACCGAAACCCCACTGCATCCTCGAACTCCTATGACTTGGTGTGTGTGTGTGTGTGTGTGTGTGTGTGTGTGTGTGTGTGTGTGTGTGTGTGTGTTTCCCTTCAAGAACTTTCATGAATGCGTCTATATTATATTCTACCCATCTGCCGGTGAAGAACATCCACTCCAATACTCAGAACGAACCAAGTTTGTATTCTTTAGAGTGGAACAATATTAAATGCCAATTTTTTAAGAAACAAAATTAACCAGACCTTAAAATTATCGACGATTAATTTAAACTAAGTCTCATCCGTCCGCCAGTCTGACAAGCGACATGGGATCGCCCATCGTTCCGTTTGTCTTAAACACTATTTACCACCCCACCCTCATCTCTTCTGTAAAAATTACAATTCCACGATGGAAACACGAGCGAGACTGTTGGTCTTTAAGTTTATTAACAATTTAACACCCCCGCCCTAATCTCTTCTGGCAAAATCACCTTTACAGTTCCATGATGGAAACAGGAGCTAGATTCAAATCGTTGTGAACTCCACCCGATCGTGCTCCAGAATAGTGTAAATGCTCAAATGCGCAGGACAAAATATGCCTTTTAAAAACGCGCCTCAGTTTCGGTACCAATATTGTTATAAATGTTCTAATTTTTAAATCGTTCTAATAAAGTTTAAGAAATTGTTTTCACTTTATCGTATCTATCTGTCGATCTGCAGGCTTAATCTTTTTGTCTCTCATGCTTTGCATCTTTAAATCAGCTTGCATGCTTCTCGAATGTATACGGACACTTGTAGAGAGAGTGTAGGCAAGGGAGATAACCACATCTGTACTACATACACTAGATGGCGTAATCATGCCATCTTCTTCGGTTCCTTTTAAGTGCCGCGTCCGCCCAGTTTGAACTCAATTCACTCAGCCTTATGGACCCAAATATTAGCGATTCGGACATAAATTGTCGTCTTGACAAAATGCTATATCGAAATCCTTATTGAGATGGTTATCTCCCCATCACGTAGATTTACAAAAATTACTATCAGTTCGTCCCATAAGTGGTCGTTAAACGCATGTTTGATGGTCTGACGGTAATATATTCGCGATATTTACGTTGAAATTGGATGCTATCGCCATGAATTTTATCTTATTCCATTGCTATTTAAATCAAAGAATCTGCTATGCAAGTGCCCATGTGTTCAAATATACGAACAACCTACCAGCTTGAAAGATACAACAAAAATTAATGCACGAGCGGGAGTGTTTAAGTCGATGAACACCTAATTGAACACCCACGCTCAGGTTGGTATGTTAGTTAGCCACCGGATGTTAACAACAAAGTCGTACGGTACGATATTGATAACAGTACATGCATAGAACAACATACTAAACAACAGTCAGCAACAGTCTGAAGCTTCGTAAGTCAAAACATTACCTATATGTAGAAATTTTGTGTTGTTTGTGTAAAATAGTTCATAAAAAATGCAATTATGTTGAAACAAAAAGGCACAAACGGTGAAAAATGTTCATAAAAATATGTGTTATACTATCTCTTTTCTGCATCACAAGTACAGCTCTAAAGCAAGATGCTGAGAGCTATACATCGGTATCTAGCTGATCTAGATAGGATTCAAACCAGCGATCCTTGCTTTGCGAGTCCGTCACGATAACCACTGAAACACCGCGTCTGAAACTGCTTATTACTGAGCAGACCAATACGAACGCTTGATCACATAACAGCTTGTTGATTTGTTTATTTCATTCGTGTTCGCGTTCGTATAACCGAGACTCAATGAGCACGCAAACCTGTAAGCAAAATAGGTATCCCAATACGGGACTAACAATAATATAGTCATAGCTGAATATCACACCTTTCACAACATTTACGTACCTCAATTTATAAAACAGAACTCTTCCACATGATCTTTGACCTCACCATCAAGTCTACTAGAACCGTTAAGTATAAACTAAACATAATAATACACAATTCAATTATTAAATTATCAATTTCTTCCAGCCAAAATCATTTACCCGCCACCCCCACCCCGTAGTTGCATTCATCAAATTATTCATTACTACATTCAAAACAATGGTTATTACGACAAACATGAAATAATTAGGTCCCATATGCTACATTGTCCCTCAAGCGAGTTCATTGATTGCGAACCGTTGATATAGAAACCCTACAGTTCTTAAATGGTGCAATTTATAAACATCATTAATGACGAGGCCAAATACCTTATTATTTCTTATGGTCGAGACGCAGCATTAACATGAAGGATAAATGAACGAATTACATTTGAGCTCCGATTATAAACCACATCCAACATCATCATATTACAGGCGCTCTGCATGCGGTACATCATATTCGTATCCTGATGTTATTGCTCAAAGAATAAATATTTTTTTCTGTGACTCCCGACTTGTGAGCTGGCATCTGAATTTGCATGGCACACAATGCACAGTGTGGTATATAACTGGATTAAATTTTAAACATGACCTTGCTATGACCATGACCTTCAAACTAGATACCTGAATGTGGTATAAAACGTGACCTTGCTATGACCATAACCTTCAAACTAGATACCCGAATGTGGTACAAAACAATAAAGGTATAAACTTGGATAAAGTTTCATCGCAGTATCTCTCACCTTTGACAAAAATAAATAAAAAATAAATAAATGAAATAAAATGTAGCACCTAAATTCTAAAGATAAACGCAAACATACGCAGGGACAGACATACATGAGAATGGACCGTGCCATGCATCAATACGCTTAATATTTCGAGGTCATAAATATAGTACGTAGGATATGTCAGCTGAAGCCTGAGAGATGAGTACTTAAGCAGATGATATGTAAATAGATTAGTGTTTTACAATACTGTATAGGGTTTATGTCTACGCTGCCGAATTTTGGAGCTTTACGTAAATGGATATATTGATGTATTTTTAATTTTGGCGTTACCATGGTTTCAAGTTTTGTTACCTCTATATACATACATGTATCTTTATAATATATTTCTGCGGTGTTAAAATTTTGCGCTGTTGAAGTTGTTAGCAATTTCCGCCATTTAGCTCAGATTAAACATATCCAGTATTTAACGCTATGTAATTATCGCACATTTTTTTTTATAGTTTACACGAGAGAACTTACCTATAAATGCATAGTATGCTGGGAGCTTATTAATTTACACTTTCAAGTATAAAACGTGCACATCGCTCTCTGTGTGAAATACGCATCTAACTCCCTACCAATATATTGCTTTTTCGTGGACTGAAAACTGAAAATTATCCCTTTTTGCCTTGCAAATAAATTCTTCCATCGAGAATTTATCAAAACACAGTGAAAACTTTACCTGTTATAATGATCTTACTATCATGAATGGCATCAACAATAAAAGGTCTATTGACTGAGTGAATTTAATATACGTATGGTTGTTGTCACACGAGTGCGTTTTATGCCTAAAATCCCAGTGGTTCAAGGTGTACAGGTAAAATGACACTTCAAACGATTGTTCCGTCTTCATGTACATGTACCTTTTTACCTTCTGGGTGAAGACTAAAAAATAAGTTACAGTAAATATACAGAGCGATAAAGAACGATCTCTCTCTCTCTCTCTCTCTCTCTCTCTCTCTCTCTCTATATATATATATATATATATATATATATATATATATATATATATATATATATAAATAGTGTGTGTGTGTGTGTGTGTGTGTGTGTGTGTGTGTGTGTGTGTGTTTTGTGTATATTTTTAACTTACAGTATTAACTTCTATATCCTTGATTTCTGTCAGAGGAACCTGGATTGACTGTATTCAGAGGGGAGTTAATGCTTTTTGGAAATACTCGTTTATGAAAACCAGTTATACTTGTGAAACAGCCTGTGACGTTGTCAAAAATACTGGGTACAAAAATAATTATTGACACTTCCATAAGGATAATTCCTAAACACCTATCTAATAGCTACTTGTAGAATGACATTCACAAAATTATCCATCCGGCAGAAAAGACACGATCGAACACTCCGTCCTGATGGAAATGTGGGGCATGCAGTGAATTCATACGGATGAGTAGTGATATATCCAAAGCATGAGGGTGATAAATGCACACAAAATATCAAGTCTTACCTTTAAGTGGACATTAGTTCCAGAAGGATAGCGAAAATATTGCCGAAAGGAAGTGCAGTTGAACAGTGAGGAATGTACTGTACAAGGCATACGAGTTATACGGCTCACAAACAATCAATAATCCTATTTTTTAATTCTGCCAGGGTGGTATCTGTCGTCTGCCTTAACCGTTTCATCCAATCCAGTATCGTATCGTCTGCTTCAATTCGCCACAGTCATTATCATTTAGCGTATAGGCGAACCAGATCAATATGATCCTAGTCCGGTACCCTTGGGACACTGTCAATGCTTTGGTTTGGTTTGGTTTTGTTGGGTTGAACGCCATTTTTCAGTACATGATAGGCATATGCATATTTGTCGGAGAAGGAGACCGGGGATAACCACCGAGCCACCGAAGCTACTGGCAAGGTTTCTCACATACCCACGTTGGTCGAGCCTAGACCGAGATGTGAGTGATCTGTAAAGGCGAGTGCCTTTGACAACTCGGCCACCTGGGTCCCTTACACTGTTAAGACATGAGGCATTGTAATATTTCCTACCAATGCATCACATGTTCTAGCTGCCTTATGGAGTAAGTGAGGGGGGAGACAATAAAGCAGGAAGTTTAAAGCTATCACAGTTAAAAAACAAAACACAAAAAAACCCACACATACACACAAATTACAACATTACGATATTAACATTTTACAGCTGAAGGGGGGGGGGCTTGTATTTTTTAAAAACAAACTTGTATTTTAATTATAGATTATACTAGATAGCTCATTACGTCTGACCCGTAAGTGATCAAGATTATAAATATTGTAATATATCAGGCCCAACGTGTACAGTGTCGATACATTTAATTTCCTTATAACTTACGTTAAATATAGGAGATCAGAGTGGGAAAGAATATCATACTAACATGTATATACACTGAATCTGATACATGTACAATATATCACTTTACCTTTTTTGAGGTGGGGGGGCATCACAATTATGAGCTGAATCATATATATTATATATGGCTATGCTTCCAGTCCCAGGATCTAGGCTACGAGTCGATTCCGGCTCTAAAATTAAAGTTTGGTGGAATAAGATTCCGGTCCCAGAATTCTAACCACATACAAGACGAATATTTATGACTCCGACGTCTTCTCTTCTTACTAGGAGAGGGGTATAATCTTATTTCTGTGAAGCCCACGTTAGTGGGAAAGAGAGACAAATGTTTCTGGCGGCGGTGTCAACAGTTTGTTAAGGTTTTGGTTAAAGTTTTTAATTTGCATATATTTCCTAAACTTCTTGATTGATTGTGGTCATAGTTCGCATGAATCATTATGACACTGCGATAATTCATTCTGCGACACCCTGGCTTGCCCCTTAGGTCAAGACCACAGTCACATAAATTATGCGTTACGATTTTGGTTAAATTTTTTTTTTCTTTTTATTTTCTTTCTCTATTTGCTTATATTTAGTAGATCCCTTGGGGCGATTCATTATGAAGCTAACACAAGTCATTCTCCGATACGCTGGCTTGCACTTTTGACCTTGGAGTCAAGGTCACTGTCACATAACAATTTGTGTTAAGGATTTGGTTAGATTTTTGTTGTTGTTGTTTTCCTTTTTTTTTTTTTCTTTCTCCCATTTGCTTATACTTCCTAACCCCGTTGATGGATTTGGTTCATAAATGGGACGATTCATTATGAAGCTAAGACAATTTATTCTCAGATATGCTGGATTGTCTCTCTGATCTTGGAGTAAAGTTCACAATCATATAAATTTTGCGTTACGCTTTTGGTTAAAGTTTTTACATTTGCTTATATTTTCTCAACCCCTTTATGTATTGTGGGGGCCCAGGATTGCTGAGTGGGTCTAAAGCGCTCGCCTTTACCGATCACTCACGCATCTCACCTCTGTCCGCGTGGGTTCGAGCCTCGGCTCGGCCAACGTGGGTATGTGAGAAAGCTTGCCAGTAGCTTCCCGTGAGTCGGTGGTTTTTCCCGGGGTATTGCCAGGTTCTTCCTCCACCAAATATACTGGCCGCCATGTATTGCCTATCATGTGCTGAAAAATGGCGTTAAACCCACAAAAACAAAACATGTCTTTTTTCATACTTGGGATGAATTACTATTATTAAGCTTTTTTGCGTTAAGGCTTTGGTTAATTTTTTTTTTTTCCTTCTCTGTCCGCTTATATTTCTTAGAGCCCTTGTTGGATTTAGTTCATGCTTGGGATGATCATTATGAACCTAAGACAATCCATTTTCTGATTCGCTGGCTTGCCCCTTTGACTTGGGGTCAAGGTCACAGTCAAATCATTTTGGCAGGTAAATGCAAACTCTGGAATATTGAGCACTTCATCACAAGTAATTGGTACTGAAGTAGTCAAATTATGGAAAAAAGAAAATGTGATACGGTAAAGATACATAGATATATGGACTGACATAACAGTAAAGAAACAGACTGATTGATCAGAATGACGCTTAGAAATTACTTGCTTTTAAAATTTACAAGACGATGCATAGTGTCTGTTAGCGGTCATATGAATTAATCTTCACATATTCCTTTATAGTACAAACTTAGATTTGATCATGTTTCTCTATGACAAAAGATAGTGTAGGTGTTTTTAATCAAAACTGACATCTGGTTGCTTTATTGTTTGTCTTTTGTATATGATACATTAAAAGTGTTCCCGCCATGGATGCAGCTGAATGTCACTTCTAAGCATTGCATTTCTTCATTAAATGATTTATTGGAGGCTAACTGATTAGCTGTCTTCATAGTCACGATTATAAAACTACACGTTTTTACAATTCTGAAATTCTTCCAGTTCTGCAGACAAATCTATTGTAACACGCAATGGGTCTAACGGCATCTCACTACCGAGCGAAACAAGCAACGTTGAACATTTGCGTGAGGCTGGCTCGAGGTCGATGTTTTCCCTATTCCCAAGTACCGCAAGACAAAGTCGTTGTCAAATGAAGGGGTTCTGAAACGAGCCAATACCACAAATAATTTTCCTTTAACCAACAAACGACTATACATTCACGAGACTATAATTTCACACTTGCATTGTTTTTCTTGCTTCACGTTCGTATGATTTATCAGTACGCTTTTATAAGCTGTATATCGGTATTTAATGACACGTATTACAAAACATGACCCAAACAGAATTGTTCAAATTTCAAATGACCAAACACTTATACATGAGAATATCCCAATAATTCCTTATGTTATGAAATTAGGCAGGGTCAATTGTACGAAACTAATCCATGCTACCATAAATTATCGTGAATACTATACATTATGACGTCTGCTCCTAGTAATTGGCTAATTACTCGGTTTGAGAAATATCTTTCCAACACCGACTCCCCATTAATCAAAGAAATAATAACTAAAATCTAACAAAGCTATGAACGGAGACATAAACACAAATAGCATATACTCTAGGTTTGCTATACTATATACGTTAAATTTTTCACCAAGATAAAATCTGGTGTAACCCATATCTGGTAGACCTACAGTTGAACTCTTTGACCGAACGAAATTAGGAGATTTGTTTGATTTAGGGGAAACAAAAGGAAACATGATTTGTATCTAATATTAATAATTATAGTGTTACCAAACGGTCACATTCTAACGTAAGATTTCATTACAGTACGCTCGAGATTAGCTAAAACCGGATTTTTTTTTGTGTGCAAATGGTTCGTTCATATGGTAATAAGAATAAGTCTGACTTAAAATACGATAAATCAACAACTACACTGATAGAGAATTTTATTCATATTTGAATGTTAGTTTTCCCTGCTAAGTTTTAATCGCAAGCAGAGGACATGCATGCCAGAACGTGAAATTTAGTGAAAACTGTGGAGCGTAACCTGAACCTGTGTATGACTTCCTGTTGATACGCAATGAGGCAAATTTTAGCCTTGAGGTCAAAGGACCATGAAACGAACAGCAGGATACCTATTCCCCGGAGCAATTTACCTGACTCTTTATTAACTATGGAAGAGGTTACCGAAAGGTGAAATTTGGTGTTGTTACAGTGGATTTTTGTAAAAAAAATTAAATTTGTTTCTCATTCTTATTCCGAAATAAAATTGTAAAAGCAACTTTAAATTGCGTCAGTAGAAAGGCACATCTGTACCTCTTGTTTTTTTGTTTTTTTAAGTTTGTGTTTGAAAATATATCTACAACATGAAATGGTTACTTTTTAAAATGGGAAGCAAATGGACAAAGAGAAAAAACATCATTACGTTTTTATGCCTGTAGAGTATAGCAGCACAAGTTTCATTCCTCGATTACAAATACAAAAGGATGAAAGTGGTCCACAAAAAGGTATTTTGTGTAATAATGAGCAAAATATTCAATCAGCTCACAAGTTTCACTTTATCGCAATATTTCATTTTAAGTAGCACACAAAGTCAAAATAAATTACATCGGTAGAGTTTCATATCTTTTACAAATGCAAAGATCCTTCAATAATCTTTGTAAAGAAATAAATACACAAATAAAGATGCAGTGTCGTGTACAAAGATTTGGTGTCATGTGCCCAGAAGTCTCCGTGGCACTATAGAGATATATGGTGAAGCAGAGAAGGAAAGCTATTTCCCTGTGTAATTCTAGTCCCAGGTTTCTGTCGCAAAAAGAGTTTGTCAAGAAAAAATGATCCGCCTTGGAACAATCAATGGGCATTTTCCGGCAATTAGGGGAAACGAAGCTAGTTTTAGGCACACAGCTTTGTTCTTACTCTTCCAGCAGTTCTAATAATGACACGATCTTGAACAATAATCAAAACCTATAAGATTTGTTCATGAAATTAGTTGTAATTTTTCTATGTAGAACAAAGCTACTATATATTTGTGCAAGTATTAAGCTGCCGTCAACACGAGATACTTCCACTGCATACGTGATCAAAATGATGTCTTTTACGTCAACAATGTGAGTTACTGATTGCAATTTATTGACGTGATTATTTAGACATGGTTTATTTACTTAGGTTGTTATATTGTGGCAACGTGTTAGTAAGACAACACAGATATACCAATTTGTCAACATGTCTACATAGTCATGTCAAGACATTGCAATCGGTAATTCATCTTGTTTACGTAAAAGACGTCGTCTTGGTTACGTATGCTACAAAAATATATCGTAATGACGATAGCAGCGTAATACTTCCATATCTATTACTTTCTATAGCTTTACTACATCACTGTTCAAACCATTCTCAATCATTTTACATTTAGAGGCATTGGACTATAAAAGGACCAGGCGTGGATCAATTTAGCACCCCAGTAGATGATCGTTCTAAATTATTCGTAAAAATTAAGAAAGGTCAAATTGTATTTTTTAATTGTTTCTTCAACTGTGAGTCTGACAGTATATCTTTCAATATTTCTGGACGTTAAATACTGTGTTGGTAGCGTTCGTAAATCATAGAGTTGATTTTGTTCATATTCTTTAGTTTTTTGAGACAGTTGGAGACAAAAAAATAAAATAAAAATGAAACTATTTATGGAAAGGATGTTTTTTCACTGATCAAGTTTCATAGCGCACAAGAATTAACATACATGAATGTAATGGACAGGAATTATGCTATACCTTGTTTCATAATGTACACGAATAATGTACAGGAATTTAATGGACAGGAATTATACTATACCTTGTTTCATGACGTCCAAGAATAACATGCTGGAATGTAATGGACAGGAATTATGCTATACTTTGTTTCATGACGTACAAGAATAACGTACAGGAATGTAATGGACAGGAATTATGCTATACTTTGTTTCATGACGTCCAAGAATAACATACTGGAATGTAATGGACAGGAATTTTGCTATATTTTGTTTCATGACGTAGAAGAATAACGTACATGAATGTAATGGACAGGAATTATGTTATACTTTGTTTCATGACGTACAAGAATAACGTACAGGAATGTAATGGACAGGAATTATGCTATACTTTGTTTCATGATGTACAAGAAAAACGTACAGGAATGTAATGGACAGGAATTATGCTATACCTTGTTAATGCACCTTCTTTGTCTGGATTTATCAGTTTTTCTTTCGTTCGAGCAACAATTGTACACGCCCTTTAGCTCGGCTTTAATTAGTTTAGGAATCTTTTCATTAGTTAAGCACTTTGTAAATTAATGTTTGCCTGCCACAAACATGGGTTCAAATGTTCATTTATTATTCATACACTCTCTAGGCATATGATCGATCTATTTGAGTGGGTAACAGCACATTTCCTTCCAAGACCAGTTGTCAACAAAGAATACATCTGATCACATTTGGAGGGGTAATTGCAATCAATATTTGAAATAATTTAATTATCTGATGTTTTTATCCGGCTTTCGCGACATGCAACATTCAGATAAACAGCAGACCGCAGACCGATTTCCAGGATCTGTACCTTCTACACAAATTATCAGTGGTCGTTTTAAAACCCTTTCGGTAGAAGCATGATCTATTACTACATGTATGTTCCTGTTCTCGTTCTACCATCAGCCTGATCCTCGTACCTGCCGTAATTTTCGCTCAATATACGGGGATTAAGCTGATGATTACATCAGAGTAGTCAACAAGATTTCAACATTTTATTACATCTCAAGTCCCATTCTGGGATATGCGAGCATAAACAAATGCAACAAGTGGGCAAGGAACCATGAATTAGCAGATAAATTGAAATTTAAAAATATAAAATATATTTACAATGGACTGAGTTATAGTCTATGGAAGGAAAGCAGACAATTACAGAATTTAGCAAGTTTTATAAGTATATATTTGTTATGACAGTTCATGAGGTTATAAAATTGTTCAAAATTTGGTTTGCGATTGTGTTCATGAGATAGGAATCTTGACCTCTTTGAACAAATATTAGAACTCATAACCAGTCTCTATTCCTTAACATAGATTACCAATCCAATCAGTTCTAACAACGCTCAAACTTTAACAGGAAGTTTAGGATATTAACACCAGATATAACTTAACGGTCGTTGTAAGTGCTGGTGTTAGACGCTAAGATACTCTCCATGACAATGTGCATATTTAAATGATATATAATTTACACACATATGGAAAGTGAAAACCTCAACTTCCAATCTTTGTTTTGAATGCATCAGTCAGTTTTTCCTTAACAGCTTTTGACAGAGCACAAGACTGATGCATATTCTGCAAAGTCCAAAACTTTGATAAACTACATTAATTTAGAATTTTCTCTGTACTTGTAAGCACCATTGAGCATTTATATTGCGATAAAGAAATTAGTGCAGTATATTATAAACGAAAACCTGAGAAATGTTATTACTTTCGCTACATATAATTTTTTTTCTTCCCAAAAATTAGACATCCTAGCTTTAATAAACAAACTTACAGGTATACACCCAAGTTCACCATACACAATGCAGTTAGGGGTTGATTTATACACATTCTAAACCATTTAACAAAGTTTTAAGTGAAAGGATTCAATGATATTAACATTTTCAAAGCCTCAAACTTCAACTCTATGCAACAAAATAAGTAAAAATAAGACAAATGCAATTGAATTTCAAAAATCAAAGTACTGGAAGTACCATACAGCTGAAACAAATGGAAAAGTGGCACACTCTTAGTGAAAACATCACGTGGATAGAATCATTCTTTCAGGAGAAGCAAGAATAGAAAGATTTTTAAGATAGTTGCCATGATAGCCATGGATGATGTCAGGTCGGCTGCATGTTCATGGAGAACCATCTGCATTACCCTAAAAAGTCTTTTACGGAAAACACCACGTCCATATGATCATCTGTTCGGGAGGATTAACAGGAGCAAGATTTTTTAAATGGTCGCCATGATGGCGGTGGTGGAGGTCAGATCAGCGCCATCCTCATGCAGAACCAACTAAATATCATTCAGTCTTTAAATGAAGATCCAATACCGAAGCAAGCAATTGTGCAGGAAGAACAGAAAAATACAAGCTTTTCGTAAAGGAACATCTACATATCATTAGAAGTCCTTTAGGGCAAAATTCGTGTCAATATGATGATCCATTCAGGAGGAGTAAAGATTTTCATAATGACCGCCTTGGCGACAATCTTGGAGGTCAAATCAGCACCATTTTCATTTTGGACCAGTCATAAGAAGTTTTTTAATCAATTAAAGCTCCGTGTTGGCATGACCATTTGTTCACAAGGTGGAGGGATAACAAGATGTTCAAGATAGCCACTATGGCGACCATGCTGGAAATCAGACTGTCACCATTTTCATCGACGACCAAAGGGTAACCAATCGATTCAGATTTCAAGATGACCACCAGGGCAGCCAAGTTGGATATCCAAGGGGCACCAAATTCATTAGGGTCAACCAGACGTCTGGAACAAGGAATTTTTTTTTTTTTTTAATTTTTTTTAAATTTTTTTATTTTTAGTTTCTAAAACTTCACTAAAAGGGACAAAGTCCGAAATATTTTAAAGATAATTTGAAACAACCCCAATAGATGTACATGCAAAAATGTCTTCATGTCATAGCGGTCATCTATTCAAACCATGGTAGCCACTAATGTTACGGATGAGTAACCTCAACTGTACAACAACATGTTTAAGGGATCAATTAAAAACTTAATGTGAATCTTCTGGACTTAACTTCCTTGTTCTAGTGGCAGTTGATTAAATATTTTTCAAAACATATTTGTAATTACAATAATGTAATCTTGGCACTCGTATTAGTTAGGATTAATCTCAATGTTTAGTTTTTCCTGTGCTCATTTTGAAGTTCTATGGCAAATACAGGGTGTAACGACCAAAACGGGCACATAAACCTTAAAACAGTTGTATTAGTAAGGGGGAGAAAAAAAACAAACAAAAAAAAAAACAACAAAAAAACAGACATATACAAGAACCCACTCCTGTTGTGAGAAAAAGTCTCATATTTCTTCATATCATGAAGGAATTTTTCACCATCACCATGATTTCTTCTGGCATGCATCTGAGCCTAAAACGAGGTATTATAATCGGTGGCGGCGCGAGGGTTCGAGGCGCCCGGGGGCAATGTTCTTTAGTGGCGCCCCAACTTTGCCACAGAGAACAGTTTTTATGTCAGTTGCCAACTTCCATCCCCCCCCCCAATCAAAATATGTTTTGTGAAGAATTGCCCCCGTTACACTAAGGTGATGTGAAATACTATGATAATTTCAACTGCCAAAAAAAAAAAAGCTCTTGACGGCCCCCCCCCCCCTTTGCCTGGCGCCCGGGGGCAATCCCCCCCCCCCCACCCTCGCACCGCGCCTGAAAACTGACCTAAACGCAAGAACGGACAGTGTAGCACTGTATACCATTAGCTCCGTCGTGGTTGTGCATAAAGGAGTTTTCTTTGATACACACACACGCGCGGTCGATCAGCACGTGCTTGTCATTCCGCTATTTGAAAGCGACTCCTGCACAAAACACAACGCGTCAAGAAGCAGTTCACCCATCGCCAATTGCAGATAGCCAACTTCATACCTCGTACGAACCGCATAGGATTCTACTGTTTTGTACATACGATTTAAAAGAATGTTCTCTTTGAAATTTGATTATTTTCCAACGATAAAATACAGGAAGTTTTCCTTCTATCCATATAAATTCATCTATATTTATGACAATTTCTTGAGATTTTATCATCGATATCTACGTTCTCTTCTTTACTCAATAGCTCGTAGGTCAGACTGCGTTATTCTACCCAGATACCTCTCCAGTAAAAGCTTTAAGGACTCGCATTACCTCGTATACAAAATGCTTAGCACCAGTCTAGAAATGAGTGAACATAAATTAAACGATATACGGGTTTAGGATGCCACGATTGGTTGATAATGAGAATTACAAATTCAGTAAAATCACCTTTTGAAAGCTGATCCTATCTGTAACTAAAATGAGACTTAGAAAAGGTTCTACTGATGCACTGTCATTTTTATTTTCTAGCTTGGTTTAGGAACCCAACAAATGAAAGTAGCTTTATATTCATTAAGTGCGGAATGGGTGAAACAAGTTTCAAGTGCGTGTACCGTATATACTCTCGTATAACCCGGCTCCAAATGCAAACAACATAGACACTGATCTGCCGGCCGATCAGGGTCTATGTTGTTTGTTCTACTGATAAGTCCTTACAAACTGCATAGACCCATATCTGCCGGGGCATTATGCGACGCCAAATCTGGGTCTATGCAGTTTGCAGTTGGTATCTGCTTATACGCGAGTATAGACGGTAGTTTGAAAACAATGCCGCGGTTCATATGGTTGAAGTTCATCGTCTAACCCAGCGGTCTCCAAACTTTACAAGACGAGTGCCATGTTAGATTTCTGAAGTGGGTTTGCGGGCCGAAGCGATTGTGAGCAATTTAAATACATGTATATGCAAAATCGTTTTAAAAAAAGTACAACACTTTGAGGGCCGGACAAATCAAAGCCGCGGGCCGTAGTTTGGAGACCTCTGGTCTAACCCTAAAACTTCAAGTGCAAGCCATCTGAATTGCTAGAACGATATCATCAAATTAGACTTCTTTATTTTGTCTCAGACACCTAAAATTGATTTTATGGCCCAAATTCGATTTTTTAACGATTTATAAACGTTCTTTAAATCAGCAATTGCCAAAAATTGCAGGCTTTTCACTTAGACGCAATGAAGACGACGAATCTACCAAGATGACGTAAGACAGTAAGTGCCCTATCATTAGCTCTTTGCACAGGTTCTTTGTACTCGAACATTACTCTTATATGGTTCTCCATCAAGCAATTATATTGTCAACTTGCAGCACGACCAAACAGTTCATATCGGAACCCGGGCGGGTCAGGAGGCAATTATTTTTTTTATATAATTGACGAAGATTCCGTCAGGGCTTCATTTGATTGAGAAAATCAATAACACAACATTCCAGTTCTAGAGAAATTATTTCGTCTTGCATCGATCGCCATTATTAAGGTCGACGTTTATTTGCTAGAAAGTTACTTTTTCACACATCAGCTCGGATTGCAGTCACATTGTTTTACGGTCCAAGTAGGACTCAGATACTGGCTATGTATGATCTCATCGTGTGTCAGAAATTGTTGTTTTAATGATATTGTTTTGAAGCTAACTCCGCTGAACGTGATTTAAAGCAAAAGTTCGGATTCATCTTCTAATGATTATTGGTTTTCGTTGTGTCGTTGTACGGTTATTGATGTAAAGACTGAAAGAAGATACTGATAACCGCATGAACAGTGGCTATCAAGCGTCCTCTTACTATTCCAAAACAAAAATCAATATGCAAAACGCGCACTCCATTCACACAAACACCCTAATATACATCTTCCTCTCTCTTTCAGCTGTGTTGTGTTTATGTTGGTGTATATGTATGTATGCATCTCAAAACATATATACACACGCCACATCGAGAGAGAGAATGTATAGTTTATATTAAATCAAAATGGTAGGAATTTGCAAACTGTACCATTTTTATCATTTGGGTCAGTGCTTCCATGTGTGTGTGTGTGTCTGTATATACATATATGTGTGTGTGTCTGTGTATGTATATATATATATATATATATATATATATATATATATATATATATGTGTGTGTGTCTGTGTCTGTATGTATGTATATATATATATATATATATATATATATATATATATATATATATATATATATATATATATATATATATATATATATCGACAAAAAATTGATAACGGTGCAAATTCAAAACGGTTTCCAACGTTTTGAGTTAAACAAGCTCTTTGTCCGGGGAATAAAACAGCTGACATACAAGACAGACACTAAACGCAAAATCGAAGATAAATTCTGCACTCGTATATGTTAAAATCACTAGGGGGAATTTACAACAAGAGATATAATAAAAAGTTATACCACAATAATAATAATAAACGAGCGGGTTATTGTGTCTATCACATAGAGAACCAACATGTTTTGACCTAATTCTATGTTGTTAACAAAGGACGCAAAATTAACGCCATCTACAGGATTTGCAAAAGAAATTATATCCCGGTAGAGTTATGAATGGATGTTCTAAAGGAAAGATGTCAAGAGAATTGTGTAGCGGGATAATGGACAATAATAATAATAATAATAATGACAAGAAAATAATAAAAGAATAATACGTTATTATTTGGGTAAATATTATCGCACAAAAATTGCGCACGGGTGAAAAACTGATAACTGGCTTTAATTTTGATAAGACTGCAACGCGAAGGTTACATTTTTACATTTAGTCCGAAATTCCCAAGAGCTTTCAATTTTAATATCCAGTATCGTTCCTTAGGTGTGCGTTCTGTGTCAGTCCATCCCAAGTTTGATTCAATGGGTAGCATACCAAGGGACTCAACTGAATGTCCAGTCGAGTTGTAGTGGTTGGAGACTTTCGCGTTGATTTTGTTGTGAATGTGGCTTTTATGATTATTCATTCGCTTTTTGAAATTAACGGTTTCGCCAAAATATTGAGTGGCACAGATCTTGCATGTCAGAAGATAGATTGCATTCATGGCTCGACATCCTAACTTCTGATTGATTGTGTAGCTAACTCCTGTTGTCAAAATTCTTAAAGATTCTGTCTCGGGCATATGCTTGCAAATTATGCAAAGCTTGTTTTTGCAGCCGTATGTGCCTGAATCTGTGGTCGTGATTGAAGTTACCTTGGCACTTACCAGATGGTCCTTGAGATTTTTAGGTCTACGGTACGCAACCATAGGAACGTCTTTAAATATACCCTTCAGACGTTCGGACGATTCAATATGGTGCCAATGCTTCCGAATGATGTTGTAGGTTCGGAGCATCGGGATGGAAATATTAGCTGTACATTTACTCCAGGCCCGAATACAGACCGTCAATAGCTGGTGGCAGTGGCGGCACGAGTGTTCGAGGGGCCAGGGGGCAATGTTCTTTAGTGGCGCTCCTACCGAGGCGCCCGGGGGCAATATTCTTTAGTGGCGCCCCTACTTTTCCAGAGAGAACAGCTTTTATTTTATGTCAGTTGCCAACCTCCAACACCCCCACCCCAATCTACGCCCAGGTTACATCTAAAAAAAAAAAAAAGCTCCCGACAGCTACCCCTGCCTCGCCTGGCGATCGGGGGCCATTGAACCACCCCACACCACCCCGTCGCGCCGCCACTGACTGGTGGGGCTCAAGTTCATCTCAGGGGGACAGGGGTGGGGGTTGGGTGCATATTTAGCTTCAAAGGAAAAGATTTTAGGTCTACGCATTACAAATCACACAGGAAATAATAATCTTACCAGATGCATTGGATCGTCGAGATCGCATATGTCAGAAAGAAAAGAAAACTATATCTGAAACAAAAACTGACAAAACACAGTGTAATTCTAGTTCCAGGCAAGCCCGAGAGCTTTCGAGACCTGTCAAAGGCAAATAATTACATACAACACTCACAAACTACGCACAAAACAATGAACAGGAAATGACGTGAATACAAGTCAGTTATAAATTAAGAGCTATATATACAAAGGGACCTGTAGGTCTCGAAAGCACTCAGTTTAATCTCGAACTCGAGTTAACACTGTTTTGTCAGTTTTTTTTTTTTTTCTTTCATCAGATATATTGTTTTTGGACAAATGCGATCTCGAAGAATTCATTGCATCTGGAAAGATTATTATTTGCCCTACAAATTGTAATATATAGACAAACACGTCTGAGAACGACGCGGGTACGATTTGCAGCCCAAAGTTTCGAGCTAGTCAAGCTCTTCGTCAGTTCGACAAATAACACTTAAAAGACAAAACAAACACTTTACACACAAGGTATGAGACGGAAAAGTATTTTCGTTATGCTACAAAGAAAACAACCCTTCAAAATGAATGAAAATAAGATAGGAAAAAAAGTGACAAAATGTACGAAAAGTTCAATTACATCTATTTTAAAGATAGGTTATTAAGGAACAAAAACTTCTTGCATGAAATAAAACAAGATCAAATGGTAAACCCATTTCAAAGCACATGCGATTAACAAGAAAAAAAAAGCGTTGACTTGGTTTCACACTGAAAAACAAAGGACTGACACGGTGGATAAAAGGCAGCGTCCCATTTGGTTTAGTTAAAGAATCGTGAATCTATGATCACCGAAAATTACGGTAAAATATTTTATGTGACACTGAATAAAAAGAAAAAGATATTGGTTACGATATAATTGCTGTGGGAAACGCTCATATTTAGCTTTCAGAAAGGAAACTGGAGGATAAAAGAAGCGTTTGGAAATAATAATAATAATAATAATAATAATAATAATAATAATTATAATAATAATAAAAATAATAATAATAATAATAATAATTCTGCTTATTAGAGATTGGGGATCAAATTATTACAGATCAGTGTAACGTTGTGTGTCGTTGCGAGAATAGATTGATATCATTGAGCATGCTAGATTTTCCAGTTAAGGTCAAATTCCACGTGTTTTTAGATATGAAGTCCAGCATTTTTCCTTTCGCGTGTGTTCCGAGTCGTTCTATCTCGGATTTGACTCGACTACAGCATCTCAAGGGACTCGACAGAAATTCTGACTGAATTGGCCTTCTGAGGTATACAGCTTTGCCAGCATCTTAGACATCCAAGTTGTCAGTATTATAGATATCGTTTGTCCTAGATCAGTTGACATAACACAAAAGACATTTTTCAAAAACCAACAACATACCACCCACCAACACGAGACAAAAATAAAATAATAACAACCAACACCCCACCATACATGATAAAATTCTTTTACATCCTATCCTTGCATTATCAGACGACATGCCCACAAACGGTCTTATTTTAATTTTCAAAACTTAACACCTCCACGAGGCAAAAACAATGTATTAAAAGAGAAACACCCTACTAACAATCACGAATCGCCTTAAAAAAAAAAAAAAATATATATATATATATATATATATATATATATATATATATATATATATATATATATTCAATATCCTACCCCATAAAAGAAAATTAAATTGATGAATCCAGCTCCGAGTTATAACCCCTACTGAATAAATCATTCGGACATAGCGTCGCCATTCGATAGCAGCAAAGCGACTATACATATACGCCCGTAGCTCATTAATGTAGATACTCATTAGGTTAAAATCCCCATAAAACAACAGACGAATGTCTACCTGCCATTGTTTTATATTTTCAAATGAATAAAATTTAAGAGCACATATAAAATAAAATACGATATGTCCAGACTAGCATTGTATTATGTATATAAATACATTTACAGGTAAGTGGAGTTTCAAAATCATTTCTCTTTCAATTCCAATATAAATAGGCTGTAAAAATAGTCTCTGACGTCGGTATTCACTTCCTTGTTGGTTACACCCATAACGACTGTTACTCAACTGTGAAAAACATATCTGCGATACAGAAGTCTTGCGGGATAATGCAATTTGTTGAAAATTCAGCAAAACTGAAAACTTACCTAGTAGATTTGATAATATTTAACTGGCTTAGCAGGACACTTTAATAGCTAATTTGACATAACCTCAAAGTAATCACTGGATTATACTTTGTGTGATCAGTAGAAATTTGGAAAGGATTAAAGATGTTAAGTGATTATGGTTGGATTACTAAAGAGCTTAAGCAGCATAAAACAATTAACATTACTTGCATTCTTTCAGCAGAGTCGGTTTGGCTTCAGTATCGAGATGGATTATACCACAGGCCATTGAATGTCCATCAGTGTAGTAAGAAAATGTCAGAATATCTGGGAAACACACACACACTCGTGTGTGTGTATATATATATATATATATATATATATATATATATATATATATATATATATATATATATATATATATATATATATATATATATATATAATACTGACAATTTGGTAACCAATTTTATAGGTGGTTGGGGGTGCAGAATAAAAAGTCATTTTTTCGATGCCATTCAAAATATTTTTAAAAAATCCAACATTGCCTAAAAGAATGAGTGCTAATCATCCGTCCGCCTCGGTAACATGTACTGCAATGACTTTAGTTCCAAATTAATCCAGAATAAATCACTGTTGAAACAACGTGTGAAAATTCAGTGACTCTATTTCCAAGGTCAAGGTCACGATTTAACGCTGCACAATAGTAGCTTATTATTTAAACCCGAAATCTTTTATAAAAAAAATAATAAACAGTGCAATCTTTATTTACAAATCTATAACTTCATTACTCACACTCGGTTCTCATGTTGGTAACCAAAATTCAAAATTCCGGCTAAAAGATGAATGAAGCCTTTGCTATTGCTGTATTTCCCTTTGCTATTTACACATGACTACGTACATATCAATACATAAAAACAAATAGAAACAGTTTTCATTTTATTTTGAGTAATGAATTTATAGAGTTATAGAGTCACAATGAATTTTCTCATATTGTTTTAAATAGTGATTTCTTCTAGATTACTTTGGAACTTCCACTCTTACAGTACATACTACCATGGCGGACGGATGATTAGCACTCACTCTTTTAGGCAAGGTAGGATTTTTAAAAATATTTTGAATGTCATCGATAGAAATAATTAATTTTTATTC
Source organism: Margaritifera margaritifera (assembly GCA_029931535.1). NCBI lineage: Eukaryota > Metazoa > Mollusca > Bivalvia > Unionida > Margaritiferidae > Margaritifera > Margaritifera margaritifera. The sequence goes on from JAQPZY010001471.1 coordinate 1,323,156, forward strand.
TGCACCCCCACCAACCACATAGAAAACTGGTTGCCAGCCTGTCTGTATTATATATATATAAAATCTTTTTTGGGTTTTTTTTTTTTCTTCTTCTTCAGATATTCTGACATTATCTTACAGTGATAGAATTTCAAATGCCTGTGATTACACTATGTGTGATTAGAGGTAATTCGGAAAAGATTAAAGATGTTGATGGATTATAGTTGGATTAGTTGTTACTAAAGAGCTAAAGTGGAATAAAACAGGTCGGTTTGGCTTCGGTATTTAAAGTTTCTTGCGATACCTAAGCTTGCATTATCTCCCAATGCTAAAACGTCAAATCGAAACCGAAATATCACACGAAATTCAATAAGGGATGGAAACAGTAATTTCAGTGACTGGAATAAAGTTCAGATGGAGATAAATAGTCATTCTGTCATTCCTTTAAAGTCGATTTAAGACGAACTTTCCAAATTCAACCCAGATAGTACCAATCTTGAGCAGTTCTTGCAGACAGTCAGCAATCTGAATCTACCCACAAGCAGGAAACAATCTAAACTTCTTAGTGGACCCAGTAGAGTTGTAGTAACGTTGACACTATCCAATGCATACACTGAAAGGACATTTTCTATTCTGAGGAAAATTTAGGCCGACTCCACAGGAAAAATAGACCCAATAATGACACATCATCTCTTAAGTGTTTAGATTAACAATGAGAAGGACTGCCACAAATATAATCCAGGCACTGATCTACTAAGGCTAAAAATGATTGTGCTAAAAATAAGGACAAAATGAAAGGCAGCAAGTTACCGAGAAAGGACTGGTGTTATGAGATGATGTGCATATTTTAATTTAGATAAAGGAAATGTGTTCAATAGTTGTCATTTTTGTCTATTTTCATGCTAAAAATCGGATCAATGAAAATCCTCCTGATTTTTGAAGTTCAAACTCCAGACGAAATTTTGCAAATCTCCTGATCTGTTCTAAGTTGACCTCTCTGTTCTGTCACCTGTATGGATGAGTGAATATGGATTTTTATATAACCTTTTACAGTATCCTACCTGAAATTTGTGAAATTGAAAGAAATAACTTTAAATACTGTTAGGAGTCTTCAAGAAGCCATGAAAAAACAACACTCACGAACCAGACAAGCTAAAAGAGGAACAAAAATCAGTCCAGATGTAATACAGAAAAATCTCTGGGATAAACTGATGACTAATTTATCCTATAACACAGAGAATGAGTATGTAGTTGATTTCCAAAATTTCGACAGTACTGTATTGACTATTATAATACTTCATGAATTAGTAAATTGCGACTATCAAAAAATTATATACAATTCAGCTCAATTAGGTCTAGCTATCATGAAACTGAAGGGATATTGTTTAGCTGAAAAATCATGTATTGTATGACATTTTAAAAGGATCAGGTATAACATGCAGTTTGTGCCATTGTAATTTTTTAGTATGACTTTATGAACTATCATTAAAAATTTCATCTTCTTTTAAAATTCAGTCTTCCAATTCTGTTTTTCATACAAAACTTGAAGAACATTAATAAAATATGCAATGAATGAATTTAAATCTTCACTGAAAAACTGATATTGACTGTGTTTGTAACTATATAAAGTGGGCATTTTTTTCAACATGGATTGGATCTGTGTCTATTGTGTGACTGTGTTTGTAACCATATAGAAGCCAAAAACATAATAACATGGACAGTGTCTATTGTGTGACTGTGTTTGTAACCATATAGAAGCCAAAAACATAATAACATGGACAGTGTCTATTGTGTGACTGTGTTTGTAACCATATAGAAGCCAAAAACATAATAACATGGACAGTGTCTATTGTGTGACTGTGTTTGTAACCATATAGAAGCCAAAAACATAATAACATGGACAGTGTCTATTGTGTGAATGTATTTGTAACCAAACAGCAACCACAAACATAATAACGTGGACTGTGTCTATTGTGTGAATGTGTTTGTACCCATATAGCAACCAAAACCATAATAACGTGGACTGTGTCTATTGTGTGAATGTGTTTGTACCCATATAGCAACCAAAACCATAATAACGTTGACTGTGTCTATTGTGTGAATGTATTTGTACCCATACAGCAACCAAGCACATAAAAATTTGGATTGTGCCTATTGTGTGAATGTGTTTGTAACCATACAGCAAGCAAAAACATAATAATGTAGACTGTGTCTATTGTGTGAATGTGTTTGTAACCATACAGCAAGCAAAAAGATAATAATGTAGACTGTCTATTGTGTGAATGTGTTTGTAACCATACAGCAACCTAAAACATAATAACATGGACTGTGCCTATTGTCTGAATGTGTTTGTAACCATATAGTAAGCAAAAACATAATAATGTAGACTGTGTCTATTGTGTGAATGTGTTTGTAACCATACAGCACCTAAAAACATAACAATGTAGACCGTGTCTATTGTGTGAATGTGTTTGTAACCATATGGCAACCAAAAACATAACAAGGTGGACTGTGTTTATTGTGTTAATATGTTTGTAACCATATGGCAACCAAAAACATAACAAGGTGGACTGTGTTTATAGTGTTAATGTGTTTGTAACCATACAGCAACCAAAAACATAATGTGTTCTATATCTATTGTGTGAATGTGCTTGTAACCATACAGCAACCAAAAACATAATGTGTTCTATATCTATTGTGTGAATGTGTTTGTAACCATACAGCAACCAAACATATAAAAATGTGTACTGTCTATTATGTGACTGTATTTGTGACCATACAGCAACCAAACATATAAAAACGTGTACTGTCTGTCTATTATGTGACTGTATTTGTGACCATACAGCAACCAAACATATAAAAATGTGTACTGTCTATTATGTGACTGTATTTGTGACCATACAGCAACCAAATATATAAAAATGTGTACTGTATATTATGTGACTGTATTTGTAACCATACAGCAACCAAACATATAAAAATGTGTGCTGTCTATTATGTGACTGTATTTGTAACCATACAGCAACCAAACATATAAAAATGTGTACTGTCTATTATGTGACTGTATTTGTAACCATACAGCAACCAAAAACATAATAACGTGGACTGTGCCTATTGTGTGTGTGTTTGTAGCAATGGGATTAGATCTGTGTGCTCAATCGTGCTGAGAATTTTGCTCAAAATTCAAAGCTCTGCTGAGCAATAAATCGAACTTACCTGTCTGTAAGAACAGAACAGAATGCAACTTTATTCATGTAATATTTCTCAGACCAGGTAAAATATGAGACAAGACTAAAAATGATATGTATAATTGTTGATGACTGAAAATAAAAGATTTTGTGTTTCGTAATCTATTTGTCTTTTTATCCAAATGTTACTGTGAGAAGAAACAAATTAATCCACATTAGCAAACATTTGCCTATATTAATTACAAGGTATAAATGAATATTGAATATATGACAATGTATCGACGGACAGACAGAAAACATAACATAATATGTTCCACCTTATCGCAGGCGTATAAAAAAATGTAGGTAGTTTTGAATTCTAACTATTTTATCTGGCAAAATTCCATTTGTAATTACATAGCACTTTGTGATCTTTGACATCGATAATGGCACAAGCAATTTAAACAACACTTATATAGTAAATTTAGATGGAACATCAATTTTGTAACTGAAGAAGTTCTGTAACAACATACTGCAAGAAACAGCACAGAATCTAAAACAGCATGGTATATATCATGCAAAATTCATTTAGCATTCAACATTTAAAGTGCTACAATTTAAAAATATAAAAATTAGTGCATGGCATGGAAAAGATTAGAGTTTTGTTGTACACTGTGGGATATAGAATAAACTTTTAACTTTTGCTCACTGTGTTTAACTTCTACTTATTTATTTTGCTTGCTGCATTTAATTTCATCAGGCTTTAATTTCCCTAACTTTAAAATTACATACAATGCAACAAGTAGTGCCATGTAATACACTCATAACATTTTATCCAACCAAGATATTTCTGTATCATCCACTGTTTCCTGTATTTGTTCTAGCCCCTTTTCTATCTCTTCCAGTTCTTCCTCTTATATGTCACTGATAGACTGCAGGATCTAAAATCTTTTTAACTCTCCTCCTAAATCATCTGATTTGTTGTCCATTACATGTTAATTTATTTCTTTGTATCTATATTTCATTTACCAATAGCTTGTATGTTTCCTTTCTTTATCCTTTCATTTTCTTTTTCCAAACTCTTTTCGACCACACCTTTTAACACTAGTTCTTGTATTTCTTGATCTGAGATAGCATGAAAACTAGGATTAGCTTGTGAACTAGTATTTTTACAAGCGATAAAATTGTCCAATTCTTTTGGATGCTTGAGTTCTATGTGCTTACACAAGTAAAATTATCTCTAGAGTTATATTGGCAATGCCGACAATCTTTTGTAGGCATTGCTATTTATGTATGCCAATATAAGTAGGTAGGCAATAGGCATCTAGGCTGCCTTTAACTGGTATCTAGGTTGCCTTAATTAGGCATCTAGGTTGCCTTTAATAGGCAGAATAGGCATATAGGTTGCCTTCAATAGGCATATTTGGCATCTATGTTGCTTTTAATAGGCATTTTGGTTGCTTTAATTAGGCATTCAGGCGGCCTTTAATAGGCATCTAGGTTGCCTGCAATATGCAGAATAGGCATCTAGCTGCCTTTATTAGGCATTTAGGTTGCCTTAAACAGACAGAACAGGCATCTAGGTTGTCTTCATTAGGCAGAATAGGTATCTAAGCTACCTTTCATAAACATCTAGGTTGTAACTTGGTTACCTGTAAATGCAACACACTTGCCAATTTCTAAATTAATTGGACGTATACTATTTTAAGGTGAGGATATTTTAAAAGTACCCTAGTAGCAACTTGGTTTTATTTAAATTTTTAATTAATCAATTTAAGAAAAAAGCTCCCAATTAATGTTTAAATTATCTGGAAACAAATACATCGAAGTTGTGTCCAAATCTATTTGAATTACATCTGCTTTTATTTTATTAAGCTCTGTGATAGCTGGAGCAGCGAAAATCCGAAGGGGTGTAGAATAGAAGCTTGAGGATAGCGCACTGTTATTTGGGGATTTCTCTAGTCTATGAGCTCTGTCACTTCTTACTTATCATCTTAACTAGGAAGTTGCTTCTCTTGACTTAATCAAGTGAATAAGACTACAGTAACATTTGAAACTGTCACCTGATTTAATTTTCAATGCTACAATAACAGCAATAATAATAATAATAATAACTTGACCAAGCACAATTATTAAGAAACTTGAAAGCAGGGTTTAACCACAAATAATGGAACAGAAAAACATTAAGACCTTAGTAACAAATTGCACATGTTTAAAACTGTTGAAATAATAAAACTTGATAGAAATTTAAAGGGCCATGTCACACTTGCCTAATAAGTACCAATAATTAGGTACACTAAAGAGTAGTCCAAAACAAAGGAAATCCAGGAATCAAGCCAGGTCAGATTTGGAGAGAGAATTCACTTCTCGAGAAGAGGTCAAAGAAAACAAAATATACATGCAACTGGTGCTCTAGTTGTTACACTGCTGCTCTATATATATATATATATATATATATATATATATGTATATATCAATATAAACATATCCATACAAATGTTATGCACAGATACTATTTTCTGTCTTTGCCTTGATATTCAAGAATTCTAAGCTTCAACTTCCAACCTAGCATTTCTTTTTCAAGAAGCATTTTAGCAGCAAGTGTGGGATGTACATTATCCTACTGATATGCTTCAGTTTTAATCAAAGTTTTTAACCCAAACAGCTGTGTTCCAAAAACAAAAAGCATTCACTTTGTCTCTAAATAGAAAATTGAAACTCGCACAATAAATTTGTGCTAAATATTTGTTAGAGATTGTTAAAATAAGGCTAAATACTTTTCAACAGTAATTTTTTCTTTTAAAATTGATATCCTTTTCAACAATGCAACAGTAATTTTATGATCATTAAATCTCGAATGTGACAGTTGACAAATAAGAAAATTCATGCACAGTCATGTGCATCTTTGCTAGCCAATTTTTGTCGATCCACTTCATCCATATCAACCCTTGGCATATTTAGCTAGCTGATACGTTTTTTTTGAACAAGTGCCCTCTTATGGATAAAAGAGTCTCTGCTCATAAGAAGCAAAATCAAGTAACCAATGAGAAAGCTCACCTTGTGACCTGTTAGGTATTTCAATAAGGTGATTTCCAGGATGTCCACAGGCATTGGCTCGGAATTTAAAGTTACTTAAAATTTTTATATTGGAGAAAGTTACATGCAACGAGTGTTGTTGTGTATGGAGACTGATACAATTATTCCTAACAATCTTCCAATTTAAATGTAACAAGGGATCTGCTTGGATCAGTTTCTTTCAGCTGCATCCAATCAGACTGCAGAGCAGTAGTACTATTACAGCTTGCTAAATATGCCAAGGCTTGATGTGGAACGACCCTTGGCTAGTGAAGATGAGCCAGATCTTACAGTTTGCTTTTCTCTGTAGAATGCTGATTAGTATGTGTACAGCACAGAGACTTATAAACAACAAGATTTCATGGAATGCTACATCTCATCAGCTTCACCATGGTATAATCCACAAAGCTTACAAAGTCACTAGAGTAAGACTAGAAATAAGTCCATATGCAATTGAAGTGCAAAGTTCTGTAACAATTTGCTAGAAGAATGTAAAATCAAACCTGACCTAGGCCTTCTTAAAGCAAAGCCTCATACCCAATTTCGTTTCAGTCCATGAAATGATTAAGTGTAAATCGAAGTGAGAAATTCTAAGTCAAATATGGGCCATAAATCCATAACATTTTGCTGAAAATGGTAAAAATTAAACTTTGTCTAGGTCTTTCAATACAAAGCCTCATACCAAGCTTGGTTTCAATCCATGAAATCCTTCGAAAGTTATTGATCAGATACTGAAATGCAAAGTTTCAAGTCAAACAGGGGCCATAACTGCATTCAGTTCTGTTGGAAAATAGTGAGAGCTGAACTTAACCAAGGTCATTTTAATGCAAAGCCTTATACCAAATTTGGTCCCAAGCCATGTAGTCCTTCAGACGTTTTTGGGAAGAAACAAATTAGTGATGGATGTGACAGATGGACATAGGCAACTCTATATGTCCCCTCCACAGATATGGCGGGAGCATAAAATGTAGGTCACCATGATTTACTTTAACCTGTGGTTTGAAGTATCCCTTAAGATAAATATGCACCCATCAAGTTTCATAACTGTACATGTACATGGAACAGTGTAATGCAAAACCTTAACATAATCACTAGAGCATAAAAAGTAGGTCACTGTGACCTCCTTTTGCTTGCAATGACCAGTACCCTCCATGATGAATACACCCATCAAACAGTATGACTGTACATATAACATTATCTGAGAAACTGAGCTATATGTAACAAGACGCCCAAGTGGGACTGAGATTGCTCACCTAGCTAATATCTGCCTGATAACAAATACAAGAGCAGATGGCCAAGAAATCTGGGTCAGTAGAATGCTTTCTGCAGAAATTTCTTCCAATGCTGTTTATTGCATATATAATGAAAACAACTGTTTTAAGATTTCTCTAATTTATATATTTTTCAATAATATCTGATGGCACAGCAGCATCATTTGTCCAATGATGACTATACTTTCTGTTAAATTTGGTTCAATTCTGTTCTACAATTTTTGAGAAGTTGTTGTTTGAAAGATTTTTCTATTTTTTGTTGTTGTAATGGTGGTGATATTTGATAGCTGATCGACATCATATGTACAAATGCAAAGGTCTTCACATCAGGAGGCTTTCTGTCAAATTTGGTCAAATTCTGTGGCACTGCTTTCTTTTGAGAAAAAGTCATTAATTTTTTTTCTTCTATTTTTAGTAACTGTAGCCATATCTGACAGTAGATCAATATGATTTGTTACACCTTGAAAGGCTTTTATGCCAGAATGCTCTCTGCCAAGTTTGGCTGAAGTGGGTCCAGTGTGTTCTGAGATAAGTTGAAACTAGCAACTGTTGACCAACAACAAACGAGGCATGATGGACAATGCATGCTAGACACTGGGTAATACCATAAGCTAGCTTTTCCTTTTGGCCAGCTGAGCTAAAAACAGATAGTTGTTACATACACAAACATCAGAAATAATTTTAAATATTGGTAGCTATAACAAATTACTAGGAAAAAGAAACAATACAGACACTCTTAGTCCCATGTTTTTTGTATGCAAAGATGTTTGTCCAATTAACCTAAAGGATTGATGAGAACAAAATGTTGAGGTCTTTCTATATCAGATAGGCCATTCAGTTACTTATGGAAATATACAGTAGAGTGCACTTCATCTAGGCCTAAAGATAGAGTACTGTCCACTTCATCCAGGCCTTAAGATAGAGTACTGTGCACTTCATCCAGACCTTAAGATAGAGTACTGTGTACTTCATCCAGGTCTTAAGATAGAGTACTGTCCACTTCATCCGTGCCTTAAGATAGAGTACTGTGCACTTCATCCAGGCCTTAAGATAGAGTTCTGTGCACTTCATCTAGGCCTAAAGATATAGTACTGTCCACTTCATCTGTGCCTTAAGATAGAGTACTGTGCACTTCATCCAGGTCTTAAGATAGAGTACTGTGCACTTCATTAAGGCCTTTAGACAGAGTAGTATGCACTTCATCCAGACATTTAGATGTAATTAATTTTACATGATGATTTTAGGTTAGATGTTGAAACATGGAGTATGTATCGTTTACAAAAAAACATTAATACAAAGATATTGATGAATGTTGAAATACTGCAGCACTCCTTCACCATTATGACCTTCATTATAACACAGTTCCTGTTATAAGGCCCTTCATTATAACAAAAAACAAAAGGTGTCCAGCTTCTTGACCTCATGTTCCCATGCAGGAATGCTGAACTCAATGAAGCAACTTTATGACGTATCACCTGAGAAAATCTTGGACTTTTTGAGAGAATGTGGTTTATATAAAAAAATGTGACCATACATTTTAAGGATTTTATATGTGTTACCGTTATCTTTTATTTGGTACACCTTTTACATAATTTTAACATTTTTACCTTTCCCATTTTATCTTGTTGTACTTCATGTTTTCATTTATTTGGAAGGGTTTATCTTAAGTTTTTGTGCAATTCTTACATACATACATACATACATACATACATACATACATACATACATACATACATACATACATACATACATACATACATTCATACATACATACATACCATTCAGGGACGTAACAGCAGCATATGGAGAAAGGGGAGTTTGGAATCTTACAATATTAGAAATACATAGTGAATTGGATCAAAAGTTCATTAAAACATAAGAAATGGAATTAAAACCATAACCAAAACATGTCCTACATACTTACCCCATGGCCCCACCCTGGGACTTGACACGGGGGTAGGAGTAGTAAACATATCCAATATACTGACCCCATGACTTCACCCAAGGCCTCCACCCAGGGGTAGGAGTAGTAAAATCCATAAGGTCAGTGTGTGATGATATTATATTCTACACATGAAATTTGTTATGGAAATAAAAGTGAAGACAAAAATTTGAAACAAAGCAAAATATTTTCCCATTATATAATTCCCGACCCCATGGTCCCACCTAGGGTCAGAACCCAGGGGCAGGAGTGGTACTGACAGAAGGGGAGTATGTGATGATATTATCCCCCTAATACAAAATGAATCGGGTAAGGGGTTATGGAAATATAAGCGAGGGAAAAAATTTTAACCAATATGTGTTCCCATGATAATTCCTGATGATATGGCTTCAATCAGGTAGATAGAAATGCTGGAATTAAACTTAAACCAAATCTGTCTACAGACACCCCCCCCCCCCCATACATAGGGACAACCCAAATGCTAGATGCCTCCGTACTGGAGGCATATGAATTAGTTCACCTTACCAGTAACATAGTAATTTATTAAATGTGTTGCCAAAAGAAAATCATTAAAAGTTAATATAGATGAATGCTTTGCACCTCCCGCTTCAAAGCACCTTAGCACTTCAGGGTACAATGATTCTGGTTTCAACCACATGCAAGAATTAGTCCTCATCCGCATTTTTCAACCTGAAAGATCACTTCTATAATCTGTGAGCACACGTTGCCCGATCAACATGAAATATTCTAGACCTAGCAGTGATGGCTGCATCACAATAAGCACAGCCCCCTACAATTTGCTCAGCAGAAGCAAGGCCTTAAACAGAAGAACTTCTGTTGGAAATCCAAAATTTGGAGAAGATAGGCATTTTGGGGCCACAACTCTTCTATATGATGATGTGGAGTGGTGGATCTCATTCAAGGTCTCATCAATATAAAGGTGTAAGATAATTTGGCTGAAATCCAATATTCCTCGGTATAGTTATGCTGCTGAAAGCAAAGTTAGAAGGAATTGCAAACAGGGACCATAATTCTTCAAAATGATAATGTGAAACACTTGAAATTAAACCCATTCAAGGTTTCATCAACATAAAATGGCATGTCAAATTTGGATGAAATGCAAGAAAACGTAGTAAAAGAATACAGCGGAAACCAAAGTCAGGAGGATGGGGAGTCAGGGGTCATAACTCCTGTAAATAATGTCATGGAATGCTGGGAATCAAACTCACTCAAGGTGTCATCAATTTGAATTCAGATGCCAAATCTGTCTGTCTGTCTGTAATCCAACAAATTTAAGTGAAGTTATCTTGCAGAAACCAAAGTCAGGAGAACAAACATCAGAACATGTTGAATAGTTCTCGAGCTGTGCCAGTTACACGCAACATCCCATATGATTTGGTTTGTTTTTGTGTGGTTTAATGCCATTTTTCATCACATGATAGGCTATACAAGGCAGCCAGTATATTTGGTGGAGGAAGAACCCGGGAAGAACCACCAACCTACGGGAAGCTACTGGCAAGTTTTGTCACATACCCACGTTGGTTGAGCCGAGACTCGAACTCACATGAACAGAGGTGAGATGTGTGAGTGACCACTTGGCCACCCGGGACACCCATCCCATATGAAGATATGAAGTTAATTTCAAGGGCCAAAACTCTATCCAAATGGAGTTAGCAAGATAAACCACATAACAGGCACATCTAGGTCTTGAGGCCACCAAATGGTATCAGAATATGTTGAACAGTTCCTGAGCTATGCTGATTACAAGAATCTACTGTAATGGAGATTTAATATGGATGAAAAAGGGAAATAACTAGTCAAAACTGGACCTGAAAGATAAAACCTTTACAAGGCACATCTACATATAATAGGAAATTCACCAACTAAATGGCATCCAATTATGTGTAAGGGTTTCAGAGCTATGCTGGTTACAAGCAACATTCCATGTAATGATATTAAATTAATTGTAAAGGGCCATAACTATTCCAACTGTTGATGAAACAAAACCCATAAAAGACACAGATACGAGACAATGTATGCAGCAAATTGCAGCAGAAGGGCTTCTGCATCTCATTGTAGGGCTCTAATAAAGTTAGAAACTAATAAAACCAGATGACCGACAATGCACTGCAGCAACTATGTCTTACCTTTGTGATTTATATGGCAGGTGAGGCAAAATAAAGGATATTGAATTTTATTTATCTTTAATGGAATAATGATGGAGTTTTCACATGGAACAATTGTACATATATACCTTACTTTGATTTTGTATAGACAAACTAGATGCAGAGAAACATTTGGAGAACTCTAAATTTGAAATCATCTGACCCAGACAGGTGTATGATCCTGTGGAAGAAGACCTACTGGCACGGAGTAGCTTAGGGATATATTTTACTTGGGGTTCTGACACCTGAAATGTTTTTGTAACTTGTTTGCCTTGACACCCAGCTGAGTGAAGTTTCTACTCTTCCATCTCTGTACAGTTGCTAGGTCCTTCACTCTTCTTTGGGCAATTTCTCCTGGAAAACAAAAACATAAATATTTTAAAATAAATGGTTTTGGATTGGTGATATCTGATGTCAGAGCAGAACCATTTTCATTTAGGACCAACTGGACATCATAAGAAATCTTCTGGTGAAAACCACATGTCAAAATCACCTTCCGTTCAGGAGAAGTAAGGATATGATTTTCAAGATGCTGCTGCGGTGGCCATATTGGACACAAAATCAGCACCATTTTCATTTAGGACCAACTAGACATCATAAGAAGTCTTTTAGTGAAAACCCCATGTTGACAAGACCATCCATTCAGAAAGAGTAGCAATAACAAGATTTTCAAGATGGCTGATGTGGTGGCCATATTGGATCTCTGAGCAGCACCATTTTGATTTAGGACCAACTAGACCTTGGGACGAATTTGTGTGTCTAAGTTTCATGGTAATCCTCCAAGTAGTTTAGGAGGAGTAGCGATAATAAAATTTTGCTAATGGATGGTCGTCTGACAACAGGCCATCCCTTAAGCTCTTCTGGTTTATGACTAGTAGAGCTTAAAAAAAAGGGGGGTGGGGGGGGGGGGTATCAACTATTCCAACAACTGTGGAAGCATAGTGGTTGGTCAAGGTTTGGTTTTGTTTTCTGGGTTTAATGCCATTTTTCAGCAGATGATAGGCTATACATGGTTGCCAGTATATTTGGTGGAGGAAGAACCTGGGAAGATCCTGGGATGAACCACAGATTCATGGAAAGCTTTTGGCAAGCTTTCTCACATAGCCACTTTGGTAGTGGTTGGTCAATACGTACATCATCATATAATGACCATAATATGTAGCAAGTATCAATGAAACCAATCAAATACTGCAAGACTAGTTGCAGTCACAAAACTGCCATACATTTCATCAAGTGTATGTTGAAAAGGGCAATAACTCTAATAAAAATTTCAGGAGCACACTGATTGATCAATATATGCATTTTTGGATGATGACCATATTATGTACCAAGTATGACAGCAATCCATGAAAAACTGCTGGACAAGTTGCCATCACAAGATTGTGCCATATTTTGTATCCTGCTGTAAAAGCTGAAAAGGGTATAAATTTCCATGAAAATGATAAACATAGCATGTATAATTAGTTTCATGGCAATCAATCGAAGAATGCAAAACTAATTGCAGTCACAAGATTGTAAACTATATTGCATCCAGCTGTTAAAAAAGGGGAATAACTCTTACAAAAATTGCAGAAATACAGGTACTGGTCAATATGCGCATTGTCAGATGACAGGGTTCATACAGCTGTCGGTAAGAAAAGATTCCAGATCTTTTCCCGACTTTTTCCAGACTGGTTTGCAATTTTTTCCAGACTCCTCTGCCACATGTATTCAAAGACTGTGTAACTATAAATGAGCATGTGGTATCTGCATCATCTAAAATAGTATCCACCAATCACAAGTGGGTGATAGGTCATGCATGTCTTGTCAACCACACTGAATCGGTATGCAGCAGCCGCACCCCCCCCCCCCCAAACATCCAACCCTGTGAAGATAAACATCCGTGCAACACATGAATGTGTTCAAGCAACTGCAAAAATAGAACACAGCAACACAAAATTCCATACTTTTTCTAGATCTTTATGGAAAAATCTTTATTTTCCGTACTTTTTCCAGGTCTGGAAAAAGCATTTTTCCCCCATACTTTTTCTCAACTTTGTATGAACCCTGGATGATGACCATAATATGTGCCAAGTTTCACAGCAATCCATCAAACACATGATTTGAGTTTGTAAAATATATATGCCCAACTGCTCTTATCAGGTCATCTGTGTATGCAAACAAATATGCGTACCAAATTTTGTTTATCTAAGTAAAGTGGTATTTGTACAATGGTGCAAGCAAGGTTTTCACCAAAAATGTCAAGGTCCTAAAGTTAAAAAAAAAACAAAATGCAAAAATTGCTTTTGTACCCTGAAAATATAATCTGTTTATCTAGATGCATTTATAAACACATATTCCAAATTTCATATGTCTGACACTAAGTATTTTTTGTGCAATCTTCCTAACAAGCTTCTGGGGATGGGCAGATGGATCTGACCAAATCAAGCAGTGGAGCATAAAGCAACCAAACTAGTTACAATCACAAGATTTGGCTATACACTGCAACCAGCTGCAAGCTAAACAAGGGAAATAACTTTGAAAAATAATGGATGCAGCCATTGGTCATTATGTTCATCTTCAGATGATGACATAAATATTTACCAACTTTTACAGTAATCCATCACAAACTGCAAGACTAGTAGCATTTATTAGAAGGATATCATAAAGAATGCACATTTTGTGTACATATCCAAAAAAAACAGGTATTTACATACGAGGGACATGTACCTTTTTCTTCCTTTCTAAAATGATATTGGGAAACCGTCATTCAATGTACTGTTCTAAAATATGTCTGCTGTTTCACTATATTCACTTGTACTAGGAACAAGAGCCACAAGTGGGTCTGATATCACTCAATTGGATCTGATATCACTTAAATGGTTTACATACTTAAGTTTTTTTACCATTTTGCTAAGCAGGTTTATGTAGCATTGTACAAATAGAATCCTATGTAAAGTATCTTCTGCACTTTATATTTGGGACATTTTACCTATTTTCTATAGTATGATAAAAAGTCTTTCCAAAAATAAAGGAAAAAAATGCATAGTGTTGAACAAAATGTTTAGCTTTTCCAAGACTACTGAACAAGGGATATTTCCAGCCCTGTGAATCTCAACATGGCTAATTGCAAACCTTACAATTACTATCATACCTGTTGCTCCTGTCCATCCCAGTGCTTTGTACTGAGCAAGCATTCTGGGAAGGATTGATCTAGTTTTTGGATACTCTCTCTGAGGAAGATTCTGTCTGTAATACCTCTGGAGAGATCTGTGTCCAATCACAGCCCCTGTAACAAACAGGTTTTGGTTACATGAAATATCCAAACTTTCAAAGTTTAGCAATCATTGTGAATCAGAAATTTACTAACAGCTTGAGTATTGATAAATTTAAAAAGAATAAAATATTTGCTATCTACTAGAATGATATGCATGTTGCTATAAAATGCAATAATGAATCTATTGCAGATGGACCCAATGACCTCTTGGTATTTCTTGCTATTTTCAATAAATAGAAAAGCTATACAGTATGTAGTCAAGCATAATGTGCACTCGATCAATGGCAACAGTATACATCCTACATATTGCACTTGCAGATCTGGGTCTGCACTATTTGCAACTGTTGTGCATTCTACATGGATAAATACAATGTGTGGTAGTAATGTAAACAGTATGCATTGGTAAGGAGAGAGAGAATACAGAGACAATAATAACCTCTAGCTCTCATAGGATAAATATAAAAAGATAAAACTACCTCTAACGAAATTAAAACAAGAGTCCCTTGATGGGACTGAGAGTCTTCTGGCCAAAAAGAATTTCCAGGAATTTAAGATAAGACTGTTTCTTTTTTTTTACTACTGAGAGTTGAAACCATCTCTGATATTCTTGAGCAATAAAAAGATTTTCAAGATGGATCTAAGATTGGCACCATTTTCATTAAGGACCAACTGGACATCCTAAAAAGTCTTTTAGTGAAAACCCCATGTTGATATGACCGTGCATTCAGGAGGAGTAGCTATCACAAGATTTTCAAGATGGCCATTGTAGTGGCCATACTGGATGTCAGATCAGCACCATTTTCATTTAGGAACAAGCAGACATCATTAGAAGTCTTCTGGTGAAAACCCGAGGTCGATATGACCATCCATCCAGGAGGAGAAACAATAAGATTTTTAAGATGGCTACTATATTAGAGGACATATCAGCACCATGATCATTTATGACCAAATAGATTTCATAAGGAGTCTTCTGCTGAATACCTAATGTTGATATGACTTTCCATTTAGGAGGAATAGTGATAAGATTTTCAAGATGACTGCCATGCCAGCCATACTGGATATCAAACTGGCACCATTTTTATTTAGGGCCAACTTGACATGATAGAAAGTTTTTTTTATGAAAACCCCATGTCGATATAACCATCCATCCAGAGGAGTAGCAATAACAAGATGTTCAAGATGGCCACCATGGTGGCCATATTGGAAGTCAGATTCGTGCCATTTTGATTTAGAACCAACTAGACATCATAGTAAGTCTTATGGTGAAAACCCCATGTCAATACGACCTTCTGTTCAGGAGTAGTAGTGATAACAAGACTTTCAAGATGGCTGCTATGATGGCCATATAGGATGTCCGACCGGCACCATATTTATCTAGGATAAACTAGACTTTGGGATGAACATGTGTGTAATGTTTCATGGCATTCTTCCAAGGAGGAGTAGAGATAACAAACTTGTGCTAATGGATGGACAGATGGACAATGAACAGACAACTTGCCATTTCATAAGTTCTTCTAGTCTATGACAAGTTGAGCTAATAAATTAATTACCATTTAAGTAAATTGTCATTCAATTTTATATCAATCAAATATTGTGGAGACCATTAAAATAACTGATTTGTATGATCTCTAATACCTGAGGGAAGAACTAATTCATAGCCCTCAATGACATCAGATGTGACCTCAGGATCAACCTCCATATCCTCCTCCTGAGTGGCACCACCTGTGGCACCTTCACCCTGGTCCTCTGGATAACTACTCCTGAAAAGTCAAGGACAGTAAAATGTCAGAGGTCATGGCTTGTATCTGTGCATATGTTCATAAATCTATCAAAGACGTACAGTGATCAACCTGTCTGAATCTCCAGAAAATATCCGCTTATAAACATGTTAAAGCCCTATTAAATGTAGAAAGATATTTAAATATAGGTATGCCATATTAATTATTAATGTAGAAAGATATTTAAATATAGGTATGCCATATTACCTATTAAATGTAGAAAGATACTTAAATATAGGTATGCCATATTACCTATTAAATGTAGAAAGATACTTAAATACAGGTATGCCATATTACCTATTAAATGTAGAAAGATATTTAAATACAGGTATGCCATATTACCTATTAAATGTAGAAAGATATTTAAATATAGGTATGCCATATTACCTATTAAATGTAGAAAGATATTTAAATATAGGTATGCCATATTACCTATTAAATGTAGAAAGATACTTAAATATAGGTATGCCATATTACCTATTAAATGTAGAAAAATACATAAATATAGGTATGCCATATTACCTATTAAATGTAGAAAAATACATAAATATAGGTATGCCATATTACCTATTAAATGTAGAAAGATATTTAAATATAGGTATGCCATATTACCTATTAAATGTAGAAAGATATTTAAATATAGGTATGCCATATTACATATTAAATGTAGAAAGATACTTAAATATAGGTATGTCATATTACCTATTAAATGTAGAAAGATACTTAAATATAGGTATGCCATATTACATATTAAATGTAGAAAGATACTTAAATATAGGTATGCCATATTACATATTAAATGTAGAAAGATACTTAAATATAGGTATGCCATATTACCTATTAAATGTAGAAAGATATTTAAATATAGGTATGCCATATTACCTATTAAATGTAGAAAGATATTTAAATATAGGTATGCCATATTACCTATTAAATGTAGAAAGATACTTAAATATAGGTATGCCATATTACCTATTAAATGTAGAAAAATACATAAATATAGGTATGCCATATTACCTATTAAATGTAGAAAGATACTTAAATATAGGTATGTCATATTACCTATTAAATGTAGAAAGATACTTAAATATAGGTATGCCATATTACCTAAGATGATCACTTGCTAAATTTAAATATTTGAATTATACACATACTGGTAATACTGAAAAAGGTTGACAGTTAGGAGTTGAACGAGCTGAGAGACACTGTACATACTGTCTAGATTATTGAACAACTATTCTTGAAGATGAGTTTAGCTTTATTTATGTATGCCCTCTATATGCAAGTTTAAGAGAAAAGTATCTTTATAGATATAAACATGGCAATGTAACATTATATTTATTTACAGAAATATGACGAATACAGACATTTTTGTTGTTAATATTATAGCTGTATATATTCAGTATGCATTCCAGAGATGCCAAATGTTAAATACTTAGTACCAATTTTATTGTTGATGGTGCTGCAAATGTATACACATTGTAAACTATATTGCATTATGGGCCTGAGGCCTGAATTACCAAATAAAGTGTCAATCAAGCAATCAATCAACATGTCTTTGATTGATTGAAAAAGCAAATTTTTTAAGTAAATTATGTTTCTCTGAGAATACTTAACAGACCACATTAATGTTTGGAAGATGCTCTGCTGCCTCTCGAAAACAAGCAATGATGGCAAGACAAATTTTTTTTTGTCTTTCCTGTCTATATTCCATATTGACAAGGGAAGAAACTCTTCACAACCCTTCACCTTACCTCCCCTTACCACCGCTAGGTGGATGTGGCTGTTTACCAGTTTTTCTTGAGCGATACCTCGAAGAGGATGCTTACATTTGTGGGGAGGTGTGCTAGTGTTTAATAGTAATGTGATCGGGTAAGTATTCTCGGAGAAACATAATTTACTTAAAAATTTGCTTTCTCCTTTGAATATATTCCCCAATCACATTAACATTAGGAGAACAGGTAACAGGAGGAGGCAATGCTGAGCATCCTACCTCTACCATAATCACCCTCAAGGGAATAAGGACTCTTCCCTGTATGAGGGTAAACTGCACTCCTCATAACAAAACAGCACAACTGACGGTCACCTAAGCCGTGACGCCAGTATCCGTGTAAGAGAAAAGAAAGCAACCACCTATTTCTTACCAAGTAAAACACTGAGTGAATCTAGCGAAAACGCTGTTCCATGACCGTGATAAGACTGTGCTGACTTTAAACAGGTCTGGTGATGGTCTGGCCTGCAGCCACCAGACTTCCTGACTCATTTCTTGTCTCTGTGAAGCTAGATCACGCATATAGAAGCTTAAGAAGGTTGACTGTGCATGCCAGCCAACTGCATCTATTATATCTCAGATTGCCATGTGACATTCAAATGCAAGGTGTACTTCATCCCCTGAGATCTCTGAGTACACCGAGTGTATTACCCACTTTAGCCATGATGCTAGGGCTTGGGTGATTATATCATATTTCCCCATCTTGACCAGAACAAAGAGGCATTGCCACCCCCCCCCCCCACCCCACCCCGCACTTTTCTGAGCGTTTTACATAGTGTTTTAGTCTCCTTAGACTTATTGATGGAGGAGAGAGGAAGGATGACGATTCTTTGATTGCCCATTGATGACAGCCTGTTCTCTGTTATGAAGCCAGGATGCATCTATGGAGCCCCAAACCATCTGATCTGAACTGTAGATAATTAGGGTCCTTTGAAAGTGCATGCAACTTGCTGACCCTGCATGCTGAAGCTAGAGCTATCAAGAAACATGTTTTGTATGATAGCAGATTCAAGGAGGTGCTGGCTAAAGGCTCAAACTGATTTGAATTGAGTCATGTCAGTACCCACGATAAATTCCATTTGGGAAACAGGGTGAGAGATTTTGGTCTATTAAATTCAAATTCGCTAATCAGTCTGATAAATCCTTATCATGACCTATATCGTCTCTACTGTGATGTCTGAATGCATCTGAGATCATTGAGCAGTAGCCTTTGATCATAATGGGTGCTAACTTTTTCTCCTCGAAGAGCCAGAGAAAAAGGTTATCCAAATTTGGGATTGATGCACTCAAAGGGATGATGCT
Organism: Margaritifera margaritifera; assembly: GCA_029931535.1. Classification (NCBI taxonomy): domain Eukaryota; kingdom Metazoa; phylum Mollusca; class Bivalvia; order Unionida; family Margaritiferidae; genus Margaritifera; species Margaritifera margaritifera. Next base: position 1,342,862 of record JAQPZY010001471.1, read on the forward strand.
GTTGCTGTTGCACCAGTCCCTGAAAACTCATCACTTCCCCTCGTACACCTTCATAGTGGAGGGCCTTCTAGCTTGTGAGATTCTCTCCACCACAGTAGGCTGAAATTCTTTTGTTCGCAAGGCTCTCCTGACAAGAACCAGGTGTGAAGGAGTAACCTGTTGGGGCATGGATGAAACATCTGCGACCATGGCTGTTTGGGCAGGTTGGGTCTTGGTGGGTGTATTGTCCTGGGAACGTCTATCGCTAGATCGAGCAGATCATTCACCCAGGACTTGTCCCACCTGAGAGGGGTTATCAGAATCACTTTGCATTTTTGGCTGCTCACTTTTTGAATTATTTTCAGTACCAGGACTGTGGGGGGTAAGCTCAGCCTCAAAACCCCTCCCAATTGATAGAGAGTACATCCATGGGCCATGCCTCTGGGTCTGGGGCTGGTGAGATGAAAGTGGTCAGTTTGCAATTCCACATCGTCGCAAAAAGATCTATCATCAGATGGTCCCAAAGTGCACATATCCATTGAAAGATTGTTGGGTGAAACAATCATTCTGTGTGAAGGGTCGGGCCCATTCTTGACAATGAATCGGCCAGGACATTAAGCCCACCTGGAATATGTCTGATCTGGGCAGTTATATACACCTGGGTGCACCAGAAGAGAAAATCCCAAACCAGTATGCATAGATCTGATGATTTCATCCCCCCTTATTTGAGGAGATAGGCCACCAACACAAAATTGTCTGACATAATGATGACCTTTCCATTCAGTTGATTCTTCCAGAAATGAAATGCGTTTACTATGGTCTTCATTTCTAGGATGTTGATGTGGAGAGGTAACTCTTGTGGCCCTCATTCGCCACTGACTGTGTCGAAGGTGGGTATTATATGGACTCCCCAACAGTACAAGCTGACATTCATACAAATGGTAATTTCTGGTTGGGATTTTTCTAAAGGAATTCCTGCTGTGAGCCATTGTTTGTTGTGCCACTGACATAGGAAAGATTCCACAACTTCATTTGAGATCATGATTTTTTTTATCTACACACCCGGAAAAGGTACACCAATGGGCCAGCAGGGCCATTTGCAAAGGGTGCATGAAAAGGTGGCCAAGGAGAATTAAATCCGCTACTGCGTTAAGTAGTCCAAGTAGTTGCAAAAACTCTCTTGCCGAGATTCACTTCCTGTCAGAAATCAAATCTGTGAGCTAATTCGTGTCACATGCTATTGAGGAAGGCAAACAAGACAGGTTTGTAAAATATTCCATGCCCAGGTGGACAAAATGCCGGGATGGAATGAGCTCTGACTTGTCACGACTGATTAGAAACATTAACTGACTCAAAAGGGAAAGAAGATCATTTCTGGCCTTGACCAAAGATAAACTTACCATGTGTTTTTGGAGGATGTCGTTGAGATATGATTCTGTCGCTGCTGATGAGGTCGACTGGAAGAGAGAGATGACATAGCTGATGATTTTGGTGAAAGTCCATGGGCTGATATTGAGGCCAAATGGATTTGGCAAATAGTTCCTTGGAAACTGAACCAAAGGACCTTGGGCGAGGATGCGTGTATAGGGACATGAAAGTATGCATCAGTTAAGTCTGATTGACCTTGCTGTCTCCATTTTGAACATCAGCGTGGCTATGTACTTGTTGCGCCGGCTGAGGTATGACTAGTCTGAGATTCCTGTTGGCCTTGGGTAACAGAAACTGCCTGAAGTAAAATCCCGGAGAGTTCGTTTTGCGAACTACCTCCACCGCCCACTTGTCCAGTAGCAACCAGATCTCCTTATGCAAAATTCCTGCCTTCTACTGATCAGTTGACAAATCCATCATGGAAGGGGAAGTCGAAAGGGAAGGGGGTTGGATAAATGAAATCCGTTGCCCCTCCCAAACAACATCATGGATCACCCATTCATTCTCGGGAAACAGATCAATCCATGTGGTTTGAAAATAAAGGAGTCTGCACCCACAGAAATGCTGTCTGTGGGCGGTCGGAATGTCAAGTCAACATCGGCTGTTAGAAGGCTTGGGGAAGGAAAAACCTTTTTTCCATTTTCCCTTTGCCAAACTGCCTCCGGAATTGAGGATTCTGTTTCCGCCTGAAATCCGACTGAGGACGAAATTGTTGCCTTTGAGCATTATTTGGAATCTTATCCTTTTGCCGGTGATTGTATCTATGCTGTGGCTGAAACTGGTTCTGCCTGAAAGTAGGTACAGGCAGCAACACGAGTTGAAGCAGCAGTTCTTGTGATGCCTGTACTTCCTCAATTTTTCCGCTAAACAGCAATAGTGTGCCAAATGGTGCAGAATGCAGAGCCAAGGCAAAATGCATCTTTAGGACGGACAAGTGCAGACAGGCATCCCATAGCACAAGATTGAGGTTAGCCCACGTTGACAGGGTCTTAGCCATCATGTGATGCATGCCCCTATTAATCACCTTGGCAATGTGAGCTGTGGATTCCCATGCATGATCACTACCTGCTTTTTCGGCCAGTCAGAAAATGGCAAACGAAGCCAAATCTAGCATATAGGAAGTAGCGAACACGTTCCACACTAACTTGGAGGTGGCATGCAAGACATTTTTGTCCACCTTATAAAAGAGAGGGTTGGTTATATTGACTGCTGCAATGTTTTTATCCAAAGACGGCTGCTCAATGCTGAATGTCAGCAAATGTGTGCGATACCAGCGTGGAGAGAACGACACTGGTAGTTGGCTTTGAAATTGCCCAGGTCCTGTATTTTATCAGTCAGGCAGTCAGAAATTTCTTTAACCTCTGCTGACTGTGGAAGACAGAAAGATGGCCATTTTTCTTCATCTTCTAAATCCACTGAAGCCTTGACCTTATAGGCCTGGCTTGCAGTTGATGGAGCTGGATGATCAGAAATCAGCAGAACTCTGTAGATTTCCTCTATGTGCCATCGACCCTGTGTAGTGTTTGATATCTCTCCAAAGGATATGCCGTAAAGATTTGAGACAGCAGCTGCATCGGGAACCTGGCAAGTGTAACGGTTTGTCTTGCCGGTAATTGTGTTGGCTGGTCAGTTTGGCTATCGACTGGATGGCTGACCCGGCTATTGATTGGGTGGTTGGCTTGGCTCTCAGCTAGATGGATATCCTGGTTTTCGGCTAGCTGGCCAGCTCTGTAACCACCTGGTTGATCAATGCAGTGAAATGAATGGATCACCACACAAGATCCCTGTATAGCTCTGCATAACCCTTTATGACCAGCTGATATACAGTACGGCTCACCAAAGTGATGAATTCCCTGTCACTGATTGTCGAGTATGGCCATCCAGAGAGCTGGTTGGCAGCCAGAATGACATTATACAGACTGGACTGTTGCCCTTACAGCCCATCCACATCCCAAAAATACACCATGTGCCAAGACTTATCGGCTATAGGGCCAAGCTCTGGCATGCAGTAGGACTTACGCCCACTGGGCAGCCTAAAAGGTAGGACAGTCTCCCATAAGCTCCAATTCATCATTGGAGAAATAAGAGCGATGAGATGGAACAAATTCACTAAAGGCCAGCAACTGTGTTGTCACCTCTTGAAATAGTTGCTGCATTTGCGACTCTGAAAATGCCTGTTGAGAAAAAGTGGGTGGAAGGTCCTCAACCCTTTTTCTTCCATTTGGAGCTGACCCGATGAGACGGTCGCTGTGGGCATTGTATGTGTCACTTTGGGCGGGGGAAGGACCATCAAAGTGTCCCCCACTACGATGGCTAGTGATGTCTTTGGGTGTAGACTTAATACATTGCTGTCCTTTTCTGTGGACTTATGTCACTCCTTCATCTTTAGTGTCCATCTAAAGGACTAATCCCTTGAGGACTAAGGATATAACTCAAGGCTGATGTCAACAGCATGTATAAATGTGTCTTTTCATGCCAACTAAGTATGTACATCATAATAGGGTGGGGATCTGAATTGTTTCCAAGTTATGACCCAGGGGCTAAATCCCTTGAGGTAGGATTGGACCCCAGGATCAATGTAAGATGCTTGTGTAAATTTGTCTTTTCATGCTCAAAAGGTGTATATATGGTTATTGGGTGGGAATCTTAATAGTTTACAAGTTATGACACAGGGGATAATTCCATGTGATAAGGATGGACACTGGGTCAATGTCAGTTGCATGTACAAATTTGTCTTTTCATGCACAGTTTTAATGTTACATCATTGGGGCTAAGTTCCACAAGTTTACACATGCCAATTCTCAGACATGCAAGACAAACAACTCAGGAATTTATTTGAAATTTATGGAAAATCCACCACCACCACCTCCCCACATCACCTGACGGACAAGATCAAACTACCAAAAGTACTAGCACGGTCCACTCCCTTAAGTCTAGCACTGACCCAACATCCTTGTGTTTCTTTAAAAGGGATAATAATAATAGACCAGGATCCGTCTAGTCTATCAAGTTTACAGTATCTCACCATGTATAAACCTAGCTGATATTTTTCTACCAGTTTATGAACTGAATATATATTCCTCATAATAATGATAACACACAATTTTTGATTGCTGTAAAAGTTGTATAACTAATGTCCCACAAACCATTATGTAATAAATTTTCCGAACTTAAGGCTTTCTACAATGCTATATATACATGTATCATTCAATGTTAACCTAGTTTCTGCAAGACGAGAGTGTCAAGCCAATTATGGGAATATAGGAATATTTTCTCCAAAATCTGGAAAAAATATGCAAATTCTAAACCAAATTATAGAAACTTTTTATAGGAATGACTGTGTCTTTGTGCATTTTTTTCTAGCAGTTATCAATATGGAAATGCATCAAACCATCAATGTTCAATACAGCTTATGTTACTATGTTCAATTTAACAACTAATAACTCCCACAACTCTGAATTATTAAACCCCTTCAATACAGTAAAACCTGTCTTCAAAGACCAGAGCTTTGAGAGACCACCTATCTTTAGACCAGATTCTCAATGCACACATTTATTGATTATATAGCGTTATTACCTGTCATGATAGTTTGCTTTGTTAGTTTGTTTTTGTGGGATTTAACGCCATTTTCAGCACATGATAGGCCATACAAGGTGGCCAGAATATTTTGGTGAAGGAAGAACCCGGGAAGAACCACTGAGCCACAGGAAGCCACTGGCAAGCTTCTCACATATCCACGTTGGTTTAGCAGACTCAAACCCACCCTGACAGAGGTGAGATCTGTGAGTGATCTGTAAAGGTGACCATCTTAGACCACTTGGCCGCCCAGGATCCTGTCATGATAGACCACCTGTTGTGAGAGACCATGATTTTTGGACAGATGAGGTGGTCTTTCAAGACAGGTTCTTCAACACCCTTTTCATGATCTGATATTATTACCTTTTTTGTCTGATTCCTATTACAGTAATAACACTTCTAAAACATTTTTAAAATATAAATTTTAACATTCTAAAAAATTATACTTTTAAACCTCAATGGCATAGGAATATTTTAAATCATCATTACTGCATGATTACTTAGAGAGAAATCAAGAGGAATTACAAAGGTTCAACATGAGTAGTAGAAAGCAGAAATTGCATTTTCATGATGTTTACTGGCACAATAATAAATTAACAGCTCAGTTTTAATGTCCATTGATTGCAACATAACAAGATTCCAAAGTGCCAACAATGAACTCTTATTCAAGACACAAGAACATGTTAATGAATACAAAGTTTAGGTATTGAAAAACAGATTTTATGCAATTAATTACTAAAAGTACAAGTTATAAACAATATGAACAATCTAAAACTGAAAGCATCTTTCACACCAAAAGATAAATTTGCATCTTAACTTGTTAGCCATGAGAATTCAAGTTATCCCAGCATGAAACATTATCTATCCCTAATACATGATAAAATGTATATAATTCATTTTCAAAAACTTGATATTTGTTTGAAGAACTATGAGTTTTATCACTTTTGTTTTTCATATATCCAGTTAAAATGATATGATTGTTTAAAATCATCAAATTTAATATCTGCTATCAGTAAAGTGAATACAAATTTAAATGTACATGTTTTAAATTTTAAATTTGCTACAAGTACAGTGAATACAAATTTAAATTGACATGTTTTAAACCAATGTGACTGCTAACAATCATGATGAAATCTTCTAAGTGATATGCTACCTGAATATCAGTGGAAATATTTATTTTAAAAGTGATGGAAAAATTCCTCCATTTTATTCAATTTCAATTGTGTGAATTTAAAATTTTTAAACTACTCAAATTAAATTTCTATCAAACATTAAATTCCAATCTCTTTAAGGAATCTTCATGAAAAAATTACAAGACTACTGTATGCAAACATCACATCAATTTATCCATTACATAATTAATGTATTCTCTCATATTTCTAACATATTTAAAATGTTAAAATTTTTAATGAAGCATATTACAGTAACTGAATGAAGGTAAGTATCTTCATGGGACTCCAGGACTTTTGTTCTTGGGACTCTAGGATTTTTTTTCTTGGAACTCAAGGATTTTTGTTGTTGTTGTAGTTGTTGAAGGACAAAACTTCAATTTTTCAACTACCATAACTTTCACATTCATGTGGAAATTTCCATTGTTTTCAGTTTTATCAGTAAATAATTAAATTTTAGCAATATATCACCATGTTCAGAAGCAAGCCATGACTCTTTTATTTTAAATATTTTTAACTGTCAAATTCTCTGGAATGATAATGGACACAATTTCTTAGAGCCTATATCGGTGAAGCAATAGATTCCAGTTATGAGACTGCAGTTAGATCTTAAATGTCAATTTGAAAATTAATAACAGATCTATATTTAGAAAATTATCTTAAGTATATGAATTATAAAAACTAAGATAAAGTATTAACCCTTGAAGACTTTGAGGAGGCTACTCTCATCTGAAGCATGGATACAAAAAAAGCTGTAAAGCAGTGCATCAACTCTCAAAATGGTGATTGGGAGGATGTCATGACATTTTATGAAACCAATGCCATGACAACAATTGATGGAGAAGCATTTCTCCATAAAAAAAAAGGCAGAGAAAAAGATCTACAATAGGTTTTATAAACAGTGCTGAATAGGACATAGAAGGATGTGATGTTGTCTATACATCAAAATAAAAAATAAAAAGCTCATTAACTGTGACATTATTTTATCACATGACTACTGTGTTATTTAGGTTATCATAATTTTCTGCATGTAAGACATATAATAACACCTGATGACAATACAAATGACATCATGTCAAATAAGGCAAAAGCATAAAGACAAAAGCATCCAAATGTTTTTCAGTCATTCTACTACACTATTCGAATAAAATCTGTATTTTTCATTATGTGATAAACAGAATCTTACATCTGTGTTCATTCCAAAAGAAATTCATTGAAGTTGTTTAACAATTTTAATCTTTTCCTTGACACGGGTTTGCTAAAGATAAAAATTATTTGACTTGTTTCATAAATTTCATTAGGAATGAGCACTCACATGTAAAATCGTCATAACATGTACTTGGTATTCTAATGTTTAAATCTGCAGTTAATTTCTATACAATGTTAAAATCTGCATGTAATTCCTATACAATGTTAAAATCTGCATGTAATTCCTATACAATGTTAAAACCTGCATGTAATTCCTATATAAAATTATCATACCTCTATCTTTTTGTGATATCTTTAATTTAAAAAAAAATCCAAAAAAAATCTTTCAAGTATAACCAAACGTTTCTTGTTACTGAAATATCTCATCACACAATGTAACATGTTATACAACCATTTCATATACGTGATATTACATGACTATAAAATAAAAAGACCTCAAACAATGTAACGTGTTAAACAACGATTTCATATATCTGATATTACATGACTGTAAAATAAAAAGACATCAAACAATGTAACATGTGACATCCAATGCACGGGAAGGTTAAAATGTAATTCAAATGAACTTTTAACAGTCTTAATGAAGAAATTAAAAATGTAATGTGCCATGTGGGAAACAGAATGTTTTGTGCTTAAAATGCACAAAATTAATGAATCTCACTAAATAATTAGATTTTTTTGCACAACAAGGCTTGCAAGAAGAAAAGGTTATTGGACTTGTTTAATAAATTTCTTATCAAAATGGAGACTGATACAGGTCCTCTGCATATCAATTAATTCACATATTTCATCTAATTTCTTAAACCCACCTGTAATCGTAGAAATCTGCATACTCCAAGATCGCGTCTCCCTCATGTAGCATTTTACAATGTCCCTTGTCCAGCATGTGTTGCTGTGCAGCTTTTGTACTGTGGAAGGCCTTCCCTCGTTCATTACACCATAAACACATGTTACCCTCACCCACCTTTGCTCCTGAAATTGAGGGAACCATAAAAGTTTCAAATATCATGGTTTAATCTTTCTGCAATAGTGATATTTGTTGATAACACACTCGTAATTAAATCTGAAAGTTGGCAAAGCAAAGTGTACCATGTGTGCTCTTGCCTTCCCAGTGTCACAAACAAATCATTTGCACAATTTTCATTCAAAGATTAAAGCAAATTAGGATGGAAAATGTCTGTACAAGGCCAAATAATACAAGAACAAATGCTAATCAACCAATCTCATTAATGCATGGTTTATCATTTGCATAAAGTAGAGAAAATTATGTTGTAAACAATACTTTAGAAAAAGAAAATAAATTGAATGAGTTTCTGACCTTTACAGGAGCTGCGTTGATAATGGACAATGTCACAAGTCAACACCACAACAGTAGTGTAATCCCATTCCAATATCGTAACGGGGAGTCACCAACTTAATCCACACACAGTTAACAACTTTGGTTCCGAGTTCACTTATAAAGTAAATAATTAAGGTGTTTACATGCACCACATAAAATGTTTCATTTTAGTGGCTTGGTGCGAGTGAAAGCCGTCAACTTCAGCATGGCTTATAGATCACATGACTTATGGTCATCTGTAAACAGAAAGCGGAAAAATCCAAACCAAGCCAATCCCTCATTAAACAAACATGTGGTTATTAATTTGTTTTGAACAAGAAGAAATAAAAGCACAAATGGTATACAAATGAAATAAACTCCATAACAAAGAAATATTTAAATATTCAAGCATTTATTTTAGAACTCAGAGAATATCAGTGAGGGTTTTCAAGTCTGAGTATTGACGCTGACGCATGGAATTGAAATATGTAATTGCCCGTGAAATGGAATTTGGACAATGTCAGGAGTTTCGATTGCTAATAGCATAAGTCTGGTCACTCTTTCTTCCTTTAAACGACTTCTTCCACCAGTTTTTATTGGATTTTGTGCACTGAAACCATGCTCAGCCAGAACACTGGTTACTGGAATAGCCAATCCAATAACTGCAAGTTTTGCAAACTGCGGAAAGATGTCACAATAGTCTCTGATCAATGTCTTGCATTTTCATCTGCTGAAATTCATTTCGCAGTTCTGCTTCATTAAGTACTGCAGGTTTTACCTGCCCACCCGCCGATGTCCTTTGTTGTCCAAAATAGTCTGCAACTCATGTCAGAGTCTCATTGCTGTAATCATGCAATGCAGTTGCTCCGTCTGGGAAATGTGAAACATTCAACCCAGAATTGATATTTGTGATGAGGTTTATGTCGCTTTCAGAGCCAATTGTATATTTTTACCTATACATGTATATTTTTACCTATACCTGTATATTTTTACCTATACATGTATATTTTTACCTATACAAGTATATTTTTACCTATACATGTATATTTTTACCTATACATGCTATGAGACTGTCAGTGAGACTCTGAATGAATTCAGTTCTCATTTGCTCATGAGCAAGGATATTGACTTGGGTGTGGTTTGTCATCTTGATGTTCCTGTATTTTCCATCAGTTGTGAATGCAGCTCTGAACTTGCCTTCTGACGGACGAAGATTGTTTGCAAGAGTACCCAGTTCAAGGATTGTCAAACTAACCATTGGCTTTATGATACTCAAATTGACAGACTCCTTTTGAAAAACTAGATTCAGTCTGTTCATGACTGCCAAAATGTCAGCTAGCATATTCGTGATCGCAATGAAGGAAAACATTTCTACTTTTCGGACAAGTCCAGCAAAGGTATTGTTCAGTCGCTGGGCTTCTTCAAGCTTGAGCACAACTGCAGGCCATGTTTCTTTCTGAGATTCAACCACTCTTCCAAGAGATAGCCATCTCACAGAACAAGATTGGTTAAGACTTACAAAATCTTCATCGATTAAAATATTATGCAGTTTCTTTAAGCACTGATTTCTTGTTGCCGAATACTGATAAAACTTGTAGACTTGGTTGGCTGTGTTCTTGTAATCTGCAATATTTTGTACAGCTTTAGATGCATCTTGAGATGCAAGTGCTATATGATGAGCTGCACAATGAATGTGTATGAGTTTGTTTTCACGCAAAAGTATCCCCACTTCAGTAGGTCTCCCAGTCATGACACTTGCTCCATTGGATGAGAGTCTGAAAACTTTTTCCAGTGGAATATGTCTGTCTGCCAATACTTCACAAACTTTGTCTGTAATTGTTTCAGCTTTTCCATCGAAGACTGTAAAGTTTCCAATAAACACAGTTTTAGGTTTTCCATTTTGAACCACATGCAGACAGACAATCAGTTTTTTGTCTATCATAACATTTACTGTTTCATCAATGATTACACCTAGGGACTTTCCAGTATTAGCTTATCAATTTCTTCCATGGTAACTTTGGCGAGGGTGATTTCCATTTCTTCTACTGCATCTTGGTGGGAATAGGTCTTTTCTTTTTCAAGAGATGGGCATCCACAGTCTTTCAATAGTTTCATCAGACTTGGAAACTTAGTAGCTGTAACATCTTTTTGAGCTAGCCAAAGTACAGCCTTCATTTGTGTTTCTAAAGCAGTTGTTGTCTTGCTCTGAATGTTTTCCACAACAGCGAGCATTCTTTTCTGCTGTTTAAGGATGTTAACTGCTCCTAAATGGCTATAACTAATTTGATGGTCAACCAGTGCAGATCGTTGACAGTTTTTAGATCCTTTTATAAATCCATTTACTTTCTTTGCTTTTTTGCAAACTGAATAAAATAATTGTGTTTCCTTCAGACTCTTCTTTTCTGTGCCGTGGAAAGTCTTCTACCCAGGCTTCATTGTACTCCTTGATTCTTAATTTCTTTGCAGTAGTTCCTGATTTCTCCATGCTTGAATTTGAAATCTGTGCCACAGAAGGTGAAAAAGCCTTTGACGAATCATCCTTTGAAACTGAACGTTATGTTCGTCTTCATCTGCAGCACTCATACTGGAAACAGGTGTAGATTTATCATTACTATTTTTTAAAAAAAAATGAATTTATCGATCTCTGTGCAATGATTACAAATCAGTCAACGCAACCAGAATGAAGCAGAAAGTGACTGACTGAGCTTGGATTAACGTCTATGAAGCAGAAGGATGGTTGCTTTAATTTTTATTGTTTCACGCACCAGCAATTAGTCACACACAACAGCACCAGAAGGAGTCGGCTAATCTCGTTGATGGCTTCAGGCTTTATTTTGACAGCAACTACACATGATGAAAACTGGCCTCTAAGATCCCTCACTTGAATACTATGTTTCAGTAATCTGATAACCGTTGGAGCTCCAGCCTTAACTGCAAGTTGTCTATTTTAACAGACTAGGGAGGCAGAATTATACTGTATCTATATATCATTACACTGCCTGAATTGATCAAAGAGATAAGCCGACTCTCCTTCTGGTGCTGTGTTGTTGTTGTCAATCACTGATCAAAATCAGCAGAGATATGGGACTACAACTGTATGAAAAAAAAAAGTCAGCTTCTGACAGACTTTGATGTTGAGACATTTAACTGTCAAGACTAAAAACACATTTTACAGTCTGAACACAAATACTTACAGTCGCATTTTTTTCCAGTACAGGGGCACATTTTATCGGTAAAAACTGGCATATACTGGCGTAACAGAATCTCTGATATAAGTATCAACCATGTTTACAGTGTGAGCCATTACATAAAATGCTTGATGTTTTGCTACAAGATCTCAAATTTTTCATTGAAACCATGGTTATACTTTAATTCTGAAGAACTTAATGTCACTGGCTTAAATCTTAAATATAAATCCAAAAGCATTTTGCATGTAAAATAAATAGTGCAAGGTTTACAACACATATTTTCAAAAAAATTCATGCACATTAAGAACCTTTTATTAAAAACTCCCAAAATGCATTTGAACTCTAATGACATTTAAGCCATTGCTGTGACTATTTGCTTTTTAAGAGTTACATTAAAAAAATTAGGTCTTTTAAGTCAAACACAGAAGATTCTCCAAAAGTGGGTATGGCAAGTACATTTTTCTGTTTGTCAGTGAAGTGAAGAAAACTTAAATACAACAAGAAAAATACTAAATTATTAGAGTTATCTTAAAAAATATTCTGACCTTGAAGACAATATCAAGAGAGACCATTTATTGGATCAGTGCTATAATAGTGATCTCTTACTTAAATGAACCATGTTTTTAAAAAAAATCTCATTTATAATCAATTTCTCTAATGGACCAAACAGACAAACAAACAAGCAAACATACACTACAATATATCCATATACCAATCCAATACAACACAATACACACATCCATCCATCCATATGAATGGCGAGAAATAAGTATCACTTTTCTGGCAGCGATGGCAATAGCCGCATCATTGTCAACAATATTACGGCACTGTGCTAAAGGTTTTGAAAGTTACATTTCTTCTACATCAGTTGCTGTAGTAAAGTAAAACTTGAGTCAAATATTACACATGTAAAAATTATACCAGAAATGCAAAGACTTCCTGCATTCCTATGTAAATAGAAAGCTGTCATAGCATCTACAGGTGAGGCTTCGCATTATGCTTAACGCATTTTTTTAAAGCCAGGGTCTTCTGTATACTATGGCTAAAGTATGAGCCATGAAGGTCATGTAGGCATGCAGTACAGATTATTTCATCTATAGGTGTCATTTTTGAGAATTTGATTACACATACCTTTAAATGGCAATTATTCAGTTTAGTTTGCTGTTCATCAATCAATATTCCTTTCAAGATCATTACATAACCACCAGAGGAATTATATCTAACAAAATCAGTGTTAAAGTCAATGGACATTTTTAGACGAGGCCAACCCAAAGGTATGATCCAGTGTAAACCAGACTGAATGTTGCATACTTTGATGTCACAATGAATATTGGAAAATATATGTACTACTCCCTTCACTTGTAATGGTTAGACCCTACAGCCACTTTTTTTTATACTAGTTTTGAGCTTGTCTGCCACTGTAAAAGTTCATAGCGATTGATAACTTTTCAGCTGGAAATTTTGTGATGACAACTAAGGTCAAGATTACTCAACAATTAGGAATGAACAGACTTTAGTAAAACTACACGAGTATTACATTTTTGAGCAACAATTAATTTTTTTTTTAAGACAAATAAAGGCATCTGCATGATTGCATTCACACATACTTTAGTTTATGTGTTCAAAGGACACATATCCCCCTCCCATTATTGACTTAATATACAAGGGAAAAACTTCTAAGTCAAAAATGGGGCAATAATTCAGTTGTATTTCGATGAAAAAGGTAAATATCAAACTTAACTTAGGTGTTCCTGACATTAAGCCTCATACCAGATTTGGTTTCAATCAATTAAGTTATTGAGCAAGAACAGTATTCATGCAACACTTTAAATCAATTAAGTTATTGAGCAAGAACAGTATTCATGCAATACTTTAAATCAATTAAGTTATTGAGCAAGAACAGTATTCATGCAACACTTTAAATCAATTAAGTTATTGAGCAAGAACAGTATTCAAGCAACACTTTAAATCAATTAAGTTACTGAGCAAGAACAGTATTCATGCAACACTTTAAATCAATTAAGTTACTGAGCAAGAACAGTATTCAAGCAGCACTTTAAATCAATTAAGTTACTGAGCAAGAACAGTATTCATGCAACACTTTAAATCAATTAAGTTATTAAGCAAGAACAGTATTCATGCACCACTTTAAATCAATGAAGTTATTAAGCAAGAACAGTATTCATGCAACACTTTAAATCAATTAAGTAATTAAGCAAGAACAGTATTCATGCAGCACTTTAAATCAATTAAGTTATTAAGCAAGAACAGTATTCAAGCAGCACTTTAAATCAATTAAGTTATTAAGCAAGAACAGTATTCAAGCAGCACTTTCAATCAATTAAGTTATTGAGCAAGAACAGTATTCAAGCAGCACTTTAAATCAATTAAGTTATTAAGCAAGAACAGTATTCAAGCAGCACTTTCAATCAATTAAGTTATTGAGCAAGAACAGTATTCAAGCAGCACTTTAAATCAATTAAGTTATTAAGCAAGAACAGTATTCAAGCAGCACTTTCAATCAATTAAGTTATTGAGCAAGAACAGTATTCAAGCAGCACTTTAAATCAATAAAGTTATTGAGCAAGAACAGTATTCAAGCAGCACTTTAAATCAATTAAGTTATTAAGCAAGAACAGTATTCAAGCAGCACTTTAAATCAATTAAGTTATTAAGCAGGAACAGTATCCAAGCAGCACTTTCAATCAATTAAGTTATTAAGCAAGAACAGTATTCAAGCAACACTTTAAATCAATTAAGTTATTGAGCAAGAACAGTATTCAAGCAACACTTTAAATCAATTAAGTTATTAAGCAAGAACAGTATTCAAGCAGCACTTTCAATCAATTAAGTTATTAAGCAAGAACAGTATTCAAGCAGCACTTTCAATCAATTAAGTTATTAAGCAAGAACAGTATTCAAGCAGCACTTTCAATCAATTAAGTTATTAAGCAAGAACAGTATTCAAGCAGCACTTTAAATCAATTAAGTTATTAAGCAAGAACAGTATTCAAGCAGCACTTTAAATCAATTAAGTTATTAACCAAGAACAGTATTCATGTAGCACTTTAAATCAATTAAGTTATTAAGCAAGAACAGTATTCATGCAGCACTTTAAATCAATTAAGTTATAAAGCAAGAACAGTATTCATGCAGCACTTTAAATCAATTAAGTTATTAAGCAAGAACAGTATTCATGCAGCACTTTAAATCAATTAAGTTATTAAGCAAGAACAGTATTCATGCAGCACTTTAAATCAATTAAGTTATTGAGCAAGAACAGTATTCATGCAACACTTTAAATCAATTAAGTTATTGAGCAAGAACAGTATTCAAGCAGCACTTTAAATCAATTAAGTTATTAGGCAAGAACAGTATTCAAGCAGCACTTTAAATCAATTAAGTTATTAAGCAAGAACAGTATTCATGCAACACTTTAAATCAATTAAGTTATTAAGCAAGAACAATATTCAAGCAGCACTTTAAATCAATTAAGTTATTAAGCAAGAACAGTATTCATGCAGCACTTTAAATCAATTAAGTTATTAAGCAAGAACAGTATTCAAGCAGCACTTTAAATCAATTAAGTTATTAAGCAAGAACAGTATTCAAGCAGCACTTTAAATCAATTAAGTTATTAAGCAAGAACAGTATTCAAGCAGCACTTTAAATCAATTAAGTTATTAAGCAAGAACAGTATTCATGTAGCACTTTAAATCAATTAAGTTATTGAGCAAGAACAGTATTCATGCAGCACTTTAAATCAATTAAGTTATTAAGCAAGAACAGTATTCAAGCAGCACTTTAAATCAATTAAGTTATTAAGCAAGAACAGTATTCAAGCAGCACTTTAAATCAATTAAGTTATTAAGCAAGAACAGTATTCATGCAGCACTTTAAATCAATTAAGTTATTAAGCAAGAACAGTATTCAAGCAGCACTTTCAATCAATTAAGTTATTGAGCAAGAACAGTATTCAAGCAGCACTTTAAATCAATTAAGTTATTGAGAAAGAACAGTATTCATGCAGCACTTTCATTCAATTAAGTTACTGAGCAAGAACAGTATTCATGCAGCACTTTCAGTCAATTAAGTTATTGAGCAAGAACAGTATTCATGCAGCACTTTCATTCAATTAAGTTACTGAGCAAGAACAGTATTCATGCAGCACTTTCAGTCAATTAAGTTACTGAGCAAGAACGGGTATTCATGCTGCACTTTAAATCAATTAAGTTATTGAGCAAGAACAGTATTCATGCAACACTTTAAATCAATTAAGTTATTGAGCAAGAACAGTATTCAAGCAGCACTTTAAATCAATGAAGTTATTGAGCAAGAACAGTATTCATACAGCACTTTAAATCAATTAAGTTATTGAGCAAGAACAGTATTCATGCAGCACTTTAAATTAAGTTATTGAGCAAGAACAGTATTCATGCAACACTTTAAATCAATTAAGTTATTGAGCAAGAACAGTATTCAAGCAGCACTTTAAATCAATTAAGTTATTGAGCAAGAACAGTATTCATGCAGCACTTTAAATCAATTAAGTTATTGAGCAAGAACAGTATTCATGCAGCACTTTAAATTAATTAGGTTATTGAGCAAGAACAGTATTCAAGCATCACTTTCATTCAATGAAGTTATTGAGCAAGAACAGTATTCATGCCACACTTTCATTCAATTAAGTTATTGAGCAAGAACAGTATTCATGCAGCACTTTCATTCAATTAAGTTATTGAGCAATAACAATATTCATGCAGCACTTTCATTCAATTAAGTTATTGAGCAAGAACAGTATTCATGCCACACTTTCGTTCAATTAAGTTATTGAGCAAGAACAGTATTCATGCAGCACTTTCATTCAATTAAGTTATTGAGCAATAACCATATTCATGCAGCACTTTCAATCAATTAAGTTATTGAGTAAAAACAGTATTGATGCAGCACTTTAAATCAATTAAGCTATTGAGCAAGAACAGTATTCATGCAACACTTTCATTCAATTCAGTTGAACAAGAACAGTATTCATGCAACACTTTCAATTAATTAAGTTACTGAGCAAGAACAGTATTCAAGCATCACTTTCATTCAATTAAGTTATTGAGCAAGAACAGTATTCATACAGCACTTTCATTCAATTAAGTTGAACAAGAACAGTATTCAAGCAGCACTTTCATTCAATTAAGTTAATGAGCAACAACAGCATTCATGCAGCACTTTCATTCAATTAAGTTATTGAGCAAGAACAGTATTCATACAGCACTTTCATCAATTAAGTTGTTGAGCAAAAACAGTATTCACGCAACACTTCAATCAATTAAGTTACTGAGCAAGAACAGTATTCATGCAACACCTGACACACATGGGTAACACTATATTCACCTCCACTAAGTTTGGGAGGAGTACAAATAAAATACTTTGTATCTGACTGACCCAGATAAGTGATAAGTCCCTCGAGATCCACAATGTACTCTGCATCAGGAAGAAAGAAGGAGTGTTTTGTGGTCATGTGTTTGACATTGTTCTCCAGCGTCTTGCTGACATAGGAACAAAAGAGACATTCCTCTATTCCCAGTGCCTCCCCCTCCCAGCTCTCGACTGACTCTGCATCCAAATCACTCTCCCCCTCCATCTCAGCATCCTTAGCATTACCACTCGCTGTGGCTGGAATATACAACATAATAACAGTAAAGCCTGCACAGGAAAGATGTTCAATGGACAAGACAACTGTGTCCTTTATAAACATGTGTTATTTATAGAATGGGCTTTTCTGAATGAATTACAGTCAAACCTGGTCTAAGACCCACCTGCATATAATGACAACCTGCCCATAGGGACACCCATTTTTCAGTCCCTTCAAAACTTCCTCTATAATTTGCCTCCATATATAGCAACCACCTGCTCAACATAACCAGTGGCCACTATTTTCTGGTCGTCTGGGCCATCATGTATTGACCATGCTGTGACTGGTAATTATAAGGGGTGAAATTAATGTCAACTTTATCCCTTATCTAAAGAAATCATCTGCACTTAAAAAGCATGATCTATTTCTCCAAATTTCTCTCGATCTATCTATCCTAGATCATTTCTTTCAAATCCATTTTTATGACTCATCTGTGCAAAAATACCACCTGTCTATAAAATGCACTAGAGTGTGGCACCCCTGAGAGGTCATTGTACACAGAGCCAATTGTATATTTTTACCTATACCTGTATATTTTTAGCTATACATGTATATTTTTACCTATACATGTATATTTTTACCTATACATGTATATTTTTACCAATACAAGTATATTTTTACCTATACATGTATATTTTTACCTATACATGTATATTTTTACCTATACATGTATATTTTTACCTATACATGTGTGTTCTGCATACTCATTCAAATAATAATTTGTAAACTCTCAAATAAACAGCAATCCCTCAAAGGGAATGATGCTGGCTGAAAAGAATTTCTTGGAATCCAAGATCAGACCATTTTCTTCTTTTTAACGGCAAAGTTTTGAAACCATCTCTAATATTCTTGAGCGATAACAAGATTTTCAAACTGGATGCTGTAGCAGTCATATTGGATGTAAGGTTGGCACCAGTTTAATTTAGTTGGTCACTAGATATCATTATAAATCTTTTGGTGAAAACTGCGTGTCAATATGACCATCCATTCAAGACGAGTGGCAATAACAAGATTTTCAAGATGGCAGTTGTGGCAGCCATATTGGATGTAAGATTGGCACCAGTTTCATTTAGGACCAGCTGCATATCATAAGAAGTCTTCTGGTGAAAACCCTATATCAATATGACTTTCTTGTTTAAGAGGAGTGATGATAAAAAGATTTGCAAGATGGCTCTCATCGTGGCCATATTGGATGTCAGATCAGCACCATTTTCACTTAGTACCAATTAGACATCATAAAAAGGCTTTTGGTGAAACCCCATGTTGATATGACCATCTATTCAAAAGGAGTTGCAATAACATTATTTTCAAAATGGCCACCATGGTGGCCATATTGGAGGTCAGATCAGCACCATCTTCATTTAGGACTAACTAGATATCAAAAGACGTCTGGTGAAAACCACATGTAGATATGACTTTCTGTTCAGGAGGAGTAGTGATAACAAGATTTTGAAGATGGCTGCCATGGTGGCCATGTTGGATGTCCGATCAGCATCATTTTCATTTAGGACCAATTACACATCATAATAAGTCTTTCAGTGAAAACCCCATGCTGATACAACCATACAATCAGAAGGAGTAGTGATAAAAGTGTCAAGATTGCCACTATAGTGGCCATACTGATGTCATTTAAGACCAACTAGACCTTGGGATGAATGTGTGTATAAAGTTTCATGGCAATCCTCAAAGAAGTTTAAGAGTAGAGATAACAAACTTGTGCAAATGGACGGACAGATAACAGACAACAGGCCATCCCATAAGCTCTTCTGATCTATGAGCAGTAGAGCTAAAAATGAAAACCTCTTTACTGCAGTCACTTACAGTAAGTCCCATACAAGTGTATTGGTAACAGGTGAACAGATTCTTCATGAAAAACTCTTTTAAACGATTGACTGCAATCAAGAGTTAAACATTACATATGTGACAACAATACAAGTCTTTTGTCCAAGTTAGACAGGTGACCTGTAGGACAATTATAACACAGTTTCTTGGAGAATTTAAAACATGTACTTCACATAAAGGCACCCTTTACCTGTAGATGTCTTTTATGGCAGGTTTCCCTACACTGGTCCCTTTTAGCATCAACACTGAGTTAATCTACAAAACAACTAGGCCATACGTATCTACGCAATTGGGAAAATTGCAACTGAACTGTATTAAAACTTAAAGAATATGAACATCAGCAAGATTAAAAAAAAAAAAAAATTGAAAATTTATGATCAGAACTGCAATGTTGCACATAATGCTGATCAGACTTATTTCGATACATAAGTATTTATTAAAGATTAATGCTGTATATATACAAAACTGCATACATGTTTTGTTCTGAGTCAGCGGAAAGAATGAGTTTTGATATGGCATAGGTATATGTCAAGGCTGTCAGGCAGAGTCCTATTTGCATGCCATATCAAACAAGTTCTTACCCCCAACTCAGAATAACACATGAGCATGGTTTCATATTTATTAGATACCCCCCCCATCCCCGTTTTAAGCTTTCCAAATATTTTCAGGGTGAATGGCATAAAGCAGCAGCATCAAAGATCAAAGATTGGAAGGACGTAGGCATACAAATAATAGCATGGGAGACGTGGCTCAGTTGGTAGAGCATCAGACTCCTAAATGAAGGGTTGCAGGTTCAATAACAGCCAAGGCCAGCCCTAGTCAACTGTCTTGGTGTGTTCTTGGGTAAGGCACTTAGCTTCCATTTCCTTGGCATGATATAGCCAATAATGTGTCAAAAGTGCCATTAGAAACTAACCACCAAAACACTGTTCAGTGTTATATGACTATGTTATATGAAGGACCGTATATATTGGGTCTTTGTTATATGAGGGACCTTGGTATATGAGGGATTGTGCTATATGAGAGACAATATTATATAGGGACCGTGGTATATGAGGGATTGTGTTATATGCGGGACAATATTATACAAGGGACCGTGTTATATGAAGGATTGTGTTATATGAGGGACAATGTTATATGAGGGACAGCGTTATTTGATAGACCGTGTTATATGACGGACCATGATGAACTGAGGTGCCGAATAGTGTGGGACCACTCTACCCTCAAATAGTTCAGATGTCTTTGTAGAGTTGTCTTTAAGGTAGAGGAAAAAAAAGAACCCAGAAGAAACCAATGACTTTGAATATGCAACTACTTAACCAGGGATTAAACCTGAAACTAGAGTACTGCAAAGCATGCATGTAATTACTATGCTTTCCTAATCCCATATTATTCTTGAAATGTATGAAGTTTTGTTAAGTTCTTCTGAATCACAAGAAATATTTGGCATCTAGGGCTTCGAGAGTAAGCTATTCATTGAAAGCTGAGATTGCTGATGCAGAATTAGAAATAACTTGAAATATGTTTGTAAAATACATATGCCCCACTGCATACCTAAATATGTCTAAGTCCAAAAAGTTAAAAATGTAGAAACATTTAAATAACTGCCATAATTAAATGAAGATCTAATCAGGTCATCTACATATTCAGACATAACATGCAAATAAACAACTGCCATAATTTCATGAAGATCTAATCAGGTCGTCTACATATTCAGACATAACAATCAAATAAACAACTGCTATAATTTCATGAAGATCTAATCAGGTCATCTACATATTCTGACAATACATGAACACACACAATTTCATTTGTCTAATTCAAGTGATTTTTGCTTAAAATTGCTAACAAGGTTTTGGTAAAATAAAAGTTTAAGTCCAAAAAATTAAACACTGTGTAACAATTGAACAATTGCTGCAATGGCCTGAAGGTATAATCTACATACAGATACAAATATGCTAGCCACATTTTATTTGTCTGGCTTGAGTGGTGTTTGCTTAACTGTGCTAAGAATGTCCAAAAACCTGAACAATTTTTAAAAAATTTCAAAATGGGTATAATGGCATGAAGGTCATCAACAAAAGTTACAAATATGCCTACTAAATTTAATTTGTATACTGCCAGTCATTTTTTCCTATCAAGGTCTTTGTTTTAAAAAAACTCTAAATTTCAAAAATTTCAAAAATGTGTAAAACAAAAATGGAAAAATTGATGTAATGGCTGAAAAATGTAAATAAGTCATCCGCATATGCATACAAATATGCCTTCCAAATTTCATTTATCTACCTGAAGTGCATTTTGCTTAATCATGTCAAGATTGATTTTGCCAAATGAGTTTAAGTAAAAAAAATTCACATGTGTTTTAAAAAATACTGAAAAATTGTACTTAATCAGGTGATCTACTTATGACCATGATAAAGTATGTAAACTTTCAGGGCTCTAACTTAGTAGTTTTTGTGATATTGCTCTAAAATGCATTTGGTACAGACATACATACAGATAGCAAAAAAACAATATAATTGCCATGTTCTGCTATTGCAGTGGGGGCATAAAAAAATCAAGGATTACTCTGTGTTCTGGTCTGTACTCTGGATGGCTGCTGACTTGATCCTTCTGCCTGGGCCCCTTTGTCTGCTTCCTGCATCTGAGTCTTCAAGGCCAAATTGGCTGCATCAATTAGGGTCTTCTCTGTATTCTTCTCATTCATCTGCTTCACTTCCTGTGGTGCTCTTTCCATCTGTTTGCTCTCAGCATCACGGTGTTTTTTTGACTTAATGTGGTTTTGGTAGGCATTCCGAGTGCTGAAGTGTTTTCCACAGAGTGTGCATGATGCACTCTGATCTTCCTCTGCTTCAAGCTGTAAATAATAATAATAATAATAATAATAATAATAATAATAATAATAATACCATCATTATCATCACAATAGCTGAAACTATCACTACAACATAGATGACAATGAAGTAGCTTTAATAACTACAAAAAACAATGTGTGTTTCCGGTTAACCGACAGTCTCTGTTTCTCATTGCCGACCCTAGCACCACCACCCCACTCCAACCCTCAAAAAAATCACATTGCCGAAATTGATTTGTGCATCTTATTGAGCCGGTTTTGCCCAGTACTTTGAAGTGGTTGAAATATTATTTGAAAAATAAATAAAAAAAACCTACCTGTCTACCCTAATTTTAAAACTAGTGCAACAGGAAACACACATTTTTTGGGCCCAAATTGAAAAAGTGTGACAAAATTTAAAAGGAATTTGCATTAATTCCAGTGAAAAGAAAAACTTTAGCAAAAAAAGGATTCAAGCTATGGAAGAGAGACTATTAAAGAGATTGAAAAAGAACATAAATATCTTATGAAATACCATATATACTCATGTAAAATCCGGGTCCAAATGCAAACAACATAGACCCTGATCTGCTGTCGCATATTGCATGCTCTATGTTGTTTGTTCTACTGATTAGTTCTTACAAACTGCACAGACACAGATCTACCATCGAATAATGCGCTGGCAGATCTGGGTCTATGCAGTTTGCAGTTGGTATCAGATTATACATGAGTATATACAGTAGTTGATACGTGTAGAGATTGATGATCTATGCCATTGATAGAAGCAGCAAACATAATCAGAAAATTTCTAAGATCAAGGAACAACAACTCTTACACATTTAAAAGTCACGTCTATATGTAGTCTAGTGTCAATAACCAAGGAGTCCAAACATATCAAATGGTTGCAGAGCTTCTGTAGTTACAAGGGCTCATATATGTTTATTTAAAATGGTTTTAATAAAGGGCCATAACTCCATCAGAACTGTAGGCAACCAGACGTTACCTGCAAAGACACATCAAAGTCTTCAAGGCAGTGTAAATACCAAGCAAGATCGAAATATGTGAAATGATTGCAGAAAGTGGTCGTTATGATTGATTTTTCATAAGGAAGAACCACAAATGAATTTACTAAAATGATTACTACATTTACCCTTATATAGCAAGCCGGGCTCAAGACAAGTGGCATATTTTCATATTTTATGTAAACAAATTGACAAAACACACATAACAAAATTCTGTAATGCATTCAAATTACACAAAACAATTTAATTTTAAGCATTGAGCGCAAAACAGTTAGCCTATTGTTCCTGCCATAAGCACAGTCAACATTTCATTATGGTACATTTGATCAATATAAATTTTAAAAAAAAAAAAAATATAAAAAATATAAATTATGCTATCTGGTCAAGTTCTGGATGTTTCATACATATTTGAAATGACAGTACCTAATGATTGTAGGAACACTCACTCAAATTGAGCCATATAATCAAATGCGCCCCAAATTTGCCATGTTCACTAAGCTGTTTTTATGCATTCTGAAAGGCAAGACTAGCATCTTGATGATTAAGACTAAGTCTGATAGTTTGTGTTTTGGGGTGTTCACAAAAAAGCCCATAAAATTTAATAAAAAACAAAATACAATTAAATTCCAAACCAGTGAATAAAATATGCAGTACATTAAATTCTTATCTTGAGCTCTGAGTAAATGCACAAACTAAGAACACTATGAAACACAAGTAGAGTGAACTGGAAAGACTCTGATCTTCTGGTGCAGTATGTGATGGCAGATCTGGGTCTATGCTGTTTGTAAAATGAGTGTGTGGTACACCATGTCATATACACAGCTGTACAAAAATTAAAGTTTGTCAAATATGTTGTAAAAACCTTAAAGGTATATTTACTATGCAGTAACAGCCAGACTCACACAAGAATATCAGGATTAGGAGTCCAGAACTCTCAACTTCCAGAACTCTAGAGTTTCCTACCATTTTATAAAAGTCACAACTTTGCTCATGCCTTCTTGTTAACTTTTTATAAATTATGTTTTGATTTACTAATTATAAAATTTAAAAGTTCTAAAAACAATCAATTTGTTCATGGTTATATGCAAAATATTATTTTCTAATGTAACAAATGTAACAATCATCATTTTTAATAGATTGCTTTCAGTTATTAATTCAAGTTATTTCCCTTTTCATAACAAGAATTGTATCTACAAGAATTATTTCTCTTACTAGGACAGGCATAAACTACAACTTTGGCAAATCTCAAAGTAGGATTTGTTGATCATCAATACTTAGAAAATGAAATTATATGCATTCAGTTTTTATGTATTTCCTTAAAACTTAACATAAATAACACTAAAATTTGAGGTAATATACATTATTAGGATTTATGATATTATAATATGGTAAAGTTAAACCACAAAAAATATTTTAAATAAAACTATATACAAATAGATTTTGTTCTTGATGTTAGAGCTCAGAAGTATCTTTGAAAACTAATTACATTAGGAAATACATTTTTAGGATGAGAGGCACAGTAGCTGAATGTTTAGTGTGCTGGACTCCTATCCAGGAATATTGGGTTCAATTCCCAGACAAGGCCGGGTCGGCCTGCCATTTTGTGTCCTTACACAAGGCACTTTACTATTATTGCCCAACAAAAGCTAACAAAAACTACTAGGCAGAAAAATCTTAAAGCTGACTTAGCCCAACCAAATCAGAAATGCTGTGCATCTTTGATGCACACCAATCATTTATTTACAGCAAGAAAAAAACCCCTAAAAACACATAAAATATGAAACAGCAGTTACACATAACTGATGGAATTAAAGTAAATGGTATCATGAAGCCATGTAAGTTTTCTAATTATGTTTACATGTACTCATTCCCCCATTTTGCATGTGTTCTCATAAGGCCTCCCGCATACTGCCTTTGTAGGGGGCTAGAAGGATCAACTAATCATTTAAGCAAGATGTCAGCCAGAGGTCATTTACATAGGGAAGGAGTCACGCTGGTTGCATGTTTGTTTACGCTGGTCTAGTACTACATTTTATTTGCAACTACATAAGATCAAAAGGGTTGCATGATGGGGATGCACAGATAAGAAGAACTTTGCATCCTCTGAAAACTTCAAGTTTATATGATGTGAGACCTTGGATGCTTGAGATCCCTGAACGGTTTGCATACAAAACGGAAAGAAAACGTGACACATGTTCACATAACTATGCTAGTTACAAGCTGCTGGAGGGTCAAACATCGAAAAGCTGATTCCTATCTGCATCTAAAAAGACAGACAACCCTTTAAATGATAACAGCAATGATGGTGATGATGATGATTATCATCATCATAGTTATCATCATCAGAAATTTAAGTGCAGGAAGAGCTACATAATTTCAGGATTATTTTGCAGAAAAATTGCAGTGTTCCTTGCATTTTGTTTTTAAAAAACAACCCCCTCTCTCAGTTCCCATAAACCAATATTTCCTCAGCTGAAAAGCAAGAGGATAAACATCAAAATGTTGTGTATATGGAAACTTATTCAAATCATTTTAATGATGTTAATGTCTGTATTTCTATTTTTCAAGTAATATTTACCCAAACTTACCTCACAAAGGGATGCATGCATGAACACATTGGCAGGATAAAAAAAAGAATTGAAAAGAATAAGGATGTGATGAGGATTTTTATTAGGGTAATACCTGTTCTTTCTGTGCTGTAAGAACTCTCTCCTTAAATGTCTCTGCTGTCACAGGAGGAAGTTCAGCAACTTTACGCTTCAAGTTGTATCGGTGCCAGTCTGTTTTGTAGTGATTTCTCTGAGTCTCTGCATCCAAAAATGCCACACGGCATGCAATGCAGGTGAAGACCGACATTCTGATGGGAAAACAATTCAAACCTGCAGCATAAAAGTGTGAAACTAGTCACAAAATCAGTTTGTGCTCTGAATATATTTGAGAGATTTTTCAAGGAGTCATTTGGGGACCAAACTTGGTCACATCTTCAATATAGTGGATAAATGGGTAAAAATCCTAACATAGATCCTTCCCTGTAAGGGATCATCCATAAAGGACGTCCGCAAAGATTGGGGGAGGGGGGGTTTGTTCAAACGCTGACAACTGCGGACAAGGGGGGAGGGGGTGTAAAGGACCTTGCGGACGTCCGCAAGCTAGTATTTTTTGTTATGACATTCTGTGTTGAACAGCTGCTTTAGGCCTACTGCGTGTATTCCAGTATGTTTTGTGGACGTCCTTTATGGGTGATCCCTAAGTATAAATTATTTGTTAATTTCAATTTGTACGATTCGTGCCACAGAATATATATGAATGGGTTGGCATTAATACATAGGTCTGGCTCCCAGTGCCTGAGGTTGATTACATGGCCCACATATCGGCCCTGCGGACCTGAGCGAGTATACAAATAGCCAAGTAAGATGCACCAGCTA
Source organism: Margaritifera margaritifera (assembly GCA_029931535.1). Taxonomy (NCBI): domain Eukaryota; kingdom Metazoa; phylum Mollusca; class Bivalvia; order Unionida; family Margaritiferidae; genus Margaritifera; species Margaritifera margaritifera. The sequence goes on from JAQPZY010001471.1 coordinate 1,369,537, forward strand.
GTACACTGCCTGACCATAGAGCAGTGTATAATGCTAGATGGGGACATCCGCAGCCCGGGGGGAGGGGGGGGTAAGCCACATGCGGACAAAAGCGGACAAGGGGAGAGGGGGGGGTAGGAAAACAGGTATTATCTGCGGACATCCTTTATGGACAACCCCTAAGGTCACTAGCGGATGATTTCAAGCCTAATTTACCTGCATGGTGGACAAGCTGGCAGCTAGTGCTATATCAGTAATTTCCGTCTTCAATAAGACGTACTGAGCCAAAATCAGCCCATAAATTACTGGAAGTGAGCATGGCTCTAGCAGTACAACAGGCCTCTTGTGAAGTAAGTTCTTATGATGATGAATATCAATCAACCCTAACCCTAGCAAATTGTCATTAATTATACACTATGGAGAAGACTTAATGAAACAGAGACAAAATAAGATAGGCAAGCAAACATTTGATCTAGGTACTGGTACAACAGATAATATAAAATACAACATGTAAACAATATACATATTGTGACATATTCAACATATATTTAAATGAAGTCTACTTCTTCCAATACTTGTAGAATCAAATCTGTAATTTATTTATATATAAAAGTTTCAGCACATATACAGTATTATAAGGTACAATATCTTCTGCTCTGAGCTTTGTCCACACCATTATTACATAGATAAACCATGCTGTGAGGCTCTCTTCTTCAGTTTATTGTTTTTAATGTTGATTTTAGCTTGTGTATTATTATGAAACCTCAATTTAGCTTGTGTATTATTATAAAACCTCAATTTTGCTTGTGTATTATTTTAAAACCTCAATTTAGCTTGTGTATTATTATAAAACATCAATTTTACTAACTTTCCTTATTATTTCTAACACCTGGCAACTTGCATTTTCCCTAACAAAAACTTCCTGGAGAGATCCCTGCAAATTGGCTTTGGACATCCTTTTTTTTTTTGTCCCCAATAGTCATTCATGGATGAGAGACATAAAACACCCATGCAAAAACATAAAACTATAAATGACATCATAGTTGGAATATTAATTAGTGTCCATTTTGGTGCTGAGGGTGGGTACTCCTGTTCTGTGTAAAGGTTTGTTTCTGTAACTAAATGTTGCAGATCTTAATCCCATATCAGATGAAAATAACGACAAGGTAAAGTTTCATCTGGATGCTGAATCACTGTCCCTCCAACTTCGGTATATGGGTGAACTTTATGAGCAGCAAAGTTCTCAAATGTCCAGTTAGCTTGAAAACCACTTAAGTCTTCATCATCATCAATATCTAAGTAAAAAAAAACAAATACATGTACCAGTAACTAGTAATCATCTGCTCAGTTCATTTTGATTTAGTCAAGGTTACGATCCCCACTGCCTACAATATCAATTTCACCCTATAGATTGTCTATATTTTCATCAAAATCGGCATCCACATCACTGCCATCACTTGCCTCTACAATACTCTCCACCATTTTAATCTCTGCATTTTAAAATTAAGTTTTGAAATCAAATTTTCTACTAACCAGGTATCATCAGCTTAGTTCATTTTGTCAAAGTCAAGATCATGATCCGCACTGCCTAAAATATAAATTTCTCCCACACAAATTGTCTATAATTTCATTAAAATGGCATCCACATCACTGCCATCACTTGTCGCTTCAGTGTTGTCTGCCATGTTAATGTCTGCACATAAAAAATCATGTCTGAAATCAAATTTTCAACTAACCAGTTATCATCAACTCAGTTTATTTTGATGAAGTAAATATAACGATCCCCACTGCCTAAAATGTCTATTTTCTGCATGAAATTGTCTATATTTTCAACAAATTCAGCATGCACATCACTTGCCTCTTCAGTATTGTCCACCATCTTGATCTCTGCACGTTATAACTCAATTTTTAAATCGAATAGTTTTCAGTTTTTGTTTTTTAACTCGTGCTGTCACTGCATGATAGAGCATTTGTGTACCTTCTAACTTTATTTCCTTCTTTTTAAAAGAGTAAATGTAAAATAATGACATATTACAACGTTAAATGCATGCTTCAGTGAAATTGTAGATGGCATGTACTGATCATATGACCAGAATTGTATCCCGAATGAAAAGGTAAAGTACGATTGGAATCATATCCTGTATGAAATGGTTTAAAGTGCTTGCCTGATACACAATTCAATCAATGTCAAGAGAACCATAAATGTTTCATCTCTTTCCTTTCACACCCAACAGATTATGATCAGGAATGATGATCATGTGATAATAATGAAGCGAGGAAGGCACACACTTGACTTTTGGCTCTATAAAGAATAAACAAGAGTCTCTCGAAGGGACTGATGTTCTACACTGTGAAAAGAATTTCCAGGAATTCAAGATAAGACTATTTCTTCCTTGTAACTGTCAAGTGTTGAAACAATCTCTGATATTCTTCAGTAATAACAAGATTTTCAAACTAGCTGCCGTGGTACACATACTGGATCTCAGCTTGGCACCATTTTCATTTAGTACAAAGCAGACACCATTAGAAGTATTTTGGTGAAAACCCTATGTCACAATGATCATCCATTCAGGGTGAGTAATGACATCAAGATTTTTAAGACTGTCATTGTGGAAGTCATATTGGATGGACAACTGGCCCCATTTTCATTTGGACCAACTCGGTATCATAAGAAGTCCATTGCCGAAAACCCCATGTTAATATAGCCATCCATCTGGAGAGGTGTAGAGATAACAATATTTTCAAGATATGATTTTCCATTCAGGAGTAGCAATAACAAGATTTTCAAGATGGCTGCTGTGGCAGCCATACTGGACATCAGATCAGTACTATTTTCATTTAAGACCAACTGGACATTATAAGAAGTCTTCTGGTGAAAACCTCACATCAATATGACTTTCTGTTAAAGTAGAGTTGTGATAAAAAGATTTTTAAGATGGCTGCTATGGTGGCCAAACTGGTCAATAACAAATTAACACAGAGCTCTATAAATTATGTGGTATGGACAAAACAGCATGAAACGCAAACATAATAAGATAAGCAATTACTGATACAATATATGAACAATACCAGTGATAATCGACATGTCAAACATTTTGCTTACAGTCTGACCTAACAAAAACAGATAAAAAGTACATGGACATTAAATACAACACACATATTATGACATTTATTAAAAGTGAGTCTACTTGCTTGAATTTGTTTAGAAATTATTCTGTAATTTTTTAATAATTTGTAACATTTTCATGGTTACTAGAAACACTGAAATACACTGAAAAACCGAAATACACATGTATTTACATGTTCTCGGTGTATATATCGGTCTACACACAGGAATTATGATTTGTTTTTGTTTGAAAGTAATATAAAGCAAAATGAAATATGATTGGAGCGATTTTGATACGAATTATTTACTTTTTTCCTAGTTATAGCACTCGTCACTCGGTCGTACTTTATTGGACAGGTAATCTCCATAACGGACGGTATAAGTCGGTTTAATTCATATTGTTTAAAGTATCTTAATTCATGTTCAAATTGACTGCACACACCTAGACCAGGGTAATTTTCTTGACACAGGAAAAGCTGTGGAATTGTTGTTAAAATCAGACTCGAGTGTAGAATGCATTCCATGTGGTTTGAAAGAAATTGTATTCTTCATTGTGAATAATGAAAAGAGGTAGAATAATGGCAAAAGCTCTTTTTCAGACGACTGTGGTGTATGGGATACATCTGCTGGTGCATCCCCTATATTGTACTATTTGCTGGCTGACAACTGGAATCTGACCATGAATTTATTTTAAAATGGGAAGTATTCTTTAAAAAGACAAGTCCAGCGGAAAACTGAGTATAGACCTTTGGATCCGCAACCTGGCAAAGATCAAGTTGCTGTGATCCACAGGTACTATACTCAGTTGAAAAAGGAAAATAAGTACAAAAAGAGGATCACATGGCTAGGGGAGGGGGATCTGGCAAGTAATTTTTGTCACTGGTTGAATATGTAGAGAAATTTCCTGGTTTAACGCCGCATGGAAACTCGCGACAGACGACGGAATATTTGCGAACTTCTGACGATGTTTTAGATGACATTACAGAAATGACTGGAAAAATGAAACTGCATTAAATATTGAATAAACTTACTTCAAAATATGGTGAACTGTCAAAACCGACAGGACTTCAACAAATTTATGACACACAAAAATATCAAAAATCAAAGGACAAAAACTCTAGAAGATATCCATTTACACTAAGAAACTGACTTAAGAAATTTCCTTTCCTTTCCTTTTGTTTTAATTTGTAGTTGTGTGACAGGTACATGAAACACAATTCTTTTAATAATAAAATGATGCCTGAGGTATTTGTTTTTAGTAGTATCAGTAATAAGAATGAAAATGTGCGAAGTATGAAATCGTTAACATTATTAAATTAGATTTTAGAGCTAGAGGTATTAGTGTTATTCTTATCTTTGCAATCCATGTCAAGGAGGCTTTGATGAACTGCTTTGCACAAGGATACACAAATAATCACATCTTCTTGATGTGATTACTACATTTCTCGAATCAGCTGTTACAAGAGATGCTAACATATGATCATGCTGATCAGGAATCTCAGCATTAATTATTCAGAACCTACCATGTATGCTCGCGCATAATCCAGGTCCAAATGCAAACAACATAGACCCTGATCTGCCATCGCATAATGCGCGGACAGATCAGGGTCTATGTTGTTTGTTCTACTGATTAGTCCTTACAAACTGCATAGACCCAGATCTGCCGGCGCATTATGCGACGACAGATCTGGGTCTATGCAGTTGGTATTGGCTTATACGCGAGTATATACGGTAGGTAGCGTGTTGGAATGTTCTTAAAAGTAAAAAACTTCTATACCATAATATTGCATCTTCCAATGAGCCTATATTACTGAACGAATTCAGTACAAAAGTATGTTTTACTTCTAAATTTCCTCTATGTTTAATAATATTTAGTTTTAATTTTAGTCTTCCAATTTGCAAGGTACATCCTTTTCTCCCAGTAGCCTTATTGGAATCATAAGGAACCAAAGAAGTCTCTATGATCAGACCAGTTTTTTTATGACATCACTCAGGTCAATCTAGAGTGAGTTTGATCACACTCTAGTCCGACTATAGACCCTTTGGTTAGGTGACTGAACTCACTATTCATCTCGGCTGCCATTTTTCACCTATTTACAGTCTAACTGAAAAGTTTATTTTATGTACATTCTGTATTTTACACTGAGAAACTATATTCCATATACAAGTCTATGATATTGGTGCTTAAGTGCTTTTCTCTCTACCTGTGCACACGCCATTTGCAAGAGAATGCAGGCATATATTGACAGACGACCTTATGTATGTAATTAAATGTAAATCTTAAATTCTGCCGAAGAATGCATAATACATGTTTTTTAAAAAAAATGCTATCCTGAGTTGTCTTTGACTGTCATCATATATCCTGGCTTGTTACAATCACACTCTTAATCTCACTCTTGCATATACTACAATACAGCTCATGTGATTTTTTGGAACCCCACGCATCGCGGTGGGGTACTTAATCCCCTCCACTCTAGCTCCGCGATAACACTCCGCGGTGGAGGCATAAATACCTACAAATCACCACCGCGTTTCGGCAAGCACACCGATGTAAACTCCACCGTGGAGGGGCTAGTCAACATTACTGATTGACATCTGAACAGCCAATGAATGAAGACCACCTATGGAAAGACGGAGACGTCAAGAGTGATTTACAACCGGATACCATTTGAAGAATCAGTCGTCTTTATTTTGATCATATTTGGACAATAAAAAAATTATTTCAAAAGGCTTGTATATTCAGTACACATTACTGTTTATAAAAGGTTGATCGACTTCTTTTGCAATAAGTTTATGATTTTAATTTATTTCAAAGAAATATGAACAAACTTATGCACTGACTTGACGAGAAGCACACATTGCTGAGCTTCTCAAGCAGAATAAATTTATCATTTTGTTCCTAAGGAAAGTAATTCTCTGAGATATGGACAATTAAAATCCAAATTGACATCCGCTTCTGCTTATACCCCCCCCCACAACAAACCTAAAACAATGAATTTACACTGAAATGCAAACTGCGTGCTTAGTCTTTAAGCAGTAATAGCAGAGTGACGAGGCTGAATATTATGACTCCATGTGTACTGTAAGGGACTGACCATTTAATATATGGGGTTTATATGTTGTTTTGTTTTTTCGACCGGGATATTTTTTGTTCTTTAATCACAATATTTATTTATTTTAAGTGAAATATGGAACGGATTAACGTCTACTACAAAAATCAGAGAAAGACAATTGTTTTCATGCATTTACCCCCCCCCCCCTTGGAAAATTCAATTGTCTCTCCCTAATAAAGACTTGACTTCAGCGGATGTTCTACAGAAATCAAGGCAGTGACCATTGTGAACACTGTTGTAAAATATTAACAAGGGTTTGCATCAAAGGATGATGTAAGTTTCAGCTTGGGAACAGTGTGTTTTTATCACACGAAGCCATCTGATTTGGCGCGTTGTACTTTACAGCCGCAATTATGGTCTGGTCCCGCCATTAACAACGGAAGTTTGATAATTGTTAGTAATTAATCTGAACTCGGCTTATTACCGAAATGAAAAATAATATGGAAAATTCTAAAATCTGAGATGTTCTGAGATTTTAATTTCCAACAAGTTTAGAGCATTTTGCATGGATGTATTGTCTTCATGTGTATCCTATTATTTGCTCATTTTTCTACGGCGAAAATATAAAAATAAAATATACTCTTTTAATTATTTTTACGCAGATATTAAAGAATGCAGTTTCCTGTTTGTGACTGTTAGAGCCTTTGGTTATTGAGCGTGTTTCTGTGCCTCGTCCCGCCCTGATTTAAAAAAATAAATAAATATATCCCCCCCGAAAATTCCTGCGGATGCCCATGAACACACACACGACTTTAGAGCGCATGCTCGGGAGTTTCTGTGCAGTGGTGGGAACATTTCTTTCTTTTTTGCTCCATAACGCTATAATGTCTAGCATGTTATTACTTTTTTACCACTACTGAACGTTTCCAGATTTCAGTTTGTGTACGCTGAGATTTATAATCAGTCAGATTTTAATATTTTAATTCTGACGACTGACTAAAAATGTCGACATGTCAAGCAGTGAAAAAGAAAAATTTTGGTTAACATTAATAAGCATTTTAGCGTTATTTTTGAAACTCGCATTAGTGTAAAACTCTTCAAAACATAAGCAGAATCACGAAAAACTTTAATGGCAGGAACATCTTTTTGGCTTAGTGTGAAAGAGGCGGTCGCTAATTGAAGAAAGCTACCCAATCATGGAATACTTAAACTCTTACTGAAGCATGTACACCCCCCCAACAAAAAAAAAGGTTTTTAAAAGTAATAGATTACAAAGACTTGCGCAGTAGTGCTTTGGATTACATATTTTATGAGAAAGAGAGAGAGAAAAAGAGAGAGAGAGGGAGGGAGGGGAACTTTACTAAGAAGAGTTAATGATCTAAAATTATTCATCTTATTTTTCTGTATTATGCAATAGGAAAACGAACAGAAAAGAAAAAGTTAAACATTAATTTCATCTGATGCGCAAGTTTGTCAGATCAATGGCAAAGAAAACAAACCCGCAGAAGCGCTGCTGTTGTACTTTTAGGTTTACAGTTAGCACATGAAATTAACACGTCAATATCAGCAGTGCTGATGGCTTCTCTTGTGCTAGGTTACTTGCACGTGTCAACTACATGTATCTAAGATGACCTTTTGCGGCCATTTGTGATTTTAAAAAAACCCGCTACTTTGGCAATTAATGCAAATTAGTACAGTTTAAAATAAAATAACGATGTGAAATCTTAATAATGCTTTATTTAAGCAATTGGATGTCAGAAAAAATCGTACAATATGTGAATGAGTACTCATGCATGGAGTAACCATCGGAACTTGAGTGATTTTGTTTCACTTCAGTCAGGTATGACTGCAGCTTTGTTATTAATTTGTTCGATGTTTATCGTTCTTTTCATTGCAGGTAGTACAATATCACTGACTTTCATATGATCATTACAATTTTGTATTGCGTTTACTGAAAAAGAAATAAGGATATGAATGCATGTTTAGATTCCGATAACACAGTATTGAAGAAGAAAAAAAATAGATTCATTGCGCAAAATGTAGTATTAATACAGTTTGCGAGGCATTGTCATTACGTTATCATCATCTCAAATATGATTTGGCACTATGTATCATATATTATCTTCATTAGAACAAGGAAATATTTATAATTAACTGAATTACTATGTTTTTTTCAGTATCAAAAAGTTAGCAAATTGCTCCCCAGAGGGATAACAATGTAGATAAATCGGTGCCCCCCCCCCCCACCTCCCCTCTCTCTCTCAACCTCTGCTTGCATGGGTGATAAACAGTAAACCACGCCCATATTATCGAGACCACGTCCGCTCCGCAGTGGTGATCAGATGCGACTCCGCGAGAAAGCGTGGTGTGCAGGGCTATTCTCCGCGACAACTCCGTCAGGATGCGTGGAGTGATGGTGGAGGGGTTTTTCTTAATCCTCTCCACTCACTCTCCACCCCCACCACGATGCGTGGGGTTCCGAAAAATCACGTGAGCTGTACTGTACCTTATATACCTTTGGTACTTTGATAACTTATATACTTTTAGTACTTTGATACTTTTCACTTTCATTCTGTGTATGTATTTCTATTCGCCGTTTATCATACCTGTCCAATCAAGTAAAGAGTAAATAATTTGTATAAATTTAAATGAAAGTTTATTGTGCTTTTTATTATTATTCAAATAAAACTAAAGATTAATGTACGAGCTGTGATAAATACTGCTAAAAGATCCAAACCTGAAGCCTGAAATATACTTCCCTAGAGATTTCGTCATAAACAGGCTGTGGTGTATATAAATGTGAATCAGCCACATGATTGTTTTCGGTTGGATTTATTGGAATAAATCAATTAAACACAAATGGTTAACGACAGACTGTCGACTTATTATTTTTCATACAAGCACTTATTATTTTCGCAAAGAAGTCAACACCTTCCTCAAACAAATAAAATGCACCTTGTTTGCATCATAGTCTTTTGGGAATCTAACATTTGGTCTAATGAATCCAACATTCAGCCTCAAAACCAGTTTACTTATTTTTGTGTCTTTGGGCATTAAATGAATTCTTTGTCAATTCCGAATCCTTTATGAATATTCCCCGTTCACATATTTCCAAGAAGAAGACTTTCTTAACACCCTTACAATCAACTGTCATATCATCAAAAGCAGTATAAAAGTACATGTTTCACTATTGCCAAATATTTGGAAACCTTTTAAACAAAAATTAAATTAAATGCTATTTATTTGTCAAAAACTATATCATTAAAAGTTAAAGTAAATATATAAGATAATGTCTGCGAACACTTTTGATACTTTTCACTTTCATTCTGTGTATGTATTACTACGGTTAGCTCTTTATCAGATCTGTCAAATCAAGTACGACCGAGGAACGTCATTACACAAATTGTGCTATAAATAGGAAAAAAGTAAATAATTCGTATCAAAATCACATAAATCATATTTTAATTTGCTTTATATTATTATTCAAACAAAAACAAATCATAATTCCTGTATATATACACCGAGAACATGTAAATACATGTGTATTTCGGTGTTTCTAGTAACCCACATTTTCAGTATATATACAGTATTATAGAGTAGGCCTACAGTATTTTCCACCCACACCACAATACATCCTCTTCTTAAGTTAATTATGTTGCAATAGGTCAATATTAATTTTTCAATCAACCTGATGATTCATTATGATAAATATTTTCCTTATTAACAGGATGGAACACATAAGATCATCAGGAGAAGAATAAAAGCCCAGAGATGGTAATGGTCATTGTGAATTTTATACAAAATCTATAATCTTAGAAATAAATGTCATCAAGGAAAGACCGTCTAACGTAGGTTGATACACCAACACCATTTCAGCTTGTGTGGGCAAAACCCCCTCCAGGGGTGTTGTGCCCTGGCTCAACAGAGGGAGGTGTTGCACCCACCCCCAACCCAGACTTGGAACTTCTTTTTCTTTTACTTCTCACTTAAAACCCTGCTGACAGGTGAAAAAAAAGGTTCGTCATTACGTTTTGCGATACCTGCTTACAATTAATCCTCGTTAGTATGCGTCTAAATGTCCTAGATCTGTAAGAAAGTTAAGCACTCATTAAAGTAACTGCTACAATACTGAAAATCACATTGTGTAATCTATACACGAGTGCTTGTGCGTTATTATCAAACCGCTTGAAAGACACTTGCATTATCGTAAGCATCTTAACTACATAGAACAGGAAGTATTATCTTGCTGCCTTTCCGGTTTTCTCTTGAAAATTTAGCACAGAAATGGTACGAGTCAGAATAATTCGTTTTCACAATCAGTAAACATCAGCGAAATAATCAAATGTTATATATAGTCAGAAAGACTGAAATGAAAATAAAGGCCTTTTCTATATAAAAATGCACCTTTTACCCAATTTTAATGGTTGATGTATGTGTTTTTGTTATATACAACAGTTGTGACTTGTAGAAGATCATGTGTATTCTATCAATACTAGCTGTACCAACTCGTGGGAATATTTAGCAACTGCGTGCTTGTACGTAAGAAACTAAGAGAGAGTAAAAGTACTTTATTGCAAGCGGAGAAACAAAGCAGAAGAATAATTTTTAAGAGGTTACAGACTCAAACTAAACTATACATTGATCAGTTTGGTATCGCATCACAATGCCATTAGCGTTAACGATGGATTTAAAAGAAATTTGGTCGCATTCTTCAAAATGCATACTTTTATTTTCCAATAACTCCTCAGTTGTGGTAATATATTCCAATATGACGGTTTTGGGATCAGAAAATGAATTTGTAACCATTAGTTCCGGGCATAGGATACCTTTAGTCCTACAGTGTAAGACGTCTACCCAGATATTTTATGTTTGGCTCTACGTCTTACTGCTTAAAGAAACGACTTTGTGTAGCGTGATCCCCGGTAGACTGACAGGGAACTAGAGGCCAGATTTTCAGGAATATCTCGCACTCATGGCAGCCCATATTGACACTTTTCCACAAATTAAAGTCTAATTGCTTTAGTCGGACTATGCTTACTCTGATGTATTTTTCCTAACGGAATCAAATTCTGACACAAGCAAGTGGACGCCTTTTTTTTAAGTTCTGTTGACATTTCATTTGGTTGAAATGCAATGGGAGCAGAGGAATGCCAAAGAGTCAGTAAAGACAAGATAAGTATCTTAAACGAAACGATTCTGAATAATCGCTTTCACCATCTTTAGTATATAATTCTTCTTTTTGTTAAAAAAATAAACTTTAACTTGAACCGACTTCGGCATTTATTGGCTGCCATCACATTTTGGAGGTTTTCACTTTGCATAAATATTTAATGCAAGAAGCAATCGTGTGACTACAAAGTATGGTGCAAAAATAGACCTATTTTGGAAACTTGGTCCAGTATTATTATGGAAAAGTTCTTTATGTAGTTATTCCCCCATTGCTTGAGCATAGCTACAAGCTAGGGAATTTTCAAACCATACATACTGTCATGTGGCTGAAGGGGGGGGGGGTATTTTGATGTTAATGCATGTACATCAGTGCAAATGCCTCACTATGCCACTGGCAACAAAAGGGTTTCAGGGAGGGTATTTCGTGCACCACAGCTGTTGGTGGGTGGAGAGAAATTTAATAATGCTTTGTAAATATAGACCAATCTGCAAATTTTCACAGAAGACGCCAATGTTTCATCGCTTTGCAATATCATTGAACAAGTTGGAAGGTCCTAGAGATTATACATGTGGTATGTGAAAGATTATGGCACTGGACACATTTTCCATAAAATTTAATATAGCCACTGGATATTGATGAAATTTATTAAAAATCATTAGAAGAAGAAACATTGATATATTTCATGAATTGATGTTCCAAAAAATGTGTAGTTTCTGTTTTGTATTTGCTTTTGCTGCAGTTTTAGTGTTATGCATTCATTAATTCACTGTTTTTCCTTTTCAACTTTTTGTTTTGAAAAAATATATTTTCTTTTATGAAAACTTTGGATAGAATCTTACTCTGCAACATTATTTTATATTTATCTTATTATTTATTTCTTTTTAAAAATTATAAGTTAGCTGTTGGCAGATTCAAGGCCTTGAAAATATATATGTTATAGGGTCAGATGGTGAACTAGCTCCCCAACAAGTATATTGAGGGTGATAATAAAGGTTTTGTTGTTTCTATCTTTTCTTTTGGTTCTAATTAGGACCTCAATTAGATGTATCTTTCTAGGTCTTGTATGCGCCGACACACTGCCACACATCACGTGGCATAAGGGATTACTGATAGGACTAACATCGTCAAAGGAACCCAGGGCAATCATTCAGTTGTAAGATTTTGAGAAGTTTTTAGATCAGGAGATAGGCTTTCATGCCTGCGCTGTTTTATGGTTTGGGACTGTAGGGTTTTTAAATGTTTGGAAAACATAGCTACTGAATAATTGCATGAAATAATTATGGGCACCCAATAAGAAATGTCCGACATTCAGAGTTGTCAGCTTGTCATTTCAGCTTATCATTTCAATATGTCTGGCAAAAATTGATATTTTCTTAGCTTTGACAATATATCGTTGCATTCATGTTAGCCTGATCTGCGCATTTGATGTTAAATTGACTATTAGAGATATAATTTCGTAGTCATTTGGCCTTGTACTCAGTAACCATACTGCAAAAAAAGAAAATATTCCTTAATTTTTAATTTTTTTTCCAGGCCAAGCGCACCAAGAAGGTCGGAATTTGTGGAAAGTATGGTACCAGATATGGTGCCTCCCTAAGGAAAACTGTGAAGAGAATGGAAGTGTCACAGCACTCCAAGTACACATGCCCCTTCTGTGGAAAAGTAAGAAGTTAACATACAGTAAAATGTGTTTTAAAATTAGAAATGTAAATCCATTAATTGCACATGTACATAGCAGTATCAGGAATAGAAACTTATTATTTCAGAATACATCAAGAATATGTATTTAAAAATGCAATTTTATTGGTTCTTTTGTGTATTCTATAGTGCTCTTCAGCAGCATGTTCAGAGGTTTAGCCAAGACACCCCCTTGTGGGATTTGCGCAAAAGATACCAAGTTGTGCAAGAAAAGAGATTTAATGCAGCAAAAGTGGCATCAAAATAACAAACAAGGGACATTTTGTTTACCTTTTAAATCTGATAAAATGTGCCAGCTGATCATTAAACGTCTGAATTGTTCAATGATTGTTGTTTTTTTTAAATGAACAAAATCCATGAAGCAATCTTTTCTGGTTGCACTGGTCACTATACTTGGACTATCCATTTCTCCCTCCCCCCTTTCTCCTGATCCCATATATGCAAATCTTGGAATTGTCCAGAAATAATCATCTTGAAAATCTTCTTATCGCTACTCCTTTTAAATGGATGGTCATATCAACATGGGGATTTTCACAAAAATAAACTTTTTATGATGTCTAGTTGGTCCTGAATGTAAATGGTCACAATCTGATTCCAATATGGCTGCCATGACAGCCATCTTGAAAATCTTGTTATCACTACTTCAGAGTGGAAAGTAGTATCAACATGGGCTTTTCACAAGAAGACTTCTTATGATATCTAGTTGGTCCTAAATGAAAATGGTTCCGCTCAGACATCCAATATGGCAGGCACAGCAGCCATATTGAAAATCTTGTTATTGCTACTTCGCCTGAATTGTTCATATCAACATGTTTTTTTTTACTAAAAGACTTCTTATAATGTCTAGTTGGTCCTAAATGAAAATGGTGCTTATCTGACATTCAGTATGGCTGCCACAACATCCATCTTGAAAATCTTGTTATTGCTATTTATCCTGAATGGAAAGTCATATTGACATGGGTTTTCACCAGAAGACATCTTGTGATGTCTAGTTGGACCTAATGAAAACGGTTCTGCTCAGACATCAAATATGACCGCCACAGCAGCTGTCATGAAAATCTTCTCACTACTGCTCCTTAGTGGATGGTTATATCAACGTGGGGTTTTCACTCAAAGACTTCTTATGTCTAGTTTGTGCTGATCTGACATCCAGTACGACATCTTGAAAATCATGTTCTCGCTACTAAATAGAAAGTTGTATCAACATGAGGTTTTCATCAGAATAATATATGTCTACTTGTGCCTGAATGAAAACAGTGCTGATCTGACCGCAGATATGGCCACCATGACATCCATCTTGAAAATCTTCTTGTAGCTACTGCTTCTAAATGGAAAGTGATACCAGCATAGGGTATTCACCAGAAGACTTATTACGGTATCTAGTTAGTCCTGAATGACAACGATGCGGATCTGACATCCAATATGGCCACTATGTCAGTCACATTGAACATCATGGTCATATCGATATAGGGTTTTCATTAAAAGACTTATTATGATATCTAGTTGGTCCTAAATGAAAATGGTACCCTGTAGAAATCTTGTAAATAATTCTCCAGAATGTATGGATGGTCATATTGGCATGGGCTTTTCACCAAAAGTCTTTTAATGCTGTGTTGTTTTTGTCCTAAATGAACACTCTGCTGATCTTACCTCCACCATGGCTGCCACAGCAGCTAATTTGAAAATCTTGTCGCTCAGGAATATCAGAGATGGTTTCAACACTCAGCAGTTATAAAGAAGAAATGGTCTTGAATTCCTGTAAATTCTTTTTAGACCTTAGGACATCGGTCCTTTCAAGAGACTCTTGTTTTATGTAGACATCAGTTGAACTACCTCCATTCATCAGACTTGTTCACACAAGAATGCATTCTGTCTTTGGCACTTCATGAAGAGAAATGAAAACTAGACTTTTCTAGAAGCTTGCAATCATAAGCACTATGGCAAAAGAGTACTCATTATTCATTTACACTGATTACCTGATTTAGAGAACAAGATGCATAGTGCATTACAGGCAAGAGAAAGATCAGTCCCTGAAACATGTGATAGAAAAAAAAAGATTTATTTAGTTTTCATATGAAAGGGCTGATCCACTTAAACATACAATAATGATGACAAACTCTCACTTTAGGAAGCTAATCGCTGTCTCAGTTAAACCAGGACTGTCAATTTCCAATGCTGAACGTAACTCGGCTTCTAGCCTGCCAAAATAAACCCATGAGATTTTAGAATTGCATGTTCCATGAACCCAGAATTGCATGTTCCATGGACTCAGAAAACTTTGTAATGGACTCATCCATTTTTCCTAAAATAAGAGTTAAATGCATCCAGTTGTTTCTGGTGGACTTGAGTTGAAAATCCTTAATGCTGATTGTGGTAAAGCATGCAAGAGACATATAACATAGATATTGGATTAATACAAACTTTATCTAGCACTGTACATATAGCATAGATATTGGATTAATACAAACTTTATCTAGCACTGTACATATAACATAGATATTGGATTAATACAAACTTTATCTAGCACTGTACATATAACATAGATATTGGATTAATACAAACTTTATCTAGCACTGTACATATAACAGAGATATTGGATTAATACAAACTTTATTTAGCACTGTACCAGCAATGTTGTTATATTTCGCTAGAAAGATGCATCTTTGTTGAGTTTGGGGTGGTGATGATAATTGGGGTACATGTAGATAGCAGTGGTGTTAAGTATTATATTTGTTAGAGTGTGCTCCCCACCCCCTTATAAAATGTGACTCCATGTAGACAACTTGGATCTTTATTGTGTTTTAGCTTTTTCCAGTGACCCTCTGCATATCTATATGGAGCCCATACTCTCGGAGGTTCTTCTTGATAAAGTTGTAACTTTTCGTTGAACGAAAAAAAAAAAGAAATAAGATATGATCTCTCTTTCGCTTGCATTGTGTGTGTTCCAGAATAAGCTTTAAACATGTATCTACACTTGTATTTTTGCTCATTGTCAAGAAGAACAGCAGGAGAAAATTGTTGGAAAGTTTTTGGAGCTTAATCCATACTGCCACTTAACCAGGAATAATAAGTGGTGAAAAGTTGAATTCTTTCGTGCTGAGGGAAGCTGCATGTGAGTGAATTCTTTTCATGTTTGTTCACTTTGTGGCATACATTATGAAATCAGGGGAGAGGTTCTGCTTGTCCCCCATATTTTTTCAATTTCCTGAGACATCCCATACAAAAGCCTGTCACAAAGTGGACCATTTTCAGGCAGACACCATGGACATTTATACTTAATTTCACAGAATTTCTAAATTTCACCAACCAAACTATCACACTGTAAACATGCTGTACCTACATTTCAGGAAGCAATGAAAAGGAAGGCTGTGGGAATTTGGGCCTGTGCCAGGTGCAAGAAAAAGGTTGCAGGTGGCGCTTGGGTCTACAGGTAAAGTGGAATTTCTTATTTGTTTGGTTTGCTTGTTCATTTTGTTTAACTTAAGGTGATTCAGTGAAACCTATCTCGAGAGATCACCCTTTCTATCAAGGAAACAAGGTCTCACAAAACATGTGGTCCCTCATTAAAGGTTATAAAGTTTTTATGGACTTTACATGAATGTCATTTATTTCAGTCGTTTTGTCTGTCACATGAAAAACTGCATGAAGGTCATAAATATTGTACACCATATTGAACCTCCAGTCAGTATTCAGTCATTCGATATATAACAATGATCCCCAACATGCAATGTAATGATTACACACATCTGTCTTCATTCCTTACCATTGCAAATGAATAAAATTAATGTGTATGTGTGGGTCAGTGTGTGTGTGTTTATGTGTGTATATATGTGTGTGTGTTTATGTGTGTATGTGTGTGTGTATATATATATATATATATATATATATATATATATATATATGACAAGCTTTTTTATGCAGAATTATTTAAATATTCATATTTGCTTACTTTCTTGACGGCATCTCTTACTGTTACTATCAGTACTCTCAGGATTGCCATCAGATTTTTTATATTCCAGCGATTGTTATAATTAACAAGGTTGTGTTTGAGTTGTCGAGAATTGGATGTGCCCAAAATAAAAAATGTCACTCATGCTGATACTAGTCTGCTGAAAAGAGAACAGAAAAACAAACACTGTTGGATATTTTTTCACAATACATTGTGTAATTTGGAAAGATAATCAAGTGAACATGAGATGAATGGACCTTTTATTTGGTATAAAATCCATTTCAATTGTGAAATCATCATAGTGTTTCTCTTAAGTGTGAGGTCCAGTGAAAGTGGTTTGATTATATTCTGGTTGCAGAGAAATGAAAACCATTTAAGAATATTATATAATTTATAAACTTGAAATATACACAATATACACTTTTCGTTAATTTTACATTATGTTAAATTACAAGGGCACTGAGATGTGAATCTTCAAGTGATTTGGATGATGTCCATTTCTGTACCTTTATTTACACCATATAGCCACAATTGTGCTGTGGAGCCATAAAATGCTACTACAAACAATCTGTACCAGTTGGCCTAACATGGGGTCAGTACAATAGTTGTTGAAGCAATATTTAGGTTTATTGGAAAAGTGTTTTCTGTCAGTACACATAGTTGAAACAAGAAAGTAAACACATTTGAGTTGTGTTGACGATGTGACATTCGAATCCATGAATGAAGAACAAGAGGATAATCTGAATGATTATTGAAGTCAGTTAAAAGTTGATTAATGGTTTGCCAGAGTGAATGAAATATGGTGATGTAATTGAGCTTTTTTCTGTTGCCTTTATCTGTTGTTTTAGGAACACAAACAAAATTAAAAATGAGCAGTAATTTGATGCACAAACAACAACAGACAGCAACTACAATAATAATAATAATAATTAATAATGCTGACAAGAACAACAATAACTGCAACAAATGGATCAGGTGGGAGTCATTAATCAAATATTTGTTCATACTGTCAAGAACAAAATAATATGTACATAGTATGCTGGTTTATTACACCTAAACAATTGCACTTTTAAAAATATGTTTGACATCGTGTGTAGTTGGTGTCTCTAAACTGATACGTTGACATATGTACATAATAAAGGTACTCGCACATTTAAAATTGGCATTTTAAGAGGAGAAAGTAATGTCGCTAAGGCAGTTAGTTTCTGTGGTTTAAAAAAAGCCATTGTATATGAAGGGGTTTTTCTGGGCAAGTAAAAATAGTTTTATTGTCTGGTGGGCAAGTTGGAAAAAATGAATTTTTCAACCCAGATATATATATATCAGGCCTTCGGACATAGTCATTATGCTGGACAGGACTTATTTTTGACTGACTATAAAATGCCCAATCAAAAATGGGGAGTTTCTGATAAGAAGCCCATATTCAGACTTATTAAATAATTTTGTTATATGTATGATATAGGCTTTTGTAAGTTATACTTTCCTTTAAATCGTCATTTGTGATTATTTAGGTCATACCCCATTTAGTTTGTGCAAATGAGTTCAAGCAGCCTGTGTCCAAAAAAAAACTAAACATATTTGTCCTGGAACTACTAACTGTATATGCATGACAAGTCTTATTTCTATGGCTTATTCCTATAATATGTAAGAAATTACTATTTATATAAATAATAATGCCAAAAAGTCGTTCTGAACATCTTTTGCCTTGTTGCATGTTGGAAAAAAGCATTAGATGGAAATGGTGGCAGTTTTTAACTGCCCTCAAGCCCATGGTGGTGGTTATTATGGCATAATAACCTTAATGACACCACAATGCTGGTTTCATTCTAGGTTGTGCCGTTAAGCCATTTACCCTTATTTTTCAACTTTGGAGCATGAAAGTTCTCTTCGTGGGGCCCATAGGGCTAATAAGAAAGACCCAAGAAAATATAGATAAAAGGTCATTATAGTTGACTTTAGATTGCATCATGTGCATCCCAAGCTTACTGAATAGAGTGCACTCATTACCAAGGAATGAAACGATGATCAATTTCATTAGCCGACAGAAATGTCTTGCCGATTTTGGTTAGCTTGGGCACTAATCGAGAGCACATGGTGGATCATTGATCGAAATTGTAAACAAGAGACAATGAAATCTTCAGCAACAATAGTGCTGTATTTATTTCCAAGTAGTGTACTGTGAGGAAAAAATGTAGACTGAAAATATCCAAAATAAATCCTAGAGGGGAATGGTTACATGAGCATCAGGAATTCAAATCTCAGTATGGAAGGCTTTCGACAGGGGAGGCTGATAATGATCACAGGTGCTTGGGTACTGGATTTGTTAATTTCTACAATAAATGTTCACTTTTCAAGCATTATATATTTTCAATCGGTTTTTGAATTGGACTATAGCACGGTTTGCTAGTTTTCTTGTCCACTAGAATAACCATGTACTGAACAGTGGTGGACATGATTATTTTAGTGAACAAGGAAATTAAAGAAAACTATGCTGTAGTCTAATTCAGCAATTAGATTCAAGCATATAAATCTATGACACAAGCACCTGTGATAATAATATATAATATGTGTCTGAATTTCCTCTCAATAAACTAGAAACAGCTAAGGGTATTTGCAACCTCGTTGTTGTTTTTTTGGGGGGAGTCTTTTTTTTCTTTCTTCTAAATGACTTCACTTGTCAAAAGGGGAGGGTTCATTGGGCCCCGCTTTTTCCATTTCTGTAATAAACGCTGACAACGATTCAATTATGTGTCATCACTAATACAGCGTAAACAATAGTTTATAGGCTTTGGAACTGAGCGATTCTTTTTTATATCATCATTCAAAAGTTACAGTTAAAAATTAAAAATGGACGTATTTCAGTAATTGTTGAAACATCATCAAATGTTATTTTTCAGCACTTTTCTTTCATTATGAGGATCTATTCTCCAGATGAATCCCAATCTGATTTTTATTTTGAATTTTTTTTTTTTATTATTTCAGCACAACAGCAGCAGCCACAGTCAGAAGTCAGGTGCGCCGTCTCCGAGATATGAAGGAGTCCTAAATTATTGTTAATTTCTTAAGGACACATAATTAAAAAAAAAAAAAGAATCTTAGTTTTGTTGTCTATATTAAATCAAGGTCCACATGTCTTTGTTGTACACAGTAGAAACCAAAAAAAAAAAACAACAATGAATTTTCATTAATCTTTATAAAATTATCAGTCTGGATGAAACTAAAAACGTTCTCTTGCTGTCACTGCCTTATTTTGATTCCATCTATTTAGGAAAGCATATGCTGTAATGGGCATGTTTCTTTGTATGTCTGGAAAATAATATGCTTTGGTTTAGCAAATTGACATAAGCAACTTTCTCAATCACTTTGTGGATAAAGAACATGGTAATAGTGGAATGAAAGTCTCACTACACACCAAAATAATGTATTTTGAGTATTTTAATATTGTTCTTAAAAGAAGGGTATGTTTGTTCACAACATATTTGGAGTGGCAGATGAAATAACAATCCCCACAACCATGGACTTTAAATGGTAAAAGAATTAAATTTGTGCAAACCATGACCATTTTTTAAAATCAATTATCAATGGTCCTAAATCAGTGGTTGTCTTCTGTCAAAAGAAAACCTGGATGAACAATGGATTTTAAATGGTTATGCATAAAAAAATGGCAAATAATGGGATTTTTTTTTAGCTCTACTGGTACTGGACCAGAAGAGCTTATTGGATGGCCTGTTGTCCTTCATCAGTCTTACCATCTGTCCATTGTCTGTTGTCTGCCCATCCACTAGCAAAAATAGTTATTTGTTATTGCTACTCCTCCGAACTAGTTATTTGTTATTGCTAATCTTCCGAAACTAGTTATTTGTTATTGCTACTCTTCCGAAACTACTTCGATGATCGCCATGAAACTTCACACACATATTCATCCCAAGGTCTGGTTGGTCCTAAATGAAAAGGGTACCACTTGGACATCCAGTATGGCCACCACAGTGGCCATTTTGAAAATCTTGTTTTTGCTACTCCTTCTGAACCAGTGGTCATACCAGCATGGGTATTCACTAAAAGACTTCTTGTGCTGTTTAATTGGTTCTGTTTGAAAATGGTGCCATTCTAATATCAGATGTGGCCACCACAGCAGCCAGTTTGAAAATCTTAAAGCCACTCCTAAACAGAAACAACAGGGGCTGGGGGTCTCCTGAAGACTTGTTATGTCATCTAGTTCACTTAATGAAAAGGAAGCGAATCTAACATCCATCTTCAAAATCTTGTTACCACTACTCCTTCTGAATGGATGGCCATATCGACATGGGGTTTTCACCAAAAGACTTTATGATATCCAGTTCATCCTGCATGAACATTTTGTGAATATTGCATTCATTTTGGCTATCAGTATTTGTGGATTTCATGGTTGCTACAAACCATGAATTTGACAATCAAACAAACAATGATCCTTTATGAAAAGAACAAGACACTCGCCCCAGATCCATGTATTTATTGATCCAACAGACAATTGTACTTAATGAAAAGAAGAAACGCCCAACTGAAACCATGAATTTAACAATCCAACAAACAATGATCCTTTATGAAAACAATAAGACGCCCACCCCAATCCATGAAATCGATCTGACATACGATGATCTTTTATGAATAGAAGAAACACCCAACTGAAACCATGAATTTAACGATCCAACAAACAATGATCCTTTATGAAAACAATAAGACCCCCAATCCATGAATTTATCGATCCAACATATGATTCTTTATGAAAAAAAGAAACACCCAACTGAAACCATGAATTTAACGATCCAACAAACAATGATCCTTTACGAAAATAAGACACACCCCAATCCATGAATTTATCGATCCAACAGATGATAAACCTTTACAAAAAGAAGAAACACCCAACTGAAACCATGAATTTAACGATCCTTTATGAAAACGAGACACTAGCCCCAATCCATGAAAGAATGTCTTTTTTTTCTTTTCTTCAGAACCATGAAAGTGTATAATTACAAAAATAAAAGAATTCACAGCATTTGAAAAAAGGCTTGTTTCACCTCTTAGAGTACAATTCCTAAAGACCCACTTAACAATAAGTTGGTACCTCAGAAAAATTAAATTGTCCCTGGAACTTGCAAAAACATTTTTTTACCCGCATGAGGCAAAATGGTGTAGTGCACAGGACTTGCATGAAAGATTAAATTGAAAAAGAAATGCAGACACTGAAATGGGTGTAAAACCTTAATGTTATTATAGGTCAAGGACCTTGACAAGTTGAAGCTACAAAAGTTCTTAAATGGATGCAGACCTCTATGTTCATGACTTGTAGCAAGTTTTAGTAGAGAGTCTACATTGTAAGAGGTAATTAATCAAATTACCTAACCATGGAGAGGTCATATGAAGTTGAGAGTGGTCTCATTTTAACTCATGATCTGTAGATTTGCACAGAAAATATAACCTGTATATTGATTCATAAATTAAAAAGCTACATGCAGTTAACAGAATTACCCAACCATAAAGGAGAGGTTAGGGTTAGCACAAAAAATATAATGTTAATTGATTACAAACTTGATTAGTTTTTTCCACCATTAGCCGCGAAGCAGATCCCACGGGAGGCAGGTATGGTCTAGTAAACCATATTTGACCGATCTATAGTTGCTGAGAATTTTTTTCTGCTGCTGGGTTTAAAACTTTATGGATCACTTTATGTAAAACAATTTTTTGTGTACACTATCAATATATAGTTTAAACTCATTATAGGAGAATCAAGTGTGAGATTTGCTAAAGTTGTATTAGCTGCAATGTTGATAATTTTCTCAGGTGATACAATGTTCTTCAGCTCATAATGCTGGTTACAGCCTTCCATCACTTCAGAGGCTTTTGTAAGTGTTCTGTTAAATCAGAAAACCTGAGGACAAGTTAAAGGATACAGCAGACAATGATCTGTTGTTATCTGAAAGTCTAATGGTATAGCGTTCGTATGAAGTTACGTTTAAACCCAGACATGATTTTTCCCCATTTTAAAACGCAATGGCGCTTTTTCCTGACCTGAATCCGATTTTCCTCTATATGGTCCGTTTTTTATTCATCTCTGATCCAGTTTCCAATAGCCGTCTGTCTGGTCCCATTCTGCAATGATCATTCTAATAGTATTTGTTCTGTATATTATTTAACAGACAATTGCTGTAAAGAGCTTTCTTATTGGTCAAAATTTTGTATTTGTCCAATAAATGTTCACATGGCGGAAAGTGATGGAAATAAGCATGCTTTCCAAACATGGCATCTCAAATTATCGCCAGAGACACGGACACAGTTTGAATTAAGGTTTGAAAATGCGTGGAAATGGGAATGACTTGAATGCAAAGTCGATGGGAACGTAGTTGGTCAATTTGCAACAAAACAACGCCAGAGGACTAGCATTTTGCGATCTTCGCCAGAAAGATTTGAACTACTATTACCAACTCTACTGTAGCGTCAAACATTTTAAATGAGAAGGAATTGGACCACTATGATTTGTAAGTTAGAAAATTCCAAACTGATTCCCTTCCAGAATTTAAGGAGGGACAGCGTATAGATCACTGGTGTGGAAGTGATGATATTGTTGCCAGATGCCCATGTCTATCAAAGATGGTCATGTCTTTACTGAGTTGTTTTCATGGCCCACAAGTAATCATCCTTCAATGTCATGAATGATGAAATTGATTCCAAATTGGGGAGGATAAACATAGAAATCTACAACTCGGTACATAACATCAAATATGGTCTGAAGGGATCGGGGAAATTGCAATACAGTATTTTAAGAAGGATTTTTTACATGAGAGGGCAGAAGCAACTCTGTTAGAATATGTGAAAAGGAAAGCAAAATAAATCTTTGCCAAGGCTGCGAAAAAAGCAAGACTACACATCAGTAACAACAGGTTTTGTCCAAAGGGAGGAAAGACAAGTGAATTTATGTGATATTTTTATATAATGTATGTATATAATTAAAAACGTTTACCATGAAAGAAAAAAAAAACATTTGGTATGAGAAAAGAAAAGTGTGATTTACATTAAATATGTGCTGCAAAAATGAACAAATTATTGTGACTGAATTATTAAGTGAATACTGACATGCACAAGTAATAACTTGAGCACTAATATTTTTGGAGAACAAGTTGATGTGACAATGAACATTGTGAAATTCTTTAAGTATTGTTTAATGTTGGGTAAGTTTTTTTTATTATTCAAATGATTTTTTCTTTGTTGGAATGAAGTACAGTAAAACCTGTCTTGAGAGACCACTGCTATGAGAGACCACCTGTCTTGAGAGACCAGGATCTCCATGCACATAGTTATTGATTATATAGTGATATGACCTGTTATGAGAGACCACCTGTTTTGAGAGACCATTATTTTCTGGCAGAAGGGGTGGTCTTTCAAGACAGGTTCTAATGTAACAACTTTGCAAAATATTATGCTAATAAGGGCCACCAGGAGTAGTTTTGTATGCTCTCAGAGTCTGAAATGAATCAACCCCTTGACCAGGGTCACCATCCCTTTAGACCCTGCTGAAGGAGAACCCCCAGACCACCCTTCACAATTTCAGTTTTTTCTCTCTCAGGTACCAAAATCTTGTCTGTAAGCCATGTCGCACAGTACCAACAATTTAAAAAAAAATTAGCTGGTCATATGCTTTTGGACAAAGGTAGAGACTGAATAATTAACATTTTTTTTAGTAATGTTCCGAATAAAATTTAAAGTTTGAAGGCAATTCTCAAGTTAAATCGTGAATGTGATCTAATTACCAACCTAAAGTAGCTAACTTGCAGAAATTGTGACATGCTACCCCCACCCCCAACCGATATCCGATATTTTTAGGCAATAACGAACAATCTGATAACATTTACAATATGTACATATAAAGTCAAGATAGATACTCCAGTACTCAAAATATGACTATTTTTAGCACAAAAAAAACCGTTTGAAAAATGAAGAGTATTTACTGTATGTTATCATATGAACTATTTAGTACATACAAAAACACCATGTCTACAGTACATGTGCAGAGCATGACCTCTGATCTTTCCATGTTTTCAATACCCCTGTAAGCACATAATAACACCCATCACAAGTGCAGTGAATATGTACTCGTATTTTACATGATAAGGTTGGTAAAAAGTCTTTAAGTTTAGGTTGTCTTTGTTTTTCAAGTTTTACCTTGTGCTCAGGATTGTGAAATCCTTACAAAGTCCAGTCATCCAAAGCATGTGTGCCTGCAGTACTGTATCAATGAGCAGGGCCGTCGCAAGTTTGCGCTGGAAGAAACAGCGCCCCGGGCGAGCGTCGCCTTCGGCACCCCCAACTCGGGGAAAAAATACGGCAAGCTCAGTGAAATGGCGCCCATGCCGATCGCCCGTTTCGCTCCCCCCCCCCCCCGCGCTTACGACGGCCCTGTCGAGGAGTACCAAGAAAAAACATTCAAATTGTTTAAATACTGAGTAATCAAACCTTGTTCTCTCAAATTTTCATTCAAGTGTCTAAGCCTATTTTTTCGTTAAATGTTTCAGCTCAGCTGGTCATAGTCCAAAAGGGCTTATGGGATGGCCTTTCGTCTGATGTCTCTCTGTCCATTAGCACATTTGTTATTGCTACTCATCATAAACTACTTGGAGGATTGACTTGAAACTGCACACATTCATCCCAAGGTCTAGTTAACTCCAAATTAAAATGGTGCTGCTCAGACATTCAGTATGGCCACTACAGCTGCCATCTTGAAAATCTTGTTATCACTACTCCTCCTGAATGGATGGCCATATCAACATGGTTTTCACTAAAAGACTTCTTATAATGTCTAGTTGGTCCTAAATTAAAATGGTTCGTTCGTTCGTTGGATTAACGACGTCTGCGAACATTCGGCCATTTACGTCGAATTAAAATGGTGCCAATCTGACGTCCAATATGGCCACCACAGCAGCCAACTTGAAAAATCGCTGCTCCTCAACGGGAAGCCATATCAACATGGAGTTTTTCCCAGAGGACTTCTTATGATCTCTAGTTGGTCTTAAATAAAAATGGTTCTGCTTAGACGCCCAATATAGCTGCCACAGCGGCCATTCTGAAAATCTTGTTACTCCTGAATGGATAGTCATGTCAACACGCGGGTTTCACTAAAAGACTTCGTATGATGTCAGGTTGGTGCAACATGAAAATGGTGACAATCTGACATCCAATATGGCTATCATAGAAACCATCTTGAAAATATTATCACTTCTCCTCCTGAATGGAAAGTCATAGCAACGTGGTTTTCAGGAAAAGACTTCTTGTAATGTCTAGTTGGTCCTAAATGAAAATGGTTCCACTCTGACTTCCAATATGGCAACAACAGTGACCATCTTGAAAATCTTATCACTGCTCCTCCTGAGTTGATAATCATATCAACATGGGGTTTTCAGTAAAAGACGTTTTATGATGTCTACTTGGTCCTAAATAAAAATGGTGCTGATTTGTCATGGAATATAGCAGCCATCTTTAAAATCTTGTTATCTCTACTCCTGAACAGAAAGTCGTATTGGCATGGGGTTTTCACTAAGACTTTTTATGATGTCTAGTTGCTTCTGAAACTGGCCACCACAGCAGCCATCTTGAAACTCTTTGTTATTGCCACTCCTCCTCAATATAAAGTCATATTGACATGGGGTATTCATCAGAAAACTTCTTGTAGTGTCAAGTTCGTCTTAAATAAAAATTGAACCAGTCTGATATCCATCATCTTGAAAATCGTATTGCTACTCATAGATGGAAAGTCGTATCAACATTGGGTTTTCACCAGAATTTTTATGATGTCATAGTTGGTACTAAATGAAAATGGTGCAGATCTGACATCCAGTATGGCCACCATGGCAGACATCTTGAAAATCTTGTTATTGCTACTCTTCCTAAAGGGAAAGTCATCTTGACATGGGTTTTTCACCAAAATACTTATTATTATATCTAGTAGGTCCTGAATGGAAACGGTGCAGATCTGACTTCAAATATGGCTGCCATAATTAACATATTGAAAATCTTTTCACTAATTCTCCTGAATGAATGGTCATATCAATATGGGGTTTTCACCAGAAGTCTTCTAATGTTGTCTGGCTTGTCCTAAACGAAATTGGTGCCGATATTACATCCAGTATGGCTGCCACAGCGGCTAATT
The DNA here is from genome assembly GCA_029931535.1 of Margaritifera margaritifera. Taxonomy (NCBI): domain Eukaryota; kingdom Metazoa; phylum Mollusca; class Bivalvia; order Unionida; family Margaritiferidae; genus Margaritifera; species Margaritifera margaritifera. Next base: position 1,396,666 of record JAQPZY010001471.1, read on the forward strand.
TGAAAATCTTGTCACTCAAGAATATCAGAGATGGTTTCAACACTTGGCAGTTAAAAAGAAGAAATGCTCTTATATTGAATTCCTGGAAATACTTTTTGGTCAGTAGAGCATCAGTCCCTTCAATGGGCTCCTGGTAGTTATCATGTCTAGTCCTTTCTTGAGCAGCTTCATTAGGATCAAATAGCTTGAACTAATGTATCCAACTTGACCGTTTGCTACTGCTCATCCAATAAGTACTCCCCCTGCTGCCAATCTATTTAGGACTAGTGTTAAAATAGTGTTCTCTTCCAGATAGTCAGTCTGTGATTATTTTACACTGTAATTATAGAGAGAATATGTCTACTGTAGAAACAACACATTGATACTTTACCCCTATTCCAATGTAAAATCTAATTAAAAACTTGATAAGCCCGATTTCTTTGTTTCAATGACATATTGCTGCAAATTATATATTCTTTGTAACTTATATTAAGAAAATGTTGATGGAGCAGAGTAAACTCCATAAATAGTAGGGAACTATTGAGGTTTAAGTTCAGCCTCAAAAAGATCTAACTACCTTTATCATCACCATAATAATGCATATAAAATTATTTATTTTTGCAGCACACTACATCAATACCATTACTTTGAACATTTAATTTATTAAGCAGTGTACATATATGTACATGCATTAGTTTGATGTTGATTTTCTCATCTAATTCCTTTTTGTTATTATCCATTTCCTGTTTTTAATCATATATTCTAGCACCCAATGCAAGACTCTATGTCCTTTTCCATTTTTAATTCAGCTTTGAATCTCTGTGTTTTCATCTATTTCAGTTTTAATTGTATCAATGATATAACTTATTGGATGAGTCTTTTTTTTTTTAAAAAAAATCTGTTTCAGTTGCATCTGTTTTTGATATAAACTGTTCTTCTAAATCAGTTAAATCTTTTCTCATACTTTTCATCCTTTTGTTCAAGATGTCAATACCAACATTTACCACACCAATATTGTTATCCAGTTTTTTGCTAACATATTCTTTTGTATTTTGTTTTTGATTGTTCAGTCTCAAAATTTAGTAAATGTGACATCTTTTATCGTTTTCATCTTATCACTCAAATCAGTAATAAACAAGTTGTCAGTTGTTTTCATACTGCTTACCAAGTTGTCATTCACATTTATTTTCATTTTGTTGTAGTCAGTATTTTGGTTATCTCTGTTAACTCCTTTTTCATTTTCTCTGACAAAGTACTAGTTCGGACAGTTTTCATGTTGTTCAGGTTTGTAATACTAGCCCAAAAATCATTCATTAACATTGTACCTTCTTGATCAGTTTGTTATTAAAGTCTTTCAGCAACTGTTCCAAGTGTGATTGAAAATATTCTAGTCTTCAGGAAATTTTTTTACCTTCTCGATGCCACTCTCTAAAACATCTATTTCTGAGTTTATACTCTGTTCAATTGGTTGTTTATTTTGTTGAATGTTGGGTATTTCATCTTCTCTTTCTTCTACAGTTTGCAAAGCTTATATAGCATTAGACATTGTATTGAATTTCTGAATAAATCTTCTTCATCTAAATTCATTTTTCTACATATTATCATTACTCTGTTTTGATAGCTCCTGAAATATGTTAGCTATTTCAGTGCCACTCTGTTGATCTTAATTTATTGTCTACTTTATCTCTTCTAGTCTCAATATCCTTCGAATTATTATCCTCCAAAGTCCTACATATTTGAGTATAAAGTCATCTTTGCGCAAACTGACTATTAGTTGCCTCAGTTAATTTAACAGAATCACCTAAATTTGTGATGCGGTTATTGTTGAGGCGTAAGTCACTGGTAATTGTATCGAGTATAAATGTAGGTACCGTTCATGCTTTTGTCTCAGTGTTTTAAGGTAAATTTAAGACATTAGGACTTCTCAAAGATATTTCTGTCATTGCTATTTCCACGAACAGGAATTAACGTTACGCCGCTTTATGGGTCTAACAGAAAATTAACATTATGTCAATATCAAATGGGCCTGTAAGGGTCCTACCAGGGAATTAACATTACTCCATTGTATGGGTCTAACAGAATTTAACATTACGTCATTAAAAAATGGGTCTGTATGGGGGTCTAACAGGGAATTAACATTATGCCATCGGTTTAACATGTGTGGGTTTTTATAGGGTCAAACAGGAAATGTTATGTTAAAAATTTTCATAGGTTTACCAGTATGGCTCTCTGTGGCCTCAAACGTGAAAAGTAATTTTGAAAATGTCCAAAGATTTAACATTAGTATGACACTACATGGCATAAGGGAAATTTAAATGGGAATGGCCTCTTACATGAATTTACCGTGGTGGGGCTTTCTGACCTCTAATAGGAAATGTAATGTTAAAAACGTCCATAGGTTTAACATACACTTTGACTGACCAATCCATATTGAGTTACTATCCAGCACCCAGTTAAATAAAGTAAAAGGGTTAAAAAAAATTGAAAAAAGTCAACATTTCTTGTAAATCAACTTTTTTTTTTAATAAGGCCCGCTAGCTCGAACATCAATAACGACATATAAATTAATCCTGTATTGAAGCCCAAGAGCGTGTGTGTGTTTGTTTAGAATTTTGGTTATGCTAAATTTAAGATTCTCCCTAAAGATTGCTGCATATGTTACTGACATTAAGCTTTGTTGCAAAAACAACCACTCCAGTGAAATGGCAAATGTCCAAGCGACTTCCGCAATGGCTGCTGGGCCCAGGTCCAGTGATGGCCAAAAAGTCCCATCAAACAATTTTTTTTCATTGGGAGTGGGCCCCAGAATTAAGGGGTTTTCACATTTTGCCGATGAGCCCGCCTAGATCTCTTGGAAAAGAGATACATGTACTACTCAATTGATTTACAAATTAAACAAAAACCAAATCCCTCCATAAGTCTTGTTGGAAATGTAGTTTCGAATAACTGTAAATCTTTGACGACAGGATGGAGAGAAGAACACATACACCTAAGAGACCCCTTTCAGAGTCCACCTAGACCTCTTGGAAAAGAGATACTAAAATTATTTCCAAATTAAACAAAAAACAAAACTGCTCCATTATAAAGTTATGTGTGTGTGGTTGTTTGAATATCTTGTCCATACTTTAAAAATAAAATCAAAACACAAAGGCACTTACGTTCGTAGTCACATTTCAAAAACATGTCTTATTTTTTCTTTTACTGTTTTTCTTCTTGAATTTCTTAACCTCGATGGGTTCCTCAGCTGTTTCTTTTACTTGTCTTGCTTTAAACATCTTTGCTGGAATGGGTTCTTCTACTTTTGAAATTTCTTCCTTTTTCACTTTTTACACTTTCTTGGGACACTTTGTAGACCAATGACTATTTTCTGTACAATGATAATAGGTAACTTTATGTTTGTCTCTCTTTTATCCCGTCTAAGAGGTTCCTTTTGATGTTTTGAACATTTTGGAGCCCAACGTTCTTTCTCTTTTCAGACATAACAAGTATCTTGACTGTTATCTTGAGAGGAGTCTCCTGGAGTTTGTCCAGAAGTCTTGTTGGAGGTGGATTTTCAAATGACTTTGTAAAGCTCTAACCAGAAGTGTCGTCTGTTGTGACTCTTCCGTCTTCACAGATTGAAACTGCATGAGTGTTTTCTCTTAGGTAGAGCGAGTCTCTGTGATGTCAGAAGTCGTGGCATAGGAAGTCTTATAACGTGTTAGCTGTAACTGTCTTGCACACACGTGATTACGTGAAAAACCCAAACTGAAATTTAAAAAAAATAGAAGAAAAAAAAACATTCTGGCTGGCTTGAGAGTGGTTGTTGTTCCAACAAAACTTACTGTCAGTAACATATGACCCGTTTGACTCTATACAGACACACACATGTAAAACCTATGTTCTCTTTTAACATTACATTTCACGTTTGACCCTGGGGCCCCGGGTGGCCGAGTGGTCTAAGGCGTTCGCCGTTACAGATCACTGATATCGGCAAACGTGGGTATGTGAGAAAGCTTGCCAGTAGCTTCCCGTTGGTCGGTGGTTCTTCCAGGGGTTTTCCCGTGTTCCTCCTCCACCAAATATACTGGCCGCCATGTATAGCCGATTGTGTGCTGTAAAATGGCTTTAAACCCACAAAACCACAAACCGTTGACCCTACAAAGACCCACGTACGTTAAACATACGGCGTAATATTAATTACCTGTTAGACCCCATACAGACCCATTTGATAATATTCAATCCATAAAATGAAGTAATGTTAATTCCCCGTTAGATCCCTTACAGGCCCATTTGATACTGACGTAATATTAGACCCATAAAATGGGGTAATGTTAATTCTCGTTTGTGGAAGATGATATCATAGACTTTCTAAGAAGAAATGCAGTATCCACTTAATTGAGTAATGTGATATTACAAGGATCAGATTCGATAGTGTCTGGACAATATCGAGTGTATTTTCTTCATCAGTGCAGTCTTAGATTCCCATTAGAACATGTACTTACTTGTTTCGAACATGACGATGACAAAATAGACGTATAGACGTGTGTTTTGTCAACATTATGGCTATCTTTTTTTGTTTTTGTTTTTTAAAGCACAGAAACGTAGTGTGTATCGATGGCAAACCGACATTGTACTAGATCATTGAAAATCTAGTCTTCCTCCACAACGTTGTCAACCTTGACATAAGTTCATGTTTGATGTTTGGTATTTGTACATGAAGAGGACTGTCCCAATCTTATATTGATCATTTATTGATGTTCGAGTTAGCGGGGCTTATCAACAATGTTGATTTAGAAGAAAAAAAGGTGTTAACTGGTTTTGTGTAAAATATTTTTTTTTACTCTCTTTCTCTCTGCAACTTTACAAGAAGTCGTCAGTTTGTAACACACTGACTACCGAAGAAACAAATCTACCTCAAAACATCAGCATTGCAACACAATTAAGCAAACAAATAGAGCAGCTGTTTTTTAGTGAAGAAAAAAAAAACCTAATGAAGTACACTCAGTCACTTATTTTTAAGTGCGATGCTGATTTTTTTGTCTATAATACAAAGTATTAATGTATTATTTCTTTTGGGGTTGCAATAGTCTCTCAGTATCATAAATATAGATTTTGGCAAAATTTTTAACAAACTGCCTGAATGAAAAAAAGAAGAAAACAAAACAAAATCTTTCTCACCTAATATTGAATATTTTTTGTAACAAAACTACCTGCCACTGAATTGGTAATATCGAAAATCACTTTCGCAAAACAGCTACAATTTCATTCATCTTAAGAAATGTAGCACGGCCAATATAACGTAAACCGACGAGATCAGTCAGTGATAGGGTTGACAAATTTGTACCAAAAAAAATAAATCCGATGAATGAAAATTTGCCTGACTTGATACTAAATTTGCTTGAAATACAACTTGCTGCGAGTAACAAAGGTAGAGGGTTTTTACTGAGAATCTTAACTTTGGACTAGCCAAAATTGTAACCCTTCCCACACTCACCCCTCCCCCCCCCCCCCGGCCCACCCCCACTTATATGGGCTTCATATATAATTTATAAAGGATTTATGTTTGTGTTTGTAAAAAGTAAGTCAGTTCCCTGTTCTTAAGTATGTGCATGTTTATTCTTCTCTTCATTCTGTGCAATGTCTATCTAAAGCTATTTTGTCCTTTTCTTTCACTCCCTGTATACTAGTATTTTGCTGGGGCCCCGGGTGGCCGAGTGGTCTAAGGCGCTCGCCTTTACCGACCACTGCCATCTCACCTCTGTCTGCGTGGGTTCGAGTCTCGGGCTTGGCCAATGTGGATATGTGAGAAAGCTTGCCAGTAGCTTCCCGTGGGCCGGTGGTTCTTCCCGGGGTTTTCCCGGGTTCTTCCTCCACCAGATAAAACTGGCCGCCATGTATAGCCTATCATGTGCTGAAAAATGGCGTTAAACCCACTACAACAACTAGTATTGCTAAGACTGTAGGAATTAAGAGGGTGGTACGGGAACAGTAGTTTTTTTTTTAAAGGGAATGGTAAAGAACTTATAGAAGGAAAAGGGGTTTTACGTTATTTATAAGGAGATCATATTGTGATAGGGGGATAGGGAAGGTAGTTTTATTTATAAGGGTTTAAAATTCTATTTTTATACCCCTTCTTTTACATTCTACCCTGTGTGGTCAATAGATAAGTGGGTGCTGGTCAGATATTAGGTGTAGTTTTAACATTACATCTCTCGTTAGAGGCCATAGAGACCCACACATGTTAAACCTACGGCGTAATGTTAATTCCTGTTAGATGCCAGGGAACCCCACCATGTTAAATTCCCGTTAGAGGATATAGTGAGATTCCCATGTTAAATTCCCGTTAGAGGTAACAGTGACAATTCCATGTTAAATTACCATTGTACCTAATCTGATCAAAATCAAGATCTACTTATGATAAGTAGATCTGACACACACCGATAAAGGCCCATGTTTTAGTGACCTTTGGAATTCCCAGTTCACTTATTTTTAGTAACCTATCAGATAAGGCGTTGCATTTCGTGTTAAGGAAAGTTATCGTTAGAAACGTTATGTTCCAAATGACCTTTTTCACTTTCATAAATGTGAAAGCTGTAATTTGACTGGTGAATCAAAAGGTCAACAGAACATGACCTCGTACTGGTCTCTGTCAGATCTCCATTATGTCGGAAATCTCGATTTTAATCAGATTACCTTGTACCCAAAGTGACATTTCTCCATGTTAAATTTCCATTAGAGGCCAGAGTGCCATTCTCATATTAAATTCCAGTTTGACACTATAATCCAAAGACCATTTAGACATAGGATTACCCATTGTCGCTAAAGTGCCATTCACATGTTAAATTCCCGTTTGGGTCCATAGTGCTATTCGCATGTTAAATTCCCGTTAAAGGCCTAAGTGCCATTCAGATGTTAATTTCCCATTTGTGGCTATAATCCACAGGCCTTTTAACATACGATTCCCCTTATGCACCAGATCGCCACACTCTACTACTTTTTGATATGTTAAATGCCAATAGGAAATCCCACAAAGAGTCGTTGCCATGCATACTGCCAAGTTTTATTGATTTTACCCAAATCATGTTACACTGTTTTCTGTATCTGCTCATAGATTTATGATTGTCAGATTTTAAAGTGGGGTTATCAAAGATGTTGAATGGTTTGTATGTGAAGTAATCTTTTTCAGTATAGCAGATTTTAATCTCGTTAAATATTTGTGCAATGTCTGGATTAACTGGATCGTTAAACTCAGATGCGGGAGAAGGGTAAGTTGCTGTACTTGTTAGTCATTGAATCTGATGTCCATCACGTTAGAAGTATAATCTATTACTTTAGGACTGGAGTCCATCAATGTTTTTCTAGGGTCTACAAATGCAATATCGTATCTTTGTCTTTGTCTAATATCCATTATTTAATTATTAAAATAAATATTACGGCATTTGCTTTTCATGAGCAAATACATTGAGCTCCTCTTTATTGCTTTTCCCATTCATTTCTTATTGATTGCTCTCTCTGATCTTTCTAATTCCTCCCCTGTAATACCATCTTAATAGCACTGTTTATATATCTGGTATTTTTGCATTTCATGTTTGCATTTGTTCTATTGTTTTTCATTTATTGGCTTTTTTTTTTTTTTTACAACTTATTCTACCTCTGGTACACATTGCTTCCAGCATGATTGTTCCAATATTTTTTGTGCAGTCTTTGATACTTATTTGTGTATTATAATTTAAATTACCACCATATGTCAAATGAAATTTCGGAAATAAGTGTGTCTTCCATATTTGTATATTAGCACACTGTAAAAGGTGTACCATATTTTACCCCATTAATGTGGTGCGAAAATTCTTCCCATATCAATTGGTTTTGGTTTATTTTGCGGTAAGTCTTTCTGATTTCATGTTTTATAGAAATATATTAAAAATTATACAGTGTACAAATTTAGTTCAGGAAAAAGTGCATAGTTGTTGTAGTTGCTATATTTTCTCGAGTTACATTTTCAAAATATTTTAATGTCTTCATAATTGCATCAACATTTATGTTATTATCATTATCGCTAATTCTGTTCAAAATCTTATAGACTAGACTGCAGTCTTTTAACTATTTGTTTTCAATGTTTTGGTTATATGGTAGGAATTAGTTCCTGATTTTTGTATCTTGCATTGTTTAATTTCTTCCGTAACGTCATTTACCATATGCAGATTGTAGTCATCTTATCACGTTTCTCACGTGTACGAGTTTGTTGCCTAATTGTGATGTTTTGAATGAACCTACTTTTTCCCTCTGCTATTGTAATTAACACAAATTCACATATCATACATGTTTTAACTAATGTATGCTCTAATGCGCCATTCATTATGCATCTCTCACATTCGTAACCTTTCAGAAACTGAAAGCTCTTCTTCTCCTTATTACTGTTATTCATGTATTCTTCCTACACCATTGATTTAATGACGTAATGTATTTTCAGTCGGTTTCCAGCTGTTACATGATTCAGCATATCCTTCCAATTTCACAATTTCATATCTTATAGCGTTCATTATTTTGATCTTTAACTGTTTTTCAGCCTTGAATATGTCGGCGTGTTTGTCCTATACAGATCAGATTCTCACTATACTTAAAGTCTGCTAGCTTGCAAACAAACTGGTTCACCTAAACGTAAGTGCCCAATTTTAAATAGTCCTCGGAAAAGTTTAGAAGGTACCCCGTTATAAAAAATATTTTCTATTTTGAGATTTATACTGTTTCATCATTTATTACATATTGGTTATTCAAACGAATCTGCTGTTAAAATACCAAATAGATTGATCCATACCTTTGATCCGTTGTCTTCCTTGCTTGCTCGAACTGGAGTCATGTCTATTGATCTGTGATGAGTGTTATTGTAATCATCAATTAGCTCTGATAAAACGTCAACATATTTTCTGGTTCTATTATTCCAGAAATACTTCTACCTTCTTTTCTTTAGCGTTCTTCTGAACCTTTCCACTATATATGCTTTTTTGCCTGAATAAGCTGAGATAGGTATTCAGTGTTCTCGTTTCCAACAGATCGTTAACATTCCTATTGTAAACTCTTTTTCCTCATCAAATTGTATCTTTTCAGGCTTTCTCTATTTGAAAATTGTTTTAAAAAGCATTGTATATGTCATCCCTCTTTTTGCTTTTGCTTTCTCTGCCCAAGCGAAGACATGCAATTTTATCCATTGTTCTGCTGTTCGTATGCTTGCATGTCTAAAACATCTACCATTCATTGGTCATCCACGTGACTAACATAGATCATTATATGTGGAAATCTTTTTCGCTTGCTTGTTTAATATGTAGGTAGATTATTCAGTTAACCATTCTTTAAATTCTCTGTATTTAACTTTTTTCCCACCTGTCTAACTTGTTGTCGCAATTGATTGACACTTGTGTAAGCAACTGGCTTTTCAGTATCGCAGTAAAGATATCTTTGTCAGTTATATAAAAGAAAATAAAAACATCCAGAGAATACTTTATGCTTTATACGTTGTCTTTAGGTGCTATCAACAGGTCAACTGTGGGAGCGTCTAAAACATGTACTTTTATTTTCAACAAGTTGCACTGTTTTCTTTTTCCATCCTTTCAAATGTATAAATTATTTCATATTTATATCCAATTTTGTGATTACATTGGTTGAATATGGAACAGCTACTTCATATACAAAATCAGCATGTGGTGTTTTAAATCTGGCTTTGTCTTCTATCAGTTCTATCCCTCTTTCAAACTGTACTGTACATTTAGGTGCATACAAATTTGTGTATTTACCTATTCATTCCTTCTTGGCATTTTACTGTTTTAGCCATTTTGCTTTCAAAGCTGTTGCTGCTTGTTTCAAGGTTATTATTATTAAATGTAAAAACGAAAAGAAAAAAAAAATATGCACCTTTTCTAAAGTTTTGGGGTATATCTTTTTCATGTTGGAGATCAACACATTAACACTTATTCTCTTTAATAGTTTTGTTCGACACAAGCGGTTTTGACGAAACTTGTGTCCCATCCAAGCATGTAAACAAACATTCCTGATCTCTTTATACTGACATCGTGGCTTCATGTTAAAGTCATTAACTATTTATATCAACTCTCTGAAAACTGTTGGTTTTAACACAATGGAACTATGTGTTTCAGTCAGTATTTAAGATGTGAACGAAATTCAAGTTTTTATTTTGCATTCGTTTCGCCGTTTGACGGTGCTTTGCTTGTGCTCCCTTCGTGGCTCAGCAGCTGCGCTAGTGACAAGTCTTTACAACGTTGGTATCTGATATCCCTTTTTTTTCATTTCATTTGATGATTTTTCAGTGGTAGCATTTTATCATAGCCATTTATTGTAGTAGTAGGATTTCAAATAGCATGGTAGTAGATTATGGCTAGAGTAGATAAATATAGTTCGTTTGTCTGTGGTTTTGTAGTCAGTGCATATTGAACTGCCATTATTTTAATACAAAAATGAGGTGAAGCCCCTATTGTAGTTGCAATTAACAGTATTAATTTAATAGTTGGACTAATACACTAGAACTATGCACATTTACATACTATTTTCAATGCTAAGCCCATTTGAAGATGAACGATGTTGTCTTCATCCTTGTTATTTCATCGTGGTTAGGAATTTATGCCCAACAGCTGTAATAAAAAAATTGGGTCAGTTTTAATAGCCTGAAACTGTCGCAGACGTTGCTTTTAGTGATGACACATCATCTTGTCAATGTGACTTTAATGAAGTTTGTATGATGTAATAACAACCATGGGCTTGAGAGCGGTTCAAAATTGCCATTATTTACATCCGATATTTTTTTCTTTCTATCATGCGATGGAAAGGCTGAGGAAATTCCAATTGTATCGACATACATTCGAGGTATGATCCGTAGGATTGACCTCGAAGTTGCGAATGGTTCTCTTAATGAATGAAATTCAAAATGGCTGCCTTTACAACGAATATGAGTTGTTGTTGTTGTTGTTGTTGTGTGTGTGTGTATTTTTGGTTGTTTGTTGTTTTGTTTTCCTATGGAAAGGCCGATGATGCTCCCTATTCGGACAAAATAAAAATAAAAAATAAGACTCAGAGGAAAGAAATCTTACCTTTAATATGAGTAATAGGTGCTATAGGTTGAGAAATATTAAAAGACAGAAAATTAAAAAGCAAGATATAATTCCTAATCAGTACAAGTATAGCTTATGTTTTTATTTTGCCAAGGCTCGCAAAAAAAATAAAAAAAATAAATTAACCTATTCGTCTCATAAATTTCAATTTTTTAATTACAAAGTTGTATGAATAACATGAAAAATTAAATGTCCAGGTATTTCATTGATTGTTGAAACGTCGTTGAGTTTTTTTGTTTTTGTTTTTTTTTAAGCATCTATCATTTTATATAAGAATCTGTTTTTGCACACCTTACCGGATGTTCGTCCGCCAAAAACTTACCAATTTGGAAAGTAGCACTCAGTCTCTTCAGAAAGTTGAAATTATTCGACTCGCATCGGAAAGGTACGAAGATATTCCGAATGTATGTCGATAACCACCATTTGGGCCGCTTCGGCTATTTAAGAAACAAGGATTAACCCATTCAGCGCAACAATTTACAGATAAATCTCACAGTTACAAATGTACCCCCCTACCGATTTTAAAGACGAAAAGCATCAAGGATATAAAAAAAATGCACAAACTTAGTTATTTCATTCATCAATTTATAATTTCTAACCTGATTGTCGCCAGGTGGCACCTAACATTGTCATCTTGTTCGCATTTCAAACCAAACGGACGCTGTCGTTGTAAACAACCAGACACACAGCTCACTGTCCTTTTCCGGTTTCTAGAACAGTCCATTTTCAGGAAAACTGTCGGCTGCATCCAATATTTGCAACGAATAGTTTTAATATTTCTAAAAATAATGGAATACAATAAAATGTGAACACTTACATATAGGGATCATCCATAAAGGACGTCCGCAAAGATGGGGGGTGGGGGGGGTGTACAAATGCGGACAAGGGGGGAGGGGGTGTAAAGGACCTTGCGGACGTCCGCAAGCTCGTATTTTTTGTTATGATATTCTGTGTTGAACAGCTGCTTTAGGTCTATTGCGTGTATTCCAGTATGTTTTGTGGACGTCCTTTATGGGTGATCCCTAAGTATAAATTATTTGTTAATTTCAATTTGTACGATTCGTGCCACAGAATATATATGAATGGGTTGGCATTAATACATAGGTCTGGCTCCCAGTGCCTGAGGTTGATTATGTGGCCCACATATCGGCCCTGAGCGAGTATACAAATAGCCAAGTAAGATGCACCAGCTATTACACTGCCAGACCATAGAGCAGTGTATAATGCTAGATGGGGACATCCGCAGCCCGGGGGGGGGGGGGGGAGAGTGTAAGCCACATGCGGACAAAAGCGAACAAGGGGAGGGGGGGTAGGAAAACAGGTATTAAATGCGGACGTCCCTTATGGACAACCCCATAGGTATTATAAGGGATGTATATCCCAAAGTTAAGGCAATTTAAGGAATTATTCAGAGCTTATCGAAGACGGCGAACTACATCACATCTGTTGTCGCGCAAATATGGCAGTAGCAGAGCCTGTCACTATAAGAGTATAGGGCGTAAAGGGAGCCCTGTGTTAAATAGGGTCGAAAATGTAAAGGGGTCTACGGGAATTTAACATAGGCGCCATCTTGGTTAATATGTGTCGTAATAGTGTAGCATGAGGTGACGGTCTGCACTCAAAACGGAAAAAACATATGACGTCATGGGTTTCAAGGGATGAGGCTGTCTGTTTTGGACCTCTAAATGAAATGTCGTAGAGGAGTTCCAATGAGAAAAAGGGTCGAAAATGTCTAGGGGTCTACGGGAATTAAACATGGGAAAATATGACCCTATAAATTTATAGCGACAAAGAGTCGAAAGTTAATGGGGACAAACACTGTCTGTTTTGTAACAGTGTTGCGTGTATTTGGAAGAGAAATGCGAGTTTGGTTTGCCCTCTACATGAAATTCTGAAGAGGAGTCCTGTGTTAAATAGGGGCGACTAAGTGTCCTGTTTTTTCATTCATCCCACAAAAGTCCATTTGTAAACAACCAGACACAAAAAATTACGACCACTGTCTCTCACAGCACAAGATAAACCTACGACGTGCCCGTGTGCCTATCAAGCTACCGACATTATGATAATATATTGATGAATACAATTTTTAGTAGTCTTTCTGACAGAAATGAGATTTAGCGGTAGTTGGATACAGTCGCTATTTCACTCCACACCTAACGTAAATTGAAGTTAGTCAGTTCATTAAAAAAAAAAAAAAAAAATTAGCTCTAACATATCTTAGATTTGTGATGAATGAGAAAATTCTGCCAGCTTGACAACATGGAATTTCTATGAGACCGAGTTGTTTACTTAAACACAAAATAGTTGCAATTGCATCGTTAGGCCTGGCGGTTGTCCTTCAAGCATCGAAGACTCCCGTTTAGGAGCTTGGACCTACGAACATCGATAAGAGCTTATTTTTAGTTTGCCAGTGATCCTAAAATGTACAGCTACCAGTACAGTGTCAAACAAGGAGAACTTCATACCACTTAAATCTGGAGCAAACCACTTCGTCACTCATTATAAGTGATTTCATTGGCAAACAAACTTTTCTTTTACCGCCTTAGCTTCGGATTGGTGGCATTTTCTATTCACCCAGTGAGAAAATTAGATGTGTTTTTCTGCACCTCACTGTTTGTCACTTTACAAGAAACTAACGCACGACCTATCCTACGGTTTGTGATGAATGAACATTTGCTCTCCTTATGCGAAAAAAACTCCCTGGAGTATTGGGATGTGATTTGACAACCTTCATTTGGTCTGTCCAAAATATGATCCTGGATACTTTAGAAGTGAAGAGGATTCGTAGTTTACCTTTGGAGCTGCGAGAACGTATTTACAGAGAGTTTGACAAAATTCAAGTGAAACGCAAATTGCATTCTCTACGACATAGACGTTTTAACCGTCGGTATCTGCTTTCTCTAAGAATACTGATTAGTTTGAAAGTGTTCAAATTGTCAGACTTTGATCAAGGTCCCATATCGATAGTAAAGACTTTGGATGTCACGACTTTTACCTACAAGGTTGGCGTGTTACACTGAATTCCATGGCACGAAGTCAAGAAAAAATGTTCATGACTTACAGGAATTTTTTTTTTTTTTTTTTTTTTTTTTAAAGTATCGCCTCAAGAAGAGACTTCTTCACAACGGATCGTGTGTGAGTTAGTGACTGAATTTCAACGCCATGATTATTCCATCTGGCAAACGTACCGCTATTCCATCAAAAAGACATTCCTGTAAATGGACAGTTTCTAAGAACCCAATCAGAATCTACCATTGGAACTGCGTGAGCGCATTTACCACTACTTTGTACAGATTCCGGTGAAACGTAAAGAACAATTTCATTATTTACTCTTAGCCATAATTATGAAATTAACAAATGGACTTTTGCGAGATGAATGAAACCTAGTCGCCCATCTGTTAGTAAAGTATCAGACTTTGGGATATTCTTAGCTCTATTCTCTGGACAAAGATATATTAATAGTGTATGGATCAAATATTCAGGTCAGACAAACTCACATTTCCCTTCCAAATACACACAACACTGTTCCAAAACAGACAGCCTCATCCGCTGAAACCCATGACGTCGTATTTTTCCGTTTTAGTGCAGACCGACACCTCAGGCTACACTGTTACAAAACATATGAACCAAGATGGCGCCTATGTTAAATTCCCGTAGACCCCTACCCCTATAAATTTTCGACCCTATTTAACACAGCCCCCCCCCCCCCCATGCGCTATTGTTACAGGCTCTACTACTTATGGCGCCATGTTAGTAAAGAAACTCCCGTTTGGTTTAAAACGCGCAGAAGATGACAGTGTTAGGGACCCCCTGGAGACAATCAGGTAATAAATTATAAATTGATGAATAAGTGACTGTGTTTTGTGCATTTCGTTTTTAAAATCGGAATGGGGGGGGGGGGGATAAAATAAACGGGATGGTAAGAGAATACTATAGGGGGTCCAAATATATTGGGTTTCTTTTATTTTTTGTGGAGAAATTTGCGGCGAACAAAATGTATGATTTTTTTCTTTATTCTGCTGTAAATTACAGCGCCCACATACATTCGAAGCATATTTTTGTCTCGCATAAATAGCCGAGGTTATTCAGAATGGTAGCGCACTTTACACGAGACGAGATTACGTGAGAATAATACGTCACTGTACATATGACAACTTGGGTATTAATTCATTAAAAAAAATATTCAAAACCTACCTTAAGTTAACAATGCATTTCTTACCTTGAATATGTTTAACTAAGCTGTTACTAAGTCCATATACGTCAGGAAACAGATCGTAGTATGTGTACTACTTTATTGCGCAAGAATTTTGCACTGTTTTTTTGGCGGGATGTGTGACATAAAATGTGGAATCAAACTGATTCGTAACTTCGCAGTCACTGCTACGGATAGGCAGAGATAGCCGATAATATCCGAATACAGAGGTCTATTATTTATTGACAGAAAAGGCTAAAGCCTTTCCGATTGCCCCAAAAGTCACGTGATACCTGACGTAATTTATCAAAACAAACTTATGGTGTTTGAGATACTACGAATGTTTTGACACTAGTCAGCTACACAGTCAAAAATGGACACCCCTGACAGCCAAGATGATGATAACCCTCTGACTTTGATTGAAGAAAGACTCAGGACCTATTTGAATCCAGTGGAACCCCTGATCATGCGAATCCAAAGCCTCTTGGTGTGGGAATATCCCTTGCGAAGCGCTGTCCTGTTTGTCATTGTTCACATTTTGTTTTGGTATGAGGGAGTTGCTACATAACGTCTGGTTGTTAAGTGTCACACTCACATCTAGTCTGAAGGTTAATCTAACATATAATTTCCCTCATGTAAAATGAACTTGAATTTGGATTTTTTTAAAAAGTGTTTCTCGGGGGCTGAAAATAAGCACCATGCAGTCTAGACCAACAAGTTGTTCTCCACCTTTTTTTTTTTGCCACCTTTTTTTTTTGCCACCAGTAAAAAAAAAAGGTGGAGAACAACTTGTTGGTCTACATGCAGTCCTGTTGAGAAATATTGTGAAATCATGCAGAACTCCCCATTTTAGCAATTGGCTTGTGTATTATTTAATCAGAAATTTATGTTCTTTTTTTTTTCTTTTCATATTCATCCCGGTTTATCACTCAGCCTATCTGTTTGCCTTTCAGTCTCATGGTGTGTCCATCTATATCTGTGTTCGTTATTTATTTGTCTTGACTGTCTCATGCATAATTAACCCTTTCACAGACCACATTATATGTAAGAAGGTCACATGACTGCATGGTCAGTTGGATTCTTCTTCGATGTCAGAACAGTATAAAACTCATTGTGAACAAGAGAGATATTTCCTTAAACTTATCAAATCGAATAAAACTCAACAGTTCTTTAGTGAATTGAAATGTTCAAACATTATTTTTTGGCTTTTTGGTGAAAAATATTAATAGATTATTTTTTTAGCTTTTGAGGTCAATTTATAACCTTGCTTTACAGGTTCCACATTATTTGTCTTCCATTGCAATAGCACTGTAACATCTTCCTGGTCTTTAGTCAAGGATAGCAGGGCTGAGCAAATTTTTTTTTTACCACTAGTCCAGGACAAGTGGTTTCAGAAAATTCACTTGTCCCACCTTCTCTTCACTAGTCCCACCTTACTCTTCACTAGTCCCACCTTAGTTTTCACTGGTCCCAAAATGGTAATCACTTGCCGAGATTTGATGAGATGTATGTACTTAATCCATAGAAAAAACAAACAAAACAATATACAATATAATTATTTCTTAAAAGAATTTAATTTTTCAAAAACATTGGTTGTTATTATTGGTGTGTCGGCAACTCTGACTTCACTGATTTTCTGCACATGCTGGCTAGTGTCATGCATATATTGTGCTACACAGGCCTTGTGGGAACCAGACATGTCATGAGACTTGATTGGTTCAGTCCTGAATTTGTCAGTTCCACTGACAAATACACTGGGTGAATTTCCAACCTGTGCCAGTTTTGGATATTGTTTGAAATAACTGCAAAACATCTTTCCTTCCGAGTCAATATATTCAAGCCAGGGATAACAATCAACCCAGTGCGGCTGAAAATTTCTGTCTCTTAGTAGTGTCAAATTTGACATTTTTTGCCACCACGGATTCTTGCTTATGTCTCTTTGGAGAAATAGCTACCACACACTTAGTACCAGTCTTACGTTTTATCCCTCCACTTTCAAACAATTTTTCATTCTCCAAATTGCCCTTATTACCTTCCACGCGAAAATAATTTAGCAAACTCATTTTATCCACAGAGTAACTATCAGCTTGCTTGACAACTACTTCTAAAGTGATCATAACATATATTTTCTCTTTTAAATATGATCAGAGATGGCTCATTAATAAGCGTAATTGTTTCGCTTCAAACGCAATATCGCACGTGGAAGTTAATCCTCTGTATAATCAATTATAAATAAAAGAATCATTACTGTCATTTAATCAGTTCATAAAGGAAACCAACACTGATGTCGGTAAAGTACCTTTCATTAATTTAATTACACTGACTCGCTGAATTAAAATCATAGTGAGCCTCACGTGATGATCTGGCTTGAGTAAACACACTGCAACAAAGCCGCTTAAAACACTGCTAATTGCTTATACTGGCTTTCTTTTGTTTGACGTGTTTTGATTTGCCGATAATTTGGTCGCTTAGCCCAAATATGCAGTCAAGCAGTAACAGGATGTAAATGTATACACGAAGAGGGGTAGAATCAAGTATTCAGTATGCCCGGAGGGCATGATTGACCAAATAAAGGTAGATATAGTGATTAAAGCACGAAAATAAGGACTTGCCCGACTATTTTATAAAGCACTTGTCCCGGACTAGCCACTTGGAAAATGAGTAGTCCGGGTGTCGGGCTATGGGATTTGCTCAGCCCTGGATAGGAAAATATTTTGCCTGGTAGCCTTGGACAACTAAATTTTAGCTTTGGGCAACCAAGTGTCTCACAGTCGCAGCCTGGTTGGTCAACTAGAATTTGGTGGCTAAGGTTTATAATGAGTTTGATAACTATGATGAAGAACAGGGGCAACCAATGGGTCTGTTAGCTGTCATTCATGCCAGTGTTAATGTTAATGTTTACTAAAGATTTGATTCTTGCTAGGCAGAGTCAATAATGTATAATACTGCTATTACTCAGCGATTCAGGACTGACTAGTTAAGCTAGATGTTCAGCTCACTGAAATAGACATATTTACTTTCTGACACTGGTTAGGTTATTGCAAAACAACAATTACCCAAGGGGATACACCAGGAACAAATCAGTAATCAGTATAATCACGTTTACTTTAGCCACCATTCTTAGACTGCCCACAGTTAGATTGTCACATTATGAGACTATGTGCTTTAAAATCGTCCACACATGGATATCTTCAGAAGGCCCCATTCCCGATCACTGGAGAAAAACCCTCGATGAAAGTTACCATAGCCTTTCATGTTTTTAATATTCATCCCAGTTTACCCATCTGTCATCAATCAATCTGTCTCAGTTTGTCTGTATGTGTGTTTATTATTGTCTGTTTGTCTCCTTGACTGTCAGCTGAACATTTAGCCCTTTTGAGCACATTGTTATATAGTCATGTGACTGTTCATATCCATCCATCCCAGGATGATAGAAAAATATACACTCAATGTGGACAAGAGGGATATATCCCTCAACTTGGTGAAACCAAAATAAAAATCTGATTTTCTAATGAAATGCTCAAACATTTTTGTAACCAGGGATCTGTAACTCATTTAAAGGTAATGCTCCTATATTTTGTAACCAGAGATCTGTGGAAATGAATGACTTGCAGAGGTCAGTAGCTTGATTACTTGTTTTCATGTAAACTCATTTGTGCGCATGGCCTCACTCATTTAGTCTCTGTTCAGTGAGATGTTTTCCAATACCACTGTAGTCTCCAACTTAATAATAGTTTAAAAGTCGGAGACAACAGTTGTATGGGCAAACAGTTGTTTAACAAAGACTATATGAGTTAAGTGACAGGTGACTGCAGGTTTAAGGTGACATAATACTGCAGGAGTGAAGTGAGGCATAATTGCCTAACATAAAGATAAATGATTAAACTTAAGACAAGTCACACATTTCCATGGATATTTGGTTAGTGAAATGTGGCCAGCAAACACCAGCCCATGATATGGGGCAGCAAAATTTGGACATTTTAATGGTCAAATGGCTCTGATGTCACCTCTCTGTGGAGTGACATCAGAGACTCTGACTGGTGCATTATGTGACAGCAGATCTGAGTCAACTCTGGTTGCAATAATCACATGTATATACAGCTATTACAGTATACCTGCACTATAAAGCCTCACAGTATACCATTGCCCCTCTTATAATATTGATATGGTCATGGATCCCATTAAAGTGGTCAGATTGTGTCTTTTATTGCTTTTTGATTTATTTCACATTATTTTAATTATTGTCTTTAGAGAGCACTGTTATAAGGTGGAGGCACTGTATCTCAGTTCATATTCAGTAAGTGGCATAGAGGTGATGTATATCAGTTGGGTGACTTACTTCAGCCTTCCCACAATCAGCACTATAGTTTCCTTTGGCTAATCCTAGTTCCTCTACCAATCTAAGGCAGCCTTTTATCACACTTTTTTCCATGTGGCCATGGTGATATGTGGTGGTCTGTTGATATAGAAAAATCTCTATGTTTTAAATGCACACAAATCTTTGGGACTGTCAAATTACTCACTTACATACCTCATTAGAAGAGGGTACTCTGATAACACTGGAAGGATTTAACAGACATATCACATTGCTGTCTGTAATGGTTTTATTGGTATACTACAGATACTTTCTTATCGTGAAAATATCGTGCTTGCTGACTGGCTTGCAGACTAGCACAAGGTGCACTTCAGGCTGCACTCTTGTACCATTGATACCTTAAAATCGCATAAGGCACATTGACAATATACCTGTTGGAATAACCGTTGACACAATGCAGTAAAGTCAGTGTGACTTACTGAGTTGCTTGTTCTGGACTGTATCATATGTTGCTGAATTGGACAATGCTTGATCTTCGTCAGTGCAA
This sequence comes from Margaritifera margaritifera, assembly GCA_029931535.1. NCBI lineage: Eukaryota > Metazoa > Mollusca > Bivalvia > Unionida > Margaritiferidae > Margaritifera > Margaritifera margaritifera. The sequence continues at coordinate 1,416,798 of JAQPZY010001471.1, forward strand.
TGCTATACTACAAGTATAACTGCTTTTTCAAGTGCTTTTTGAATGAGATACATCATGATGTTAGACTCTTGTGATTGGCTTACAAGTCTTTCGGAGGTGAATTTTAATAATATTTATGAAAAAAGCTGCATTGAGAGTGGCTTTTAAGCACTTAGAAAATTCCAAAACTGTTTTCATGGGTATTGTGGGCGCGGGGCAGCAGGAGTTGCCCACCTGCCACCAGGCTCCTTCTGACCCAGGCGAGTGGACACATAACCCCAGCCTATTGGCCCCAAGAGATTTGATGTTGATGGGCTATTATCATCCCCAATATCATGTGTGATTCCTGCTAGCAGACTATTTATGTTTTTGTCTAGCTAGTAGCATTCCGGCTAGCTTGGTAGGTATCCTAGTCTTGTCCACTTTAACATATTGTACACATGGAGTTGAAATTATGCTATGAAGTGTAATATAGCAAGGCATAATTTTATATTTTTTTTTATGCCTCAATTAAACTTTTTTAATCTTTATTCCTGAACACAGTTGGAGATTACTTCTAAAATTGTCTGTAATTTGTTACCTCTGATTTTTAGGGCAGCTGCAACAAGCACCTGTAGATTTTACTGCCTGTCAGGTATGATACTGTTGGTAATATTTGTTACATACACATGGAAGAGGAAAATCTGGCCACATTTACAAGGTAAATTATAAATTCATTTTATTTAAAAAAATACTTTGAAAGTATAATGTACCTACCTGAAGAGCATCCATGACAATCCGAAAGCACTTTATTTCATATATATACATACAGGGATTTCCTTTGAGCCCATTACCCAGGTCCCTTACGCAGCAATGAGCTGCCAGGATGCATGTGTTTTGACTCCCTTGGGTCCCCGGGACACACCATATTTTAAAAGGGTTCCTTTTGCTTTTGTTGAGTATCTAATAAAAATACACTACATAACAGGCTTTGTCTGCATATTGACACCATTTCAAGCAATGATCACTTGATATCGCTCCATATATATGGTTCCTGACTATTGTATTTGCAACCATATCATTTATGGAACCATGTTTTTATTTGACTTAAAAATTCCAACAACACTGTCCTCATCCTGATATATTTTGTCTTTTAATTTCACATGTTGATGGATAAAACCTGTTACTCTATTAAATTTATGCACAGAACCATAAAATAACAGGAGCACTAACAGAAGCAATCAACAGTCTGTTGGCAAATAAGTGAAATGCCAAAGTCTGGTCAAATTTTATTATTGTGTATATCAAGGTCCAGTTTTGTTTGTTTCTTTTTTGCTTTTAACAGAACATTTAACACATTATTGGCTATATCATGCCAAGGAGATGGCATCTAAGTGCCTTTCCCAGGGACACTCTGAGGCCATTTGCCTGGGTGGGTATAGAATTCACTACCCTTTCCGAGGCAGTTTGCCTGGGTGGGTATCAAACTCATGACCCTTGCATTACAAATCTGATGCTCTCCCTACAGCGCTACAATTTGTGATCCTTAGAATTGTTATAATGAACCATCTTGCAATTTTAGTCTTTTTTTAAAACTGCTGATGAATTAACTCTTTCACTTTTTCAGTGCAGCGTTTACCATCCCCTGAAGATTCAGACAGGTTTGTTTCTACAGTTCTGTGTATAGTGATATATTATTGAACTAGATTAACATTATTGAGAAAATATAATAAGTGCATTCATTTTTGTCTACACTTATGTGTGATTTACATAAGTCATGCAGTGAGTTTAAACAACTTGTTCAACATACAGTCTGATTGCATTGCCACTAAAAATATTGGATATGGGTGATTGTCAGATAAACAAATGCAAGCCAAGAATGACTTCTAAGAAGTCATTCCCATTTGAGGTGCTATATGCAGGAGATTATGGTTGAAAAGTCTGTATTAGAATTTCACTTCCCCTATAAAATTTTCTCCACTATGTGCAACTATTGTTAACTCACACTGCCATAAAGCCTTGTGAGCTTATAGTATGGCGATATATCTGTTGTCCGTTTTTTGTGTGTCCATCAACATTTGCTTGTTAACGCTGTGGAGGTCATGTTTTTTTTATTCAATTTTGATAAATCATGGTCTCAGCGGCTATTCTGTTTTACCCCCCAGCAAATTTCCTATATAGGTGTCATGTCTATACTGGTCACCTGTAGGTTATTGACAGTGACCGCTTTCAGTGTATGCAAACTAAACTTTTGTTTCTTGAGGAAGGCATTGTTTAGATAAAAGCATATCATGTGAATCAATGTGCAAAATGTTCTTATTTCACTTGTACTCACCGTACTCCAGTCACATTGTCAGTGTAACTCAAAGGTGTCAATATGTCAAATTCGATAGTGAGTCAGCTTTTATCATAGGGGAGAGGGTTGAAGCAATTGGTGTGCTGGATGGTGGCACAAACAGTCATGTTGTCATAGCAGAAATGGGAGTTGCTTTTTGTACCAGTGTGACAGGTGTGGTTCAATATCTTTATCTCTATGTCTGTAAATTAAAGCTATCTCTGATGAAAAAAGTTCATCTTTGTGGAGAGATCTGACTTACATCCCTTTTCAGTAGTGTCAGGGGTCATTCAGTATTTATAAACTTGTCTGTAAAGGCAGGCAAAGTTTCTGTTCATGTATTATGAATAATAGCCAATAAGGCTTGTTTTCATTCCTTATTGATCACAGGCCTTTCACATAAGCTGACTGCCTTTGATCTTGGCAAGTTGAGCAGTTGGTTAATCCAGATATTGTTTGAAGTGTGAACAGCTGTTTCTTAGCCTAATTATACAAGTTGGCCAAACTTTATTTCAAAGTTGTATATAAGCTGTCAATTAGTTCTGAAATTAGTGTTTGTTACGGTGCACAAAATAAACTAAGATCAGTGATTTTTTTAAGAGTCATTGATGATTTAATTCATAGGATGGATTAAAGTGAACAGGATACAGTAATCTTGTGTGGAATATAAGTTTGGGAGGGAAAAACATTATTTATGTATTTATGATTTTGTTGAATATGCACATAACTAAATCTGTTAATAATGCAATACTAATAATATATGTAATAATAATAATAATAATATTATTCTGTGGATGGTATTTGTTCAGAAGCCAAGTTTGAAAGGTGAACCTGCATACAGCAGTCACCTGTGTACAAAGGCCAGTTTTGCTTTTTCCCATGAGTGGCCGCTATTGACGGGTTTGACTAGGTGTATATCATCAGTATCTTCAGGAAGTTTGAATATGGGTGAGATCTATATATAATAATAAGGTGATCTTGCACCTGATTGGCTGAGCTTGTTACTACTCTGGAGGCCATATTTCTGATCTGATTTTGATTACGCTCGGAATATATGCTTATATCATCAAGATCTCAGACAAATTGATAATGAGCGAGATCCATGCATATTAATGAGGTCTTGCATTTGATTTGCTTTACTTTATACCACTCTGGAGGCCATATTTCTGGTTTGATTTTGATAAACCTTGGATAAGATTATATGATCAGAATATTGGATGAATTCTATTATGAGTAAGATCCATGCATATTATTGAGTTGATCTTGCATCTGTTTGGCAGGCCTTGTTAGGACACTGGAAGCCATATTTTTGATCTGATTTGATCAAACTTAGAATATAGGCTTACACCATCATGATCTTGGACAAGTTGGATAGTGAGCAAGATCCATGCTTATTAATGAGGTGATCTAACTTCTGATGGGCTGAGGTTTTTACTACCCAGGAGACCATATTTATATGCCCCCGAAAACATATTTTTTTGGGGCAGGGGCGGGGGTATTTGGAGTCTGCTCATCCATTCATCTGTCCATTCATCACGCTTTTGTTTACTTAATATCTCCTAAACCCTTTGAGATATAGTCATGAAACCTGGTATGCTTTGGTATGATGGCTAGACACTTTGTCCTTTTAAAAACAGAGTCTGTCTGATCAGCATTTTAAGAGTTATTCCCATTTTTATTAAAATTTTTGTCACTCCATCTGTCACACTCCAGATATCTTCATGAAACTTGGTATGCATTTGTGTCATGACAATTGTTTGTGTTTGTGTCCTATATAAGATTAGATTTGGCTTTGTCAGATTAGTACTTTTAGAGTTTTATTACAAATTGTGTCTCTCAGTCCATCACAATAGTTTTCCAGTTCACATTTCCTGAACTGTCTGAGATATCTTCATGAAACTTGGTATGCATGTGTATCATGACAAGAGTCTGTGTCCCATATCAGATTTGGCTTTGTCAGATTAGCACTTTTAGAGTTGTCTCCCCAAGTTTGAAAATTGTCTTTGTACTTCATATCTCCTTAACCGTTTGATATATCTTCATAAAACTGAATATGGTCTTGTATAATGACTGGACAATGTCTTGTAAAAGAAGGGGCTCACATGGACATTGGGCTATTATTATCAAGATCTTGCAGGACTTCAGTAATGAGCGGGATCTATGCATATTAATGAGATGATCTTGCATCTAATAGACTGAGCTTGTTGCCACTCTGGAGGCCATATTTCTGATCAGATTTTGATCAAACTTTGAATATAGGCTCATATCATCATGATCTCAGACAAGTTTGATAGAGTGAGAGCCATACATTTTAATGAGATCATGCATCTGGTTCTAGCAGCTCTATTTATGATCAGATTTTGATCTAAGGTGTTAAATAGTTTTATGTCATCAAGTTTATGAGGTAATCTTGTATCTGATTGGCTGAGCGTGTTACCACTCTGGAGACTAATTTAGATATAATTTTGCTCAAACTTGGTAAATAAGCTTATATCATCGTGGTTTTAGACAGGTTCTCTAACAAGTGAGATGTGCCCATATTTTGCGGTAATTTTGAATCTAATTGGCTGACTTCTTTAGAGACTATATTTCTCATCTGTTTGAGATAAAACTTGGTAAATAGGTTTATATCATCAAAGTCTTAGATGAGTTCAGTTGTGAGCTTGAGGTATGCATATTAATTATGCTTTTATCATTATAAAGAAGTTTTTCAGACAGTACTCAAATAGTGGCACACTATATGCAGGATTGTGCTGTTAAACCATATGCATACACACACACACATATGTTATGTTCTTCAAATACTATATAAGCCTGCTTAGTGAAACGGTAAACTGTAAAGTTATGTAAGCCAGCTGAGCGATATCAGACCCACTTGGGTGTCCTATTTGATCTACTATAGGTCAAAGAGTATGTGTAATATTGATAATATTGAATATCAACAACAGATATGCTTAGAGTTCAGAAATTGTCAAAAGAAAATGGGTTCAATTTTTTAAAATCTAAACCTGTGTGATTTTATGCCAATTGCATACAATTCATGATGACCCAAAACTCTGTCATGGCCATTCTATTATTCCTATTTTTAGGACTTATTTTTTACTGTAAGCTAGCTTCTGTATATTAGATAACTCCTTGACTAATTTCCAAAAACCCTTGATTTAATACAAGTTGGGGGAAACACATTGGGAAGCAGTCTGAAAGGTCTTACTTCTGTTATAAAGGTCTTTAGTAAGATCTAAACTTAACTATGGCACGATTGTGTATGGATCATGTTGCAAATCTTACCTGCAGATGCTTGATCCAATACACAATCATCGATGTGGGCTTTTGTATGAGAGCATTTTGAACTACCCTTTCAGAAAGTCACTATTTTGAGGCAAATGAACCATCACTTTATGTAAGATGAACAAAATTGGCTTTTCATGTCGTCTTTTGGCCCAAATACCAAACACTGCATGATCAGAAACCAGACTTCATTCCACCTTTTGACTTACGATTCAACCTCATCTAGAAGCAGCAAAAATTAGTACAGATGTATTGACAAAACGGCAAAATTCTCTATTCCCAAATTATCACCTTGGTTACTAAAACCACCCAAAATAATATTTAATATTTGCCAATTCAAAAAGTCAGTAATTTCAATGAAATCAGAGCCTCCTATCGTGGCATATGTCCCTGTATATAGACAGTTTGAAAGATGGAGTAAAGGTTGCAGTTGCTGTTGCAACACCCCATGGCATGAGTACCAGATAAAACCTCAATTTTTATACATATGCCATATGGCAGAGTGTATTGTGTTATGATGTCCATCTGTCTGTTACCAATTTTGTTTCCACTCAATAACTTGAGTTGTCCACCATCTACAGTTACCAAACTTTGTGGATGGCTTGATTTTGGGGTAAAGAAGAACCCATCAATTTCAGGGTAAAAACTCAAAGGTCAAGGTCACTGTGACTGTGAGAAGATAAATGGTTTCTGCACAATAATTTGAATTCATCTTCATCTATATTAAAATATTTTGTGGATTACTTGTACTTGGGGTAAGGAAAAACCCCATCAGTTTCAGCATCCAAAGGTCAAGGTCACTGATGGAAAGAATAAAAAAGGTTTACATACAATAACATTAGTTCTACATCACATACTTGGACCACGCTTTTTGGATGACTTGCATTTGGGGTAAAGTAGAAGCCTGTAAATTTTGGGGTCAAAGGGAACAAAAATACTCATTGAACTACATCAAAACCACAAAAATACCAAACAGATTTCATCATCTTTTCAGATTCTCTTGCAACACTGAAGGCCATACAAGACTTTAAATTTGACAATCCATTGATATCCCAAATCTTACAGAAACATAATTTTCTCATAACATATTGCAAAAGTATTCTGTACAGTTGGATGTCTTGCCACATCAGTATTAAGGATAATGAAATGGCAGATAAAGCAGCCAAAATTGCCCAGTGTTCACGTTTCAGAATGGAAGATTCCACATAGCTGCATCAAATATTATATATATCAGCATGTTCTGTATACTTGGCAAAATATGTGGAATAAAAACCCTACAAACTAGCTTTGGAACATGAAACCCATCACTGGAGAGTGCCATCCTCATGTAGAACAAATCTCAGGAGATGAGGTGGTATTGTGTCACTTGTGTATAGGACACACATATCTGACCCGTGCATACCTTCTGAAGGGTTAACATCTGCCAGAGTGCATACCTTGCTAGTGTCCACAGACAGTAGAACACATTCTTGTTGAGTACATCAACTTCCACCCTGTAAAACAGAAGCTTTTGATATGAACTCAGTTAAGAAGCGTTTTAACCATGTACAGAAAGTCTTATACTTTTTGAAGGATGCATGTATAAAAAAGATTTACCTTGTATTTTAAAGATTTTATTTTTTTACCTTTTCTGTTTTCTAGGACTAGATGTTTACGTTATTTGGAAGGTTTTATCTTCCTAAGGTTTGTTTTTAAATTTAAAACTTTCCTTTTTTTGGAACTTGACTTTTAATTGGCACTATATAGCCAGGATTGTGCTGACATGCCATTAAACACTATATATACATATTTGTATTATCAGCAGCATCTTTATTTTTGTAGGGGTACATTTTTCGTAAGTGGAGTGAAAATTCTATGGTAAAATATTCGTCCCAGGGTGAATTTTCATTATACACTTCTACATTGTTAACTCGTGAGTGACAGGGTTCATAAACATCACCTAGTCGAGGATGCAAGATATTGAGTGAGATTCAAATTTTCGTTAACAGTGGGGTGGGGTGCTATCATCTTTCATTGATGATTGAGAATTATAATCTCCATTGTCCTACACAAATATTCATCTAATCGATTTTAAAATTTATGGATATTAAACTTTCTGAAGTCGGGTAAAGTCAATAAAGCGATGAGAGGCTTTTAATATATACCATTTGGACATGCAGTTCTCTCAGATTTGTGTACCAGTAAAGTATAAATTAATTCCTCTTCTAGGTCTGAGCAAGTGTATCCATTGTAGGCAAACACTAATTAACTAAAGCTTTAAGATAGCGATTTTAAGTGTCACCATTTTTTTTTTTTGTGATAGCACATGGCAATGACTGAGTACAACCTAATTATCCTATATAGTAATAAAAACAGCACACGGCAGTTGCATAGTCCCAGACACTACATCCAGATTGGAAAAAAAATGGACTGAAAAGAGAATAAGTTGAATTTTTTTATTTGAACTTGCAAGTTATTTTCAAATATATCACTGCAAATTTTGAAGAACAATTAAATGATTAGCTAAAAGCAGAAACTTTGGAGTTGTCTGTGGTGTGTGATTTTAGTAAGAAATTAGGCTGACTCTACACAAAGATGTCACTGTGATGTTGCCACCTTTCATGTATTGTAATTAGCTGAGACAATTAATCTTTTTAATTAGCTTGCGTCATTGTGGCGAAGAACCATTAAGTTCTCAACAGTTGTCAAAAGAAATTTTGCTTAGCCACTGAGTAAGCACCCAGGTTTTCATGGAAGCATTCACTGGCATTGCCGTGACAGTCAGTTGATTCATTTCATAGAAAATGACATATCACATTTATGATTACATTGAAACCAAGTTAAACCACAAAACTTAAGACAAGAATTTCACTTTACAATACTTCTTGGTATTAATTTTTTTAGTGTTGCCGCCAGTAGGCATTTCCCAGCATTTTCATCGATCGATATTTCGTTGTATATTGTGTATTTTATAGGGAAAATATTTTTTCTTCAAGAAAGTCTTAACAAATGTATGATTTATTCAGATTTGTGAATTTCTTTATGTCAGTTCCAAATTTTAGCATCCTACCTACTGTTTTCAACGATAAAATGAGCAATAAATCGAGTTTTAATTTTCTACTTTTGATTAAGGCTTTTATTGTTAAGCAAATAGAAGCATATTTTTTGCCATTTCTGTCAGAAAAGAAAGTGGGATCTACACCTGCCTCCACATTATAAGCATATGGGTGAGTTATCAGAGTGCACTAAAATGAGTTGGAGTGGTTGTAGAATTTTGACCCAGAAGAGGACATTAGATGATGTTAGAATTCTGCATGATGCCAGATAAACTATAATAGACTGTTATTTGGATGGCTGAAATGTCAGTGTCAGGTAGATTTTGCTACTCGGCAATAGTTAAAATCAAAAGCATGATTAAGTAACTTTTGTGTGATGTCATCCTTTGTCTGTTCTTTACCCAATGGCAAAAGAGATAGCTTTTAAAACTTTCCAAACATGCAGTTTTCTTGAGTCTTTCATTAGAATGTATACAGAAGTTTACCAGTGGACATGTAAGATTCCTATCAATCAGTAGGTCTAAAGATTAAAGGTTAAATTAACAGTCAAAGCAGTGGAGTCATATTCCTATTGAAATATGAATGGTAATCAAGGAAAGATAGGAAAGAAAAACAATGAATGCCTAATTTCTTGAATGGCATCAATTCTGAAAAATGAAAATTGTGTTTTGTTTCAGCTGGATACAGATCCACCCCCACCTGTTGAGTGTGCCTGAGCTCTGTGAACATCTGGCGATAGTATGGTTTTGGCTTAACTCCTATGTCAGAGGATGGTTTAATCTACGTAGTCATAAACCACTACAGGTACATCTTTTTTTTTCTTGCTTGCATTAGCAAGTGGCAAGACATAATTATCACTTTTCCAACAGTGACAGTGATGGCATCGTAATCAGCCATGTTTAGATTTTATATTAATCCTTTACCTAATAGCAGGAAAGTGGTCTTCTAAGAGGGGTGGCCTTTCAAGGGGGGGATCTCACAGATCTAAGTAATAAATACACATAAAAGAAGAAAGGCATGACTAATTTTGAAATCTTTAATATTTTCATTTAAATATCACATCTATGTTATGGAATGAATGTGATAAAACTTACATTAATGTTATTTAAAATAATTATGAATAATCATCAATCATGGTGCAAAACCATTTAAAAACCTTGTGAATAAAATCAGGGTACAAACATCCGACTGTAACTATCATTATCTGTCCTAGTCAAGGCTACAGTATTGTTCATTCCATTTTTCCACTTCTATCCTAGACAAGGCTACAATATTGTAGCTATCTCTATTCATTCCATTTTTCCACTTCTGCAGAGTGTATATTGTCAATGTTTATTTGAATCTTTCTGACATCAAAACATCTCGTAATCTAACAGAGAGATGCCACAATTGCTGACATGTTATTTTTACTTTATGGTGACTGGACATCATGCTGACTGGAGGTGAACAATACTGTGCTTCTCAGCTGTTAGCTTCTGTTATCTTGATAATTATCAGTGATAATAATGACTTCTAATTGTCAAAGTGCCAAAGCCTGACATTTAAGTAACACACAGCAGTATGGATAATTGGATTATCTCTTTGTATGGATTAAAGTTATGTACTTTATCAGCATTTTGGTACAAATGTCAATGTGTTGAATTTATAAATCAGCAAATATTTGTGAGATTTCCATCTGTAAATCCCAATATGCATGTCTCCACTCATGGGAGGTAAATTTGACATTTTTTTTTTTACTTTAAGGAGTACTACTTACTATGGGTCTCTCTTACCTATTTATTACATGGCAGTGATTATGTTATTATATTTAAATCTTTTTCTCTGGATGTATGGTCTGGAAACTTGAGTGGGTGCAATGGCTTGAAAGGGTGCTATACAACAGTGTCAAACACAGATCATGGTGTTCTACTTTTATACCCCATCGATTAAGTTAAGTTTTGAACTCTAATTTTCTTATGCTTTTGCTTGCAAAATCATGAAACTTAATAAAGGCATTCAATTTTAGGACTATATTCATAATTATGAAAACTGTGACCTACCTTTCTTGCTCTAGTCGCTTAGATAGGTATTTTGGATTATGCCTTGTTGGAGCAGGCAGGACATAGCATCCTGCAGAAATCTTGTTTGTACTCTTTCTGTGGCCAAATTTTAGAGTTTGAATATGAAAGTCATTCCTCTATATAGTTTCTGATACCTGAATCAAACAATGAAACAAAAATGTAGTCTTTTGTGTCTAAAATATAATTCATTTACAAAGCAAATTCACGTACATTTATAGACATTTTTAATTTATGTACATATATATACATTTTTAATTCATGTACATTTATATACATTTATAATTGATGTACATTTATATACATTAACTGAATGTATCTTTCTTTTTACAGTTTTGTTTTTTGAATACCTTGTTTTTTACTTTCCTGGCATCTATTGGCCATTATGTTCCTGGTATTGCCATGGTTTATACTTTTGGTGAGTATGATATTTCATATCACTCTTTTTAACATAAACAAATTTGCAGTGATTTTGAATTCTTACAACATCTATGCAGAGTAAAGACAAAAAAAATAAAACAAAGGAAACTAATTTCATGAGAGCAAAGAAAGAAAAGAACTAGGATATCACAATGTAAGTCAAAAGCAAATTTCATGGTAATCACATCCATAATAGAAAAATTAACTCAATAAATGGGATTCAGGTGCAAGTAGATTTTGAAGCTTTTTTGATAGATGTAACGTTTAAATAGAAGCATTCTCTGTCCATGCAAGCAGGTAAAAAAGACTTCCTATACCTTGTAAATCGATTGGTGTCCTGTATGTGTGGTGGTTCCAAATTGAAAGGAGCTTTTATGAATTTTAGAATCCTTTTTTTTTTCTTTACAGTGGTAACTTTATTGCTGTAGCATTCACTGTATTCTGTACTCTTGTTTCTTTACAGTGATAACTCTATTGCTGTGGCCGTGCCTGGTGTATCATAAGTTGATACAGAAGTGCTATTTGAAAGTTGAACCTGTGTTCATGAAGCTAGACTATTCTATGAAAATGAAGTCAAAGTGGACATATCGAGGTATGGAATTGTTTTTCTTATCAGTCTGCCCGTGACATATAAATCCTGAGTACTTACTTTTAAATCACATGACTACTATGTTATTTAGGGTAATATGCCCATATTATAAGTTTTCTTCATGCAACACATATGCAACACTAAGCAGTTAAAAGAAGAATGTGGTGTCTTGGATTGATGGAAATTCTTTTTAGCAAGAAGAGCATTAGGCCCATCAATGGACTCTTGTTCTGTATGTTACACCTATGATAGCATCTCATGATGTCAAAAATGACCTCCTGATGTCAAATAAGGCAGAAGCATAGTGACCAAGGACTCGGAAGGTATTTTAAAGTCATTTCATGACATTATTATGCTGTTTTGTTGAATACAATCAGTATTTGTCATCACATGATAAATGCAACCTTTCATTTGTGTTTATTCCGAATGAAATTTGTAGAACTCGTGAAACAATTTCAGACTTCTGCTTGCCAGGGCTCACAAAAGATAAAATTTACTGGATTCATTTCATACAAGTCACTTGAAATGAGCACTTAAGTACGTTGCATTACATCTAAAATAAGCTACATATTTGTACAACATATGGTGCACTAAAAATGCTTTATTTGTTTAGAACATTGTGATGTTTATTTAACCAGTTATAATGGACTGTACTTAAGAATACATGTAGAATCAGTAATCTCCTCTGAGCAGCTAAAGATTCAAGTTCAACAAAATTGAGTGGTCCCTCTCTTGTGTGACCACCCATCCTGCAATAAAAGATGACCTCACAAGGAATGGCTTTTAGTGAGCAGGGGTGTCATCCAGTTGAAATGTCCTCGGCTTTTTCCATCGCATGCTAGAAAAAGACCTTGGATGTAAATATTGGCTATTTTGAACTGTTGTCATGCCTGCACTTGTTCTGGTGTCATAATGTTTTTGATGTCACAACATCTCAGTGATGCATCATAACTCGTTTCAAAGTAAGCAGTAGTTGGAATATGTTGAAACCGAATGATTTCTTCAATTTTTACTTTCAAAAATGTGATAACTGAATATTCAAGGTTAAGGTATTTCATTGACAGTTGAAATGTTGTCAGATATTATTTTCAGAGTCTATCTTTCATTATAAGGATCTATTCAAGGCATAGGCATATATTCTTCTTCCAGATTTCCTATTTGGGAAAAAAATTCTACAGATATCTCCAAGTCTTTTTTTTATATACTTGATTTTCTTTGAAAAGAGACAAACATTCTCAGAATGGGGTGTCATTAGAACCCTGAGGTTAGAGGATTTCATGCTGCTAGTTTTTGCTTTCAAGATAAATCCCAAGCTATTTTAATGGGAGCTGTTGAGTTTGATAATGCCATGACTACTATCTTTGATTCCACCAGCTCCAAATTATTGAAACCTCAAGTGAAGGGACAAAATAGTACAGGTGTAATATTTACCATATATACTCATGTATAATTCGGGTCCAAATGCAAACAACATAGACCCTGATCTGCCATCGCATAATGCACCGGCTGATCAGGGTCTATGTTGTTTGTTCTACTGATTATTCCTTACAAACTGCATAGACCCAGATCTGCTGGTGCATTATGCGATGGCAGATCTGGCTCTATGCAGTTTGTAGTTGGTATCGGGTTATACACGAGTATTTATGGTAGCTAGAGGACAAGATGGCATCATATCATGAGAAAGCCCCTCTTGAGAGGGATACAACCATAATGTAGATTTCTTCACAATCTGCATTATTAAACAAATTCCAAGACTCAAAACTTTCACTATATTCTTCTGTAATTGGAGTGTTTGATCCTAATTTTACATGTGTTGTTAGATATTAAATTTATAAAAGGAGTTTCATGAAAGTATATTGCACATTCTATCGAGTTCCATATATTTGCTGTTTTGATGAATACTAGCTGTAGCTTGACTATTTGCCAATTATCTTAAAGACTTTGTATTATTCAGTGACCATCATAGATGATAGTGCTTGGTGTTAGGTCACTGTGTAACCACAATTATATATGATGTGTATTGAAGACAATTGTTCATCTCAATCCATAGACCACTCAACACCGGCCCAAGTGATGCAGGAAGATAATGCCATTAATGGTGATAGTTCAGTCGTTGTGGACAATGAAAGTGACCTGGAAGACTTTTATCCCTCAATGGACCCTGAGGTGACAGCCGCCCTTGCTCGAGCCATAACGGACAGTGAAGATGAAGGGGGGACTGGAACTGGTACACCTTCTCTTCCTACTCCAGGTCTTTCAAAGGAACCATCATTCTGTAACAGTGAGGATAGTAAGTTTTGAGTTAAACTTTAAATTGTATCCATTTTATATTGATTGAATAATAAGTTCAGCAATGTATACCACACTCTCTTGACGGCTTAGATTTTAATCAAACTTGGGATAGCAGACATGCAAAGTCAGCATGATATCACAGACTGTCCACCCCCACTTTTTATTTGATAGTGTGATGGCAAATAACCTATGCCAGCATCTCTAGCTTAATATTTCAAGAGCCTTTACCCTTTCAGTAGGATGGTAGATTGCAACAAAGTTAGTTAGAAAATACATTTACTCGTATATACAAGTACTTATAAATCTGCACATAACCCACACTTAAGTAAAATTGTCCATTTCATGACACATACGTAAGTTAGAAGTGGTTGTAAATCACAACCAAAACTGTACGCAAGTTACACAAGACCCATACCTTGTGTAAACCTTATGTAATTTTCTTACATACAGTTACATATGATGCAAAGAAAGATGATAATTGCCATATCATGTCAAATATAGAAGAAATGGATAGATTAATGCAAAGACAAAGATGATAATTGCCGTATCATATCAAAAATTAGAAGAAACAGATAGAATAATGCAAAGACAAAGATGATAATTGCTGTATCATGTCAAAAATTAGAAGAAACGGATAGAATAGTGCAAAGACAAAGATGATAATTGTCATATCATGTCAGATATAGAAGAAATGGATAGATTAATGCAAAGACAAGGTATTCTGACTAAAAATAATAACAATAGACATAGTCATGTCATACTTTCTCCTTGAATGCTATAGTAAATATTATGAGTATGTTACAGAATTTAGTTTCATATATATGTTATATAAAAGGTTGACATACCAGACTGGGAAGCTTACACATTAAAGTAGATGACAGTTCAACTGCACCATTGCATTACAAACAGGTCCTATGTAGCTACACAAAATCGACACTGAATCATCTGTAAATGGTCTGTTGCACATGTGTGTAGTGTTATGACTCTATGGCCTAAAAATATGTAACAGAAAGAAAGTGAAACCAACAAAGTAAAATCAACAAGCAATTTATTTCTAGACAATTAAAGTGAAAATTCAAAAAGACACTTACAATGTTGTGAATTAAAATCCAAATAATCCTAAGTGTCCTAATGACAAGTCCTAAATATAGCATGTTCCAAATGAATTCCAGTCACCTTGAATGTTGTGATATGCCAGTAGTCTTGAATGTCATGGTGTGCCGGTCATCTTGAATGTCCTGATATGCCTGAATGATGTAATCCAGAATATCTTTGAATGAATTCACAAAAATCCCAAAGTCATGTATTAGTCCAAAATGAGAATTAGCACTTTAGTAATCCAATGAATATTTTAAATAAATAATTCCTGTCTGATTTTCACAACACAGCTGTAAGCATCTGATTATTAAAATGATTCTTCCTAGACTAACCATTAGAACAAGAATGAAATATTGCTTACCCAAACTCCCTATATATAAAAACAAGTCACCTGACAGAATTTTCCAGAAAATCATATGCCTACTTGACAGATATTAGTAATTCTAGTGGAAAAACCAATCTAATTGTAAACAAAATCAACCCTGATCTTGAATTCTAAGTAAACAACTTGTTTACATCCTACAATCAAGGACAAAGTTAAATATGTAAACATTATACATAACAGTAGTACCTAAAAATAGTTGCCTCATGTTTCTAAATGTTGTCTGTTATAACCTGAAGCACAGTGAACATGGTACTGAGAGAGATAGACTTTGTTTTTTCGGTGTTTTGTTATATAATCAACACATCATGTAGAGTCAAGAGTGAGATGATGTGTTGCCGTCACGGTTCTCAGAAAGTTTTGAAGGTGTAGTGGCCAGCTTGAAAATCTTGTTATCGCTACTTATCCTGAATGGATGGTCATATCAACATGGGGTTTTCACTAAAAGGCTTCTTATGATGTCCAGTTGGTCATAAATGAAAATGGTGCCGATATGACATGTAATGTGGCCGCCACTCAGCTGTCTTGTAAGTTTAGTTATTGCTATTTCACCTGAATGGAAAGTCATATTGACATGGAGTTTTCACCAGAAGACTTTTTATGACGTCTAGTTGCTCCTTAATGGTGCTGTTTGGACACCCAATATGTCTACTACAGTGGCGATCTTGGAAACCTTGTTATCTCAACTCCTCCTAGATGGATGGTCATATCGACATTGGGTTTTCACCAAAAGACTTCTTATGATGTCTGGTTGGTCCTGAATAAAAATGGTGCTGATCTGACCTCCAGTATGGCTGCCATGGTGGCCATTTTGAAAGTATTATCGCTACTCCTCCTAGATGGTTGGTCATATCAACATGGGGTTTTCACCAGAAGATTCCTTATGATGCCTTGTTGGTCCCAAAGGAAAATGGTGCTGGTAGGACTTCCGATATGTCCACCACAGTAGCCATCTTGAAAACCTTGTTGACATTGGGTTTTTCACCAAAAGACTTCTTATGATGTCTGGTTGGTCCTGAATAAAAATGGTGCCGATCTGACATCCAGTATTTCCACCATGGCAGCCATCTTGAAAATCTTATTGCTACTTCTCTTGAGTAGATGGCCATATTGACATAGGGTTTTCACCAAAAGTCTTCTTATGATATCTAGTTGGTCCTAAATGAAAATGGTGCCAGTCAGAGATGGTTTCAATACTCAGCAGTCAACAAAAAGAGATGGTCTTGAATTCCAGGAAATTATTTTTGGACTTTAGAGCATCAGTCCCTTTAACAGACTCTTGTTTCACAAGTACCAAATATTCTGAACTTATTTTTTAAGCCTGTTCCCCTGACCATTGTTAGTTTTTGCCACATTCAAATTTTGTAAGAGAGAGAGATTTCTCAGCATCAGTAAAATAATCATTTTGCCCAGTTGAAGATGTTGCTGCTGAGTGATTTGAGTGT
Source organism: Margaritifera margaritifera (assembly GCA_029931535.1). NCBI lineage: Eukaryota > Metazoa > Mollusca > Bivalvia > Unionida > Margaritiferidae > Margaritifera > Margaritifera margaritifera. The sequence continues at coordinate 1,433,697 of JAQPZY010001471.1, forward strand.
AGCTGGGGTATGAAAGCATAGTGGCATAAGGGCTTCCAAGATTAAAGTGTATTGCACTTGCCATGCTTTATCAGCCTGGGGGAACTCTGGAACTTTATGTCCTGAAATTTCAACTGGGATGATAATGATGATGAAGTTGCTGAAGACAAAAGTGCAGCAACAGTGCCAACATCAGTCATCATCATCATCATCAGCTTTATTGTGATCATCATCATTTCCATTATCTCTTTATTTGTTTTATTGTTTAACATGATAGTAACATAAAAAATAGTAGCAGTTGCTGATGTAAGATTGTTTTTTTAGTTTTTCTTTTATAATAGTACTTTTATTTTTCTTCCAATTTTTTTGCTTCATGGAAAGTAAGGAGTTGTGTACAAAACCAGTGAAAGATCACAACAGAGAACTTCAATTTATACCAATATTTGCACAAAATACACACACTATAAAAAAGTTAGGTACCTCTATGGTAAGAGGTCAGAAATGTGTACTGTATGGATTGACCAGATCTTGTTTTGTTACAATAAACTGATTTAATGTTTGAACCAGATTAGAATTTATTTGTCTGCATGAAGAAAGTTCTTTCAGTCTTCCATTCAAAGCAGGAGTTGGTTTGACAAGTCACAGTCCATGTATTCCTAAAGACAAGGTTATGTGTCAAATTGTTCTACACATAGTCAATATTTTTTTTATATAGAAAATCTAAATATGTTTTAAAAACAACTAGACAGATATGTATAAAAACAAAATGCTTCACAGCATCTCTGGAACACCCTCAGAGTACTTAATTTGCTAGTTATGAAAGTTTTCATGAAATCACTCCAGATGTGGATTTCTGTATTTTTTCCAATCATACATAAATTAAGGGGAAAGGGGAAATAACAGAATATTTTACTTGCCACCTCTCCCTCCCACCCACTCAAGGAAATAAAAAAAACTTGCCCCAAACTGCCAGGTGAGAATTTTTCATTCTCTCTCTCTCTCTCTCTCTCTCTCTCTCTCTCTCTCTCTCTCTCTCTCTCTCTCTCTCTCCATGTATGCACTGGGACAGACAGACTGAAACTGACCCATCAACAGATACATGAAGAGAATGAAGATCATAAAGCAATCAATCCAGTCATTTAATCTTGCATTCTGTGGTTAACTAGAAATAAGCTACCTAAGGGAAAGAGATCTAACTTAATCTTTTACATTGATTAGGTCAAGCAGAAATAAAACTGCAATGGTCCAAGTTGAAATGGCAGCTGCAACACAAGAACAGGTCAAATTAAAATTTTTAATATTCCATCTGTTGCAAGTGGTTTTATGATAAGGAAACAGTGTTTCATTGCTTAATGGAGACAGTTTACTTTATTTTCTTTTTTTGTCCAAGCATATGATTACATAAATGATGGGGGAATATAACGATAATTTATGAATTTAGGTTCATGTATGATAGTTTTGCACTATGTGCTTGTAAACAAGACATGCAGATCAAGGGGAAAAAAACCTATGCTTAGTTGTTCATAGATTAATAAAGTATTCAAGTCCCTTTTTAGCTTCAGATATCAAATATATTTTTGTAAATTGTTTCGTGTGATATTAATGTAACCCTCGGTCAAAAGGTTTTCCATTTAAGGAGCAGTGGAAATGAAGACAATGATAAAGTTGTGATTTTTTTCCACCTTGAGTAGTCAGCTGCATTTTATTTTGCAACCAATGCATCTTCTTTTCATGTTTTCCTAGTATATCTAGAGTTAAATATTGATGATGGTCCAGAGTGGCTCAATGGTCAGTGTTCCAGACTCCTAACCAGAAAGGGGCGGATTCAGATCCTACAATTGGATAAGCTTATGCATGTTACCATGGTGTGTCCCTGAGCAGGTTACTCCATTTGCCTCAGTACTAAATATTGCTGTGCTATAAAACACCAAGCCAAAACAGAACCAAATCTACCCATAAAAACACGTTGTTAGTTAGATTATGTTTTTTTGAAATGATTGCCAGTAGACAAACAAAAAGAAAAATACAAGTAGTTAAAACACATTGAAATTAAGCATGTTGGTGCAAAGCTTACATTGTAATACATTGCAGAGAGCTACAAGTTTGAATGCTGTCTAATATTTCAGAGATTATCAAACATACAAACATATTCATGCATCTAACTAGAATAAAAAAGTAGAATTTGTCCTCAATGGCTGAATATTCCATATTGTAACAGTCACTATACAAACAAAGCAATTAAGGATTAAGTCATATTCATTATACAAACAAAACAATTAAGGATTGAGTCATATTCACTATACAAACAAAACAATTAAGAATTTAGTCATTCACTATACAAACAAAGAAATTAAGGATTGAGTCATATTCACTTTACATTAACAAAGCAATTAAGGATTGAGTCATATTCACTACAAAACAAAGCAATTAAAGATTGAGTCATATTCACTATACAAACAAAGTAATTAAGGATTGAGTCATATTCACTATACAAACAAAACAATTAAGGATTGAGTCATATTCACTATACAAACAAAACAATTAAGAATTTAGTCATTCACTATACAAACAAAGCAATTAAGGATTGAGTCATATTCACTACAAAACAAAGCAATTAAAGATTGAGTCATATTCACTATACAAACAAAGTAATTAAGGATTGAGTCATATTCACTATACAAACAAAGCAATTAAGGATTGAGTCATATTCACTATACAAAAAGAAACAATTAAAGATTGAGTCATATTGTTTCAGAAACACAGTTCAGACTTATCCTAGTTTAACACAAGGAAATGTAGAGATACAAATTTTATCATGCAATTGGTCCAGAAATTTCCTACAGGGACTCTGCTTGTATTTCACCAGATTGCTGTCACTGATACATATCACTAAAATGTTTTATTTTACCATATATCATTGTGTATAAATCGAGTCCAACTGCAAGCAAGATAGACCCTGATCTGCTGCCGCATAATGCACTAGCAGATCAATGTCTGTGTTGTTTGTTTTTCTGTTGACTTCAAGCAAGCTGCATTATTATGTGATGGCAGCTCTGGGTCTATGCAATTTGAAGTTGGATCCAACTTATACATGAGTACATACAGTAATTAACTAGTATGGCAGCAACATTTTGTGTGACAAAAAGAAAAGGAAGTAATTTACTCCAATAGTATATAAACTTTGTAGTTAGATGCATTGCAACTATTCACTGATATAATATTAATGGAGTAATCTATAAATTTGACACTTTTAAGCAAAAACATTTTATTGATGCTTTTGTGGAATTTAAAAAAAAAAAAAGATTTTTACAATGTTCTATATTATAGACTACTATTATTAAGAAAACAAAAACTTTGGAAAATCATCTAAATGTAGTGTTGGTTCATAAGAGATGCTATAAATTATATAAGTTTTTATTTTGGACATACTTAAAGGATTTTTTATTTTTTACCTTTAGTTTATATTTTATTTTTTATTTTTTACCTTTAGTTTATATTTTATTTTTTATTTTTTACCTTTAGTTTATAGTTTATTTTTTATTTTTTTACCTTTAGTTTATATTTTATTTTTTACCTTTAGTTTATATTTTATTTTGTATACATTTTACAGACTTTTAGCATCTTTACCTTTTATATTTTATCTTGTTTGTGATTCATGTTTAGATTTATTTAGAAGAGTTTATCTTCCTAAAGTTTATGTGCAATTCTTCATTTTTACATTTTTAAAACTTTACTTTTAATTGGCACCATATAGCCAGTATTGTGCTGAGGTGCCATTAAGGGTGTGGCTTCCATAGCAACCAGGTGGAAAACCTGTGTTTTAACTTCTTGTCCAGGATGGCTGTCAGTTTGATTCAAACTTGACAGAAATGTTCTTTAGGACATCCCCTCTATCAAATTTATGTCTGTGGTGGTTTCTGTAAGAAGGATATGGTCTCCATAACAACCCAGTTTAAAAACCTATATTGGGCTTCTTCCTCACTAAACAGATTTTTTTTTTTAAAAGTTACATCTCAGGACAATTTAAAGTTGGTGTCAGTAAATATGATAGAAGCTGCATACATTTTACCTTGCTATCATATTTTCTCAGGATCTTTCATAATATAACTTTCAGCTGGGTTAGCGGTATCAAGCCCACTTGGCCTCTTGTTTAAACTGTCTTATTATTAAACACATATGCACACAAGAAGCTGCATATTTTTATTTGTTGTAAAACTTTTACATTTTATTATAGCTACCTGATATTTTTAGGTTTACATTTGAACTTTGAAAGACTGAATAGTTAAATCACTAAAACATATATTTTTAGCTCATCTGGCTCTTAAGGTCAGCTGAGCTTATGGTACAGTGGTCCCCCTCTTATAAGGCCACCCATTCTGCAGCATGCAGCAGAAAAGTGACCTTATAAGAGGGGTGGCTTTTCTAGAGGGGGATCACACAGATGTGAGTAATAACTACGTATAAGTATGAAAGGCATAACAAATTTTAAATATGTAATATTTTAATTTAAAAATCACAGGAATGTTATCAGGCTATGGACCTAATGTGATAAAACTAATATCTATGTTATTTTTTTAAAAATTATGAATAATCATCAATCAAGGTGCAAACCCACCTTGTTAGTAAAATCTGGGCACAAACATCTGGCTGTAACTATCCCTCTACATCCATCAATTCCGTTTTCCTACTCACTGTACTTGAATGTATAGTATTGATGATGTTTATTTGAATCTTTCTGACATAAAAATTTCTTAGTAGTGATCAAAGGACTCTCCCTCTTTTCATTTAGTTGAATTGCTTTCACTTTTCGTTCTAAACTGAGAATGTTTGACAACAGTTTGCACTTTCTGCAACAACTTATTCCTTCATTGGCAGTTTGTAGTTATCACATGAAATGCTTCATGTTTACAAAGGAAGTGAGCTTGTCACATGATTAACTTCCATTTTTTCAGTCTGGTATCAGGTTAAGTACATTTTGTAATGAAAGAGAGGGAAGCCACAAAGGCTAACATACCAATTTACTATCTTGCGACCGGATGTTGAGCCCAAAAATACTGTTTTTCTCAGTGGTTAGCTTTTGTCATCTTGATAATTATCAGTAGTAATAATAGCCAGTAATTATCAAAGTGACAAAATCTGACATCAAAGGAACACACATCAAGAAGGATAATTGGATTTCTTACCTCTTTGTATGGATTAAAGTTACTTTATCAGCATGTTGGAACAAATGTCAATGTGTTGAGTTGAGAAATCAACAAATATTAGTGAGATTTTATCTGTAAACAACCAGTATGTGGCTGCTTGCAAGGGGTAAATTGAACAGTTTTTGCACTAATATGCTGGCTACTGGCCGCATTAGAGGGGTACTTTTGAACACAAATTTGTTGGTGCCATGTGATTCTGGCCATATAGAGCGGGTGGCTGCTGGTCGGGGGGGGGGGGGCATTTAAGAAAGGGGACCACTGTATAGTCCTTTGTCTGTTGCACATTGTCTGTCATCCATTCAAAATTGTTATTTTTAACTTCTGTTAAAAAATCACTTGACCAGTTCACACATTTTACAGGAGCATTCTGGCATCAAGGACTTTCAGATTTGTTCAGTGGATGCCAGTATTGCCACCATTAATAAATTATAGAAACACCTTTAAACAACTTCTCAAAACTACTCAAAAGAATTTGACCAAATTGACAGAAAACATCCAGGGATGAAGTCCTTTCAAATTTGTTCAAATGATGCCAACCTGCCATCAAGTATGGCCACCATTACTAAAATAAGAAAGACCTTTAAATGACTTCTGTTATGTATGATGTTTATATAATATTATAAATATTTTAGGAAATTATAAATGTTTCTTCACTTTAATATTTGCTTAAATCTTAATGTTTATCATGAAAAACATGTTTAACTAGTGTCCTTGAATTAGGTTGTTTTGATCAATATGTTTTCTCCATTTGAAGGTCAAGGTTGAATTTTGTTTACAAGTAAAATTACATTAAGATGACTCATATTCTAGAACATTCTGTCATGTGACCAATCTTTATATATGCCATGTTTGGTGGACATTTATTCAGTTTTGACATTACCATCAGTCTTGTAAAGAGCTATTACAGTTGTGAAAATTCATTCCAAATTCTAAGAGAGGAATTATTTTAAATATTCATTGGATTATAACAGTGCTCATAAACTTTTGGATTTTGGATTTTTAATTGATGATTTTTGGAATTTAACTGAACTTATTCAGAGATTTTGGAATACTTCATTTTGACATCAGCACAAGATTTCTAGTACATCAGGACTTTGGAGACCATTAGCACATCATAACATTCAAGGACACAGCCGTGAATTCGGAACATTCTATATTTAGGACTTGTGATTAGAACAATCATTCTTATTGGATTATTAGGATTTCAAAACACATTACTGTAAGTGACTTGATTTTTCATTTTAATTATCTAGTAATAAATTGCTTGTTGATTTTTACTTGATTTGTTGGTTTCACTTTCTTTCTGTTACATTTTTCTTAGACCATAGAGTCGTAACAGAAATTGGGGGCTCGTCGTTCCGGGATCTGAATTTCTTTAAAGCATATTAGAGATATTAAATTTATCTTTGAAATTCATATTGATTTTGTCTCTGAATTTTTTTTGTCTTTGGCAAAGATTTTTAAATAGAGAATTTTTTTTGTGTGAAACCAACAAGCATTTACAATGGCATCTAATGTTCAGAATTTCATTTCAAAACCTACCCAGGAGGGGTTAGAGTGCATGAGAAAGGATGAGTTGCTCGAGCTTGCCAGAAAATACAGTCTATCTGAGGCAAAAGTATCATTGACAAAACAGGAGATAAAGATTATTTTGATTCAGTATTTAGTAGGAAAGGGAATTTTGAAAATAGTGCTTTAAGTTTGAAGAGAAAGCCTGTATCTGGTTCTGACAGGAAATTAAGGGAATTAGAGTTAAAGAACCAGATGGATTTAGAATTGGCAAAGCTTCAGATTCAGAGAGAGAGAGAGAAAGAAGAGAGGCAAATGCAGATGGAGAGAGAAAAAGAAGAGAGGCAGATGGAGAGAGAGAGAGAGAAAGAAGATAGACAAATACAAATGCAGATGCAGATGCAAAGAGAAGAAAGGGAAATGCAATTTAAGTTAAGAGAATTAGAACTGGCAAACAGAGCACACTCCACTCCTTTAAAAACAAGTTCAGGTTTTGATGTTACTAGATATATTAGGTTAGTACCCCCTTTTCAGGAAAAAGAAGTAGATAAATACTTTCTTCATTTCGAGAAAATAGCTGAAAACTTGAAATGGCCCAGAGAGCATTGGACTTTGTTATTACAAAGTGTACTAATTGGCAAAGCTCGTGAAGTCTACATTTCACTGTCAGTACAACAAAGCACTGATTATGATGTGGTTAAGGAGTACATCTTGAAAGCTTATGAGTTGGTACCAGAGGCATATCGACAAAGGTTTAGGAATTGTAGAAAAGAAACTGGACAAACTCATGTCGAATTTGCAAGGGATAAAGAACAACTATTTGATAGGTGGTGCTCAGCCAAGAAAGTTGATCAAGCTTATGATAACCTCAGACAGCTCGTATTAATTGAAGAGTTCAAGAGGTGTATCCATAGTGATGTTAAAACTTATCTTGACGAGCAGAATGTGGAAACTTTGGAAAATGCTGCCTGTATGGCTGATGATTATTCCTTGACTCACAAAATTTCATTTGGTAATAAATCGTCCTCTCAGCAGTTTTCTGGTAAAAAACCATTTCAATCTCATTCGAGTAATTCCAAATTTCACAACAGCACAACTGTTAGGAATCAAACATCTGATAAGACTGATCAGAAATCCTTATCTCTTCCTACGTGCACTTATTGTAAAAAGAAAGGGCACGTTATTTCTGATTGCTTCAAGTTGAAAAATAAGCAACAGAGAAAAGACAGAGCTTTTCCAAATGCTCTTATTTCTACGAGGTCAAGGTCACGGTCTTGTATTGAAAGCAATACATTTGTTGGGTCAAACAAACCCCAGTCTGATTCTATTTTGGAGGCTTATGAACCATTCATGTCAGAAAGTTCTATATCACTTATTGGTGATTCTGCCAAATCTATCCCAATTAAAATATTAAGGGACACTGGAGCTTCTCAGAGTCTTTTATTATCAGGTACTTTGCCTTTGTCTGAGGAGTCTTCTTCAAGTGAAAGTGTTCTTGTTCAGGGAGTAGAGTGCGGCTTTGTAAATGTTCCTCTTCATTGTGTAAATTTGGCATCAGACTTAGTTTCTGGACCTGTGACTGTTGGGGCAGTGACTTCTTTACCCATAGAGGGTGTTCATTTATTACTAGGCAATGACCTAGCTGGAGATAAGGTTGTGGTTAATCCACTTGTAACTGACAAGCCATGTTTGGATCAGAAAGTTGATCCTGTCGAAACTGAAATCCCTGATTTGTACCCTGCTTGTGCAGTTACTAGAGCTATGGCAAAAAGAGCTCTTGAGATTGATGTTGATCAGGATATTATTCCTTTAGCTGACACATGTATTGGTCAGTCTTTTGATGAGGTCACTTTTTCCTCAGGTATTGATCAATCAAATGGTATTGATCACAGTGATCCTCTTTTGGCAACTCATTCTCTTTGTTCTAATCAGGATGACAAATGACAATCCCTTGTCGTTGAACAGGAGCAAGATCCCGAGATATCTTGTTTGTTTCAGAGGGCTATTAGTGAAACTGAAGCCACACAAGTTCCAGTGTGTTACTTTGTGAAAAATGGGGTCCTTATGAGGAAATGGAGACCACCTGATGTACCCGCTGGTGACAAGTGGTCAGTGAGCTATCAAATTGTTGTTCCTAAGTCATATCGACAGGAAATTCTTAATTTAGCCCATGAAACTCCTTTGGCTGGTCATTTAGGAGTCTGTAAGACTTATCACAAGATCTTGAATCATTTTTATTGGCCGAAACTCAAAAGTGATGTTTCTAAATACTGCAGATCTTGTCACACTTGTCAAATGGTAGGAAAACCCAATCAGAAAATACCTAAGGCTCATTTACAACCTATTCCTGCATTTGATGAACCATTTAGTAGAATAATGGTAGACTGTGTTGGTCCTTTACCTAAAACCAAGTTAGGCAACCAATACTTGTTGACCATCATGTGTACATCTACAAGATTTCCAGAGGCAATTCCTCTGAGAAATATAAAAACTAAAACTATTGTGAAAGCTTTGGTGAAGTTTTTTACACTTGTTGGCCTTCCCCAAATCTGTCCAGTCAGATCAAGGGTCAAATTATATGTCTGGAATTTTCCAACAAGTTATGCATGAATTAGGCATCCAACAGTTTAAATCTTCTGCCTATCACCCTGAAAGTCAAGGTGCTTTGGAAAGATTTCATCAAACTTTGAAGAATATGATTCGATCATATTGCTTTGATACAGAAAAGGATTGGGATGAGGGTGTTCATTTGTTGTTGTTTGCTGTTAGGGAATCAGTTCAAGAGTCATTGGGTTTTAGTCCCTTTGAACTAGTTTTTGGTCATACTGTCTGTGGACCATTGAAATTATTGAAAGAGAAACTTCTTTCAAATGAAGATTCAAAGATTAATCTTCTTGATTATGTCTCAGATTTCAAATACAAGTTGTCAAAGGCCTGTGAAGTAGCAAGAACTAATCTTCACACTACCCAGTCAAAAATGAAATTAAGGTATGACAGAAATTCACAGGAAAGGAGTTTTAAACCTGGTGACAAAGTTCTGGCTCTCTTTCCCATACCTCAAAATCCTCTTCAGGCTAAATTGTATGGTCCTTATACCATTGCAAAGAAAGTAAATGACTTAAATTATACCATTAACACTCCTGGGAGACGGAAACAGAAACAACTTTGTCATATAAATATGTTAAAGGAATATTTTGACAGAGATAGCTCAGCTAATTATTTAGTTAATTTAGTTGTACCTGTCCCACACAGTGAAGATATCAACGATGGAGTACAATCAGACTATAGTGACTCTGGTATAACCAATCTTCGGAATTTAGAAATATTGAACAACCTAGACCAGAAACTTTCACATCTACAACAACAGGAAAGAAATGAACTAAAACAGCTATTACATGACTATGAGCACTTGTTTCCTGATGTTCCAACACGAACAAGTAAAATTTATCATGACGTTGACATTGTAGATTCTGCGCCTGTGAAACAGCATCCTTATAGGATGAATCCTCTCAAACAGAACTATCTGAAGAAAGAAATTCAGTATCTACTAGAGAATGATTTCATAGAACCAAGTAAAAGTAACTGGAGTTCACCATGTATTCTTGTTCCCAAGCCAGATAATACATTCCGTATGTGTACTGACTATAGAAAAGTCAACAGTGTCACCAAAACTGATTCATTTCCAATCCCAAGAATGGACGATTGCATTGATAAAATTGGAAATGCGGAATATGTCACCAAGTTTGACCTTTTAAAAGGATTCTGGCAAATTCCACTGACGGAAAGGGCAAAAGAAATTTCAGCATTTGTAACTCCAGATGGTCTTTATCAATATAAAGTCATGCCGTTTGGAATGAAAAATTCACCTGCAGCGTTTCAACGTCTGATGAACATGATAACATTTGGTCTTGATAATTGTGACGCTTATATCGATGACGTCATTATCTACAACACACCTGGGAAGATCATTTGGAAACCATTCGAAAATTCTTCAATCGACTCAGTGATGCGAATCTGACAATTAATTTGAGCAAAAGTGAGTTTTGCCATGCTTGTGTCACATTTTTAGGACATATTGTGGGACAAGGTCAAGTTAAACCTATAGAAGCTAAGGTCAAAGCTATCTCTGAATTTCAAGTTCCAATTTGTAAAAAGCAACTGATGTGATTTCTAGGTATGGCTGGATATTATCGGAAATTTTGTTCCAATTTTTCCAAAATTGCTGAACCTTTGACAAGTTTATTGAGTAAGAAAACCAAATTTCATTGGTCTGACAAGTGTCAGGAATCTTTTGACAAGTTAAAGGCCATGCTTAAGAATGCACCAGTTCTTTCTGCACCAAATTTTAGCCAATCATTTAAATTATCTGTTGATGCAAGTGATGTAGGGGTTGGTGGAGTATTGATCAGGAAGACAAAAGTGGTGTGGATCACCCTGTGTGTTATTTTTCTAAAAAACTAAACAAGCACCAGAAAAATTATTCCACAATTGAGAAGGAATGTTTGGCTTTGATATTGGCTTTACAGCATTTTGAAGTGTATGTTACCTCAGCTCTTTCTCCAATTATTGTGTACAGTGATCACAATCCCCTTACTTTCATCAACAAAATGAAAGATAAAAATCGGAGATTGTTGAGATGGAGTTTGATATTGCAAGAATATAACTTTGACATCAGACACATCAGGGGAAAAGACAATGTGATTGCAGATGCACTCTCACGTGCCTAGAAATGTAATATTGCTTGATGTAATTAAGTCCAGTATCATAAAACATGTTCTTATGTAATTTTGGTTATTGTAGTATTAGATGTATATTCAAAAGAAAGCTTTATTATATAAATCTTTCTTTTTCTTTATGAGGGGAGGTGTTATGTATGATGTTTATATAATATTATAAATATTTTAGGAAATTATAAATGTTTCTTCACTTTAATATTTGCTTAAATCTTGATGTTTATCATGAAAAACATGTTTAACTAGTGTCCTTGAATTAGGTTGTTTTTACATTAAGATGACTCATATTCTAGAACATTCTGTCATGTGACCAATCTTTATATATGCCATGTTTGGTGGACATTTATTCAGTTTTGACATTACCATCAGTCTTGTAAAGAGCTATTACAGTTGTGAAAATTCATTCCAAATTCTAAGAGAGGAATTATTTTAAATATTCATTGGATTATAACAGTGCTCATAAACTTTTGGATTTTGGATTTTTAATTGATGATTTTTGGAATTTAACTGAACTTATTCAGAGATTTTGGAATACTTCATTTTGACATCAGCACATCAAGATTTCTAGTACATCAGGACTTTGGAGACCATTAGCACATCATAACATTCAAGGACACAGCCGTGAATTCGGAACATTCTATATTTAGGACTTGTGATTAGAACAATCATTCTTATTGGATTATTAGGATTTCAAAACACATTACTGTAAGTGACTTTTTGATTTTTCATTTTAATTATCTAGTAATAAATTGCTTGTTAATTTTTACTTGATTTGTTGGTTTCACTTTCTTTCTGTTACATTTTTCTTAGACCATAGAGTCGTAACACTTCTCAAAATCCACTCAACAGAATTTGACCAGATTTGACAGAAAGCATCTTGGCATAGAGGGCTTTCAAATTTATACAGATGATGATAGGCCTCCTCTAAATATGGCCAACATTGCTAAAAAAAAAAAAAAAACTAAAATGACTTCCGCTCAAAAACTACTTAATATAATTGGATGAAATTTGACATAAAGCATCCTGGCATAAACAAAGGTCTAAATTTTGTTTACATGATTCTGATCTGTCATCAAATATGGCCACCATTTCTAAAAAAACATAAAACCCTTTCAATGACTAAAAATAAAACCTTTAAATGACTTCTCAAAAACCGATCAACAGAATTTGACCAAATTTGACAGCAGGCATTTTGTGATAAATGACTTTTACATTTGTGCAAATTGTGCCAAACTGCCATCAAATATGACTGCTGCTACTAAAAATAGAAAAACTTGTAATAACTTCTTCTAATAAGCCACTTAACAGAATTTGAACAAATTAACAGGAATAGTTCTAACTTGAAGGCCTTTAATATTTATAGAAATCAAATCAATCCTCAATCCAATATGGCCAGCATTACTAAAAGAAAGAAACACATTTCCACTACCTTACCCCATAAAACTGCTTAGCAGAATTTGACCAACTATGACAGAAAGCATCCTAGCATAGAGGCCTTTAAATATTTGACAAATGATGTTGATGAGCCTTCAAATATGGATGAAGGTATATAAAACAGAGGAATCTTGAAACAGTTGTTTTGATAACATATGCAATCAACAGCATTGGAAGAAATTTAAACAGAAAGCATCCTACTGATCCAGATCATTTCGATAACTTCTTTTGCATTTGGCTATTAAGCAGATGTCAGCTTGGTGAGCGATCTCAGACCCTCATGGGTCTCTTGTTACATATAGTTCAGTTTCTCTGACACTTATATATAAAGTTATACAATTTGACTGGTGTATTCATGATGGGGGGTTATACATCACAAGCAAAAAGAGGTCACAGTGACCAACTTTTCATGCTTCAGTGAGTATATTAAGTTTTTGCATTTAATTCAGTTTCTTTGACACTCTTCCATGTACAGTCATGAAATTTGATGAGTGCATTAATCTTAAGGGATACTTCTAACCATCTGTTGAAGTAAATCTTGGGGACCACTAAGGCTTCTTGTTTTCTTTTTGTCTCACCTGCATAAGTATGGTGAGATATAGTAGTCACTTTTCCACCACTGGTATCATTGTTGTTGTCAACAATGCTATATTTTTTATGTTAAAGTTGTTGAAAGTTAGAAAAAGTAGTGATACTTACAAGCATACAGATGTAGTTAAGATGCCAGTTTATGCAGAACGTTTGTTCTTCTTTGCAGAACACCACTCTGATATTGAGGCTGAATTTGCAGAAGGAATTGAGCAGATGCCAGATTATGATGAAATCAATAACACAGATGAAGATATCTTGGAACCCGAATCTCGTGAAGGGTCAGAGGAGCCAATCAGGTTCATACCCTCTCATTTCGATGACTCAAGTGATTCAGAGGATCCAAATACCTTCACCACAGACATTCACACTCATGATTTTGGAGCCGAAGGTGATTCTAATAGAAGATTCCAGAAAGAAAAAGATCTACAAACAGTGATAGCAGAGGGCTTAGTGAAACAGGCATTAACAACAATGATGGGATCAGCACTTCAGAGTTTGACTAATTTGGCCCAAGCCAGCTCTCAGGCCCCGCAATCGCAATCAGATCAAGGACATGTGGCGTACAGAAAGAAAAGTACTGAGGAAGATGAGTTAGATATGGAAATGCCACCATCCAGTGTACTACGAAGAAATTCTGGAGACTCAGCAGATTTCGTTGTGGATGAAGAATTTGAATTTCTGGATCAGTATGAACTGGAGGGAGAAGAAAATGAAAAATGAAGTCACACAGACCTTGTTTGTCTTTCCTTAGCCTAAAGTTTGCATATCTTCTCTCAGGTTGATGGATTATTTTGTGTGATTTTCATATATTTAATTTTTATCTGTCATATATTAGTGGAAATTTAGGGCTTTTTGTTGCCTCAGTTTGTGATATACTAGTTGTTTTTAATCTTGGCGCTAACATGGTGAAGTAGTTGTCATCTTAAATGTTAATTCAGTCTGACAGCTGTAAGGCAAGATAAACTGAATATGTAAATGAATATTTTATAAAATAATATACAGTGTACTGTGATCTCTTATATCTATTTCCTCTCACCTTTCCAAACAAGGGAGGGGAAAACATAGTTTTCTGGCATATGTGAAATTGTCGCACCTGCAGTCCATAATTTACATTATTTGATGTAATACCATGCTGTGTGCTAAATGTTATTATTTGGATAAATTTTATGTTAACCAAGCTTATCATAATAGGCACACACCAGTGATACAAAAAAGTCCCTATCACGTGTACATACTAGAAGAGTTAACTCCTTTGTCCATGTTAGGATCCCTCTACTTTGGAAGTACATTCTCTCTCCCAGTATGGTCATAATGATAAAAGCACACGCAAGATCCATTTTTGAGACTGATTGAACCAACATTGTTAAGTGCTAATAAGATGATATGCATGCATGGTTGTAAGTCCCAAAAAAAAATTGATGTTCTAGGCATGTTAAAGCAAAAGTTTTCCTAAAGTGAGGCCTGCTGAGTTTGAGATACACATGCTTTAGAACAAGTATTTTGCATTTTTAACCCAGTTATTATGTTGAACACATTACATGTTCAGCAAATTTAAGATTTTGTCATGTAGTAGTCTAAAAGTTTTTGTGGAAGGTACAATAGAGTGTTCATATTTACATAACTATTTACTTTCCCAATGGAATTTAAGTACTAGAGCAAAAGTG
This sequence comes from Margaritifera margaritifera, assembly GCA_029931535.1. NCBI lineage: Eukaryota > Metazoa > Mollusca > Bivalvia > Unionida > Margaritiferidae > Margaritifera > Margaritifera margaritifera. Next base: position 1,448,811 of record JAQPZY010001471.1, read on the forward strand.
TGGTGCTAAATTCAAAATATCTGATTTAATATTTAATTAACCTAATTAAGTCTTGTAAAGCATAATGCAGAAAAAGTGTATTTTCATGTTTTTATTTTACCACAGTCAGTTCCTTGAGAGCTGGCTTGGCCTTGTGTTATCACAGCAGATTTGAATTCAAAGATGGGGAGTTTGATTCCTACATAGTCCTTTGTGTTATGCTCATAAGTAGAAAATAGTGATTGCTTCAGTCCGTTCGTATGAATCGGTACTAGTATCTGCATACAGCGTTAGGCGTATGGTGTGGAGGAGGAAATAGAGTTTCAGCCTGCCTAGACTATATTGGCATAGAGATAATTGGCGGATATCAGTCTGGCGAAAATGCGGTCAAAACTGCATCAGGCAGATACATTTTTTGTTACATCCTTTGGGTATGATACATTTTTGAACACATCCCTTGAGTAAGAGTTGACAACATCAAGATTATGACATCATCGTGTGCATGACGTTAGACAAAAATATAAGTAAAATGATCTTATAGTTTTCTTCCTGACTGATAAACTTACTTTTATTTATGTAAAAGGTGTGAATATACATGCTTTATTATCATAATAAATTTATATTACCTTACTCAATGCCAACAGAAATATCTAGCACCCCAAACTTTGGGGCACATCGTTTTCATTTTACTTTATTTATAGATTAGCTGGCAAAAGGCTAAGTGAGCTTTGATCAGACTTGATATGTAAGTTTATATCATCAAGTTCTTGAATGAGTTTGATCATGAGTGACATCCATGCATATTAATGAGGTGATCTAGCATCTGATGGTTGAGCTTGTAAACACTTGAGAGGAATTTATCTGATCAGATTTTGATCAAACCTGGTATGTAAGCTTGTATCATCAAAATCTTGGAAGAATTTGATTGTGAGCAACATCCACAGATATTAATGAGGTGGTCTTGTATCTGATTTGTTGAGCTTGTGAATACTCTAGAGACCATATTTTGTTTAACAGACTTGATCAAATTTGTTATATAAGCTTATATCATTAAGATGCTCAGATGAGGTTCAGTTTTGAGCAACATCCCTGCATATTAATGAGGTGATCTTGCACTTGATTGGCTGAGCTTGTTATCACTCTAGCACTCTTATTTTTGATCACATTTTTATCAGTGATGTTATGTAGGTGTATATTAAAATCTTGGATGAGTTAGATTAATGTTTGTAGCACTTGTGGAATGTATGTACATGGTACAGTGCATGCATTTACTTGCTAGTTTTTATTAGAGGAAAGCAAGGGAAGTAACCTATGATAAGGACAAGTTAGAATCACATGAGTGAGGTTATACAGAGTTTTCCCCTTGCAGATAAAAATGAAACATAAAAAATAAGTTTGGTTTGGTTTGTTAGTTTTAACGGCACTTTTAGCACATTATTAGCTATATCATCAGTGCTCAAAAAATATGATAGCCCGACGCTTGGGGCCCCTCTAATTTCAGATAGGGCCCCTCCTGTATTCAAAGTGAAGTGCCCATCAGGCTTGTTGAGAAAAAAAGCTAATTTGCCTGAGAAAACTTTGATCACAGTGATGAAATGCAGAATTTTATTTTCAAGTTGTTGAAAGACTAGTAAATTAATAATATTTATCCCCATGTATGCCCTTTACCATTATGAAGATTGTCTACTTACCATACTTCTATTGAAAGCTGTAAAATTTGTGTACAAAGCGAAGCATGTGATGTATGAATATAGAACAGATTACCTGGGTTACCTATAATAATTTCTCTCTTGGCTTTAGCATACATGTGATTCTACTGGTGGTAGGACAAAAATACTGTTTTTAAGGCCGTCTACCACACATACTGTTTTATAGTTGAAATCTACTGCTTTTGAAAATTAACAGATTTTATTTTAATTGAAAAAAAAGAAAGAAAACAAAACTATATTTACACATTCTCTCAATATTTTGAGATCTGAATAAACACACAAGTCAGTTTAATATGATTTTGGTTTATTTCTTTTCATATTTAAAGTACAGCAATTGCAGCATTGTGTGACAAATAGTAGTAAAAAAATAGGGCCCTTTTGGGCACATGGAATTGGAGTCGGCACTTGTGGAATTTGAGTCGGGGCTTGTGATTTTTTTCAAGTCACCAGCCCTGGGCCTGTGTCTGAAAAAAGTTTCTTTGAGCACTGATGATGGTGAAGAAATGGGAGCTAGTGCCTTTCCCAAGGACACACTGAGGCAGCTGACCCAGGCTGGCCTGGCTGGGTAAATCGAACCCACGACCCTTAGATTATGAGTGATGCTCCACCAACTAAGTTTCAGAATCAAGATGCATACATTTCAATAGAACAAGTTATAAAAAATAACAAAGTAATGCATGTCATGGATTATAATGGATAATTTGCAGTTTAAACTAAGGAAAAATAAAAACTGGCAATATTATAAGTAACCCTTAGTTGATAGTTTCATTTTTAAAAAAATGTAATTATATTTGTAAGACTTGTTTGTAAAATACCATTGAATTATTAAATTTTTTTTATGATGAAAGAGGTTTTTACTAAGGAAAAGAGCTGTGTGGGAATTTACTAATACATGTAATGCAGTGTAGCCTCAGGGCTGAACAACTAAAAGTGTCACTGATGCATGCCAATAAATGTATATAAGTAACAGAATTTATTTTTATTTTTTATTATCAGCAGGAAAAAGATTTTGCTTTAAGAAGAACATATTTGTTATAAAAACAAAGTCTAAGTTTTTAATTATTTATTTGCAAAGAATTATTGCTAATAGCTTGACCAGATTTGAAATTCTTTAATAATATAAAGCAAGTTTGATTTGTTTGGTTCAACAGAGTTTGACAGTGGCTAGTTTTGCTATATTAAAGTGCCAGAAACTTTTGATGTTTATATGTCATCACTTGTATTTTGCATTATTTTAAAGCATTTCATATATTCAGTGCCATTACTTACAAATTATTTTAAATGTATATTTGGTATTGTTAACTTTTAAACAAGTAAAAATAACCCAATATGCTTTCCTCTTGAAACACTTCCATATATAGTTACTAAGAGCAAAGAAACTCGTGACCTTAAAATAAATATCTGAGAAATTTGGTAGTTGGTCCAGGTTGATCAGATGGTGGGAATGGAACCTGCAACCTTCTGGTCGCAAGTCCAACACCAAGACTACTGAGCCACCACAGCTCCCATGGGTGGGGATCTCAGTAGTTTTGAAGTTACAGCTCCAGTGGTGGTGCCCCAGTGTGATAAGAACAGACTGTGGAATCCATGATGACTATGCAGATAAACTCCCTTTGTAACACTAGTTAAGTGAATATACTTGAAGGGTGTGGCTATGAATAGTTTCTGAGTTATGAATCGGGGCCTAGTCACCAGGAGCAGAGAGAGATCCAAGGGACTATACTCGTTGTGTAAATGACATCCTTTTTATGCAGAGAAAGTGATCCTATAAATATATGGGGTAGGAAAAAAGATAAATGACACCAACATTAAAATACAATGTAGCAACTATGTGCCCAAAGTTGTTTTTTTCCCATCTAGAATTTCAATATGTTTCTGAATTTGCATTCATGAGGTGATATATGTCAACAACCCAGGAGAGTGATATCGGGCCCGCTTGTGCTTCTTGTTTCCCCAGGTCCAAGCCCTTGTTTGGCATTCACTGCATAGTGATGAAAGCTGAAGCACACCAGGGTGACCCACAGTACAGGAAATCATGCAGTCTCATTTGCTTCATCACACCCTGCATATTATCTCAAGCATCCACCATATTGTCTCTACAATTGTACTTTTTATCTTCATTTGTTTGTTTTTTCACATGAACGATACTGCAGGCTATATCAAGCATTGATTCGCCCTCTAGTGTTGACATTTTAAGTGAGTTGGTGTGCAGGGTGTGGTCATGGTATGGAAACTGGATGAACTTCAGTCCTTTGAGCTGGTATTTCAGTTTCGTTTCACAGTATATCTGACTAATGAAATAATAAATTAACTTGTTGTAGAAGTACTGTCTATACTCGCATATAAGCTGGGTCCAAATGCAAACAACATAGACCCTGATCTGCCGTCGCATAATGCGGTGGCAGATCAGGGTCTATGTTGTTTGTTCTACTGATTAATCCTTACAAACTGCATAGACCCAGATCTGCTGGTACTGCGATGGCAGATCTGGGTCTATGCAGTTTGCAGTTGGTATTAGCTTATACGCGAGTATATACAGTAAGTTAAAAACAAATGTGCTGTTATTAATAGGCAAGATACGTTGAGTAAATTTTGGTTAATTGGAAATCTAAAGCTTCATATTCTACAGATAAAAAATCTATGTGAATTTTTCAGTTCCCGGCATAAATGACATGTTTTTACAGATTCAAAATAAGACATAGTATGGCACATTTTTAAGTACTCGTGAGTACTTACTTGTCTGTTTGTCATCAGCTGTAACTATAAAATTGGTATTCCTATGCAATGTGTCAGATGCTAATTAGTAACATTTTCCCTGCAAAAAATAAAGTCAATGAATTTCATTTGCATCGTTAAGATTTTCAGATGTTGAGATTTTTGTTTGTTTAATGTACTTATATTTACTGCGGAATTCATATCTTGCTTTTATTTTTACAAATGCATTTGAGAGTGTATTACAGAATGTTTTTATCTTGTTTTTGTAGTAGATTCAAGAAAGAGGAGACCTATTGTGTATATGTGTACACTTAAGTATAGTGAATCACCATATCAGCTTCTTTTACCTCATTTCATTGCCTCTTTTTGTGAGAAAGCCTGGATACCATGTTTATCTATGTGCAATTTGCAAAAATAGATCTGATGTTACATAATTCCCCAAATGTTCATGGTCTTCAAATTTCTTTCTAGTTTAGGCTGGGAGGGATTTAAAATCATTAGTGCCTATGGCATAGTGGCCATTGTCTTTTACCGAATATAGTTTGTATTACTAATGATAGTAACAAAATGTAGATCTACTGGCCTTTCAGGTCAGTGTTACATGTGAAAGGAGGCAACTCATATTTAGGTAAATAATTAGATCTGATAGTTAGTTAGTGATCCACTGATGGTAGTACTTGAATCAATATTAGAAAATGCGTTTAAAAGGAAATCACCTCAATAATTCCTCAAATAATGTTTCAAATATTATTATAAATTCTCTCGTGACATACATTGAAAAGAAATTTAGAAAGCATTACGGAGATTAGCCAGAGCAGTATATTTGCAGTAGTAAAAAGGACCATGAATAGCAGTATCTCTGGAGTTATTTTCTTCTATCTTGTCTTATGTAAATTAGTATCACTTCAACTCTACAAGCTATCAGTATTCTCAATACTTTGATTTCACATGAACAGTGCAGACCTTGATTGCTGGTGCATGATTTGATGGCAGATCTGGTCCCATGTTCTCAAAATGTTTTGAGCACCAACTTGAGCTCAAGCTCATAACCCCAGAATTAGATACGATGCTTGGATACATGGAGTACATCTCGGCCCATGAAATTTAGCAATCTTGGAGAGGAACTTGAGAAAATCATGAAAGTTACATGATTCTGACTTAATATAAATTAAAACTTAAAGACAGTCAGAGTTTGGAACTTTGAACTGGAGCTTGCATTTCATGCTCAGAAAGTTTTGAGAATATGAAGCCAGGGTCTGCATGGTTTGCAGTTTGATGTACACATTTGATGCTTCAAATTCAGTTTTTAAGGGAAAAGTTTGCACCCTTTTTTAGCCGCTTTAGCAAATTCTTCTCTACCAAAACCATTCATTGCCACAAATATGCTTTCAAGAAATCACGTCATGAATTGAGAAAATACTACTTCAGTGTTGATTCTTATGATCTATCCAGCATCATGTGAATTTCATACTATATCCTTGCCAGCAATAATCCCCATTATGTTTTATTGTTCCCAGTGATACATTAAATTTTCAGTGATCATGATATTTGTCAGGAAAATGTCCATGTAGAAAATCATTACAGTTTTCATGATGCTGTTTTATGATTCAATAAAATTTATTGTGACTTTAAGCTGAATCTTGCATGTGTGTCTATCTTGCTTTTTTCAGACTCAGACAAATTAATTATGGAACTTTGCATTTTGTAATTAACTTAATTAGCTGCTTTTTAGTAACATTTTTTTTTCTTTCTGTTTGGTATGCCTACCTTAGCATATGCTCAGATGAATTTCTGCAACCTGCCAAAATAGCAGTAATTTTTTTCATGTACTCATCTTGATAAGGTGTATTATGTTAATTTGGCATATTCATCCATCCTTTAACATTTGCTTGTCTAGCTCGTAACTTGAGATTTTGATTGAAATATACCCAGATATACATAATGACTGGACAGTTTGTCACATTATATTCAGGTCCCTACCTCAAATGTCAAGTTTAAGTTAAAGCAAGGAAAATACAACTATGTGACCACTTTCTATGGGTTTGTAATTTTTGAACTAATGCTGAAGGAGGTATTTTGAGGAAACTTTACCAACATGAGTACAGCACTTGATAAATTCTTCTGCTTGGGTTAGCTGATAACAGGGATATGTTTTAGAACAGTATGCATTTTCCCTTGACCGCAGAATGCTATACTTGTCTGTGGGAATTGTACCTGTTCCAGCAGGCACTATATCCATATGCCAATGTTAGATGATGTTGTGTTATGCACAAAATCCATTATTGCCTTCTCCATTGGAAACTGTTCTCATAATAGTGTTGTCTGGTAGATTATAGAGCCCTCGCCTTTAGCTCGGACGTGATACCCCATCAGACAACACTACAGATGAACAGTTCTCAGGGGAAGGCAATAATGAAATAAAACATCATGACAAAATGGGGTGTTGTGAACTGTCGTCTAGCCACAAACAGGTCTTTACAAAGGAAAATGTTACTTTGTGACCTGTTTTTGTGTCATAGCTGTCAATTATAAAGTACTATAGATATTTGTATGCGGCGTGACCTAGATATATATCATAACAAGATGGTGTGTTATAAACCACTGGCAGTGTCACCTAGATATATATCATAACAAGATGATGTGTTGTAAACCACTGGCAAGTCCTTAACTCAAAGGTAAAGTTTATCATGAGCGAAAATGCCACAAGATGGGTGTATCATCATCTGTTTATAATTTTAGAATTTTGCTTTATTTTACTCGAAATCTATTGTGGTTAGATGTTATTACTCACCATGACTTTATTGGTCAAATTTCAAATGCTTAAGTTCAAGAGGATATAACCCTATTTTGAACTTTCATCCAGTAACCTTGTGACCTGATGATTACCGTAAAACAAAAATATTTTAACAGGTATATAATTTTGGAGAATTTAGGGAGGAAACTTAATATGCCAAAATATTTGTCACTGTAAAGACTATATTAAGTTAAAGATTGATTATTGTAAATTTTGTTTCAGAATAGTGAAAATGCCATTTCAGCTGCATGACATCACAAAATAAATCTGTGACATTGTGAGTGGGGTGCAATTAAATTATTGCAAATCATCTGATGTCATGTCATCCAATGGAAAAACTTCTCATAATAATGATTTACAGTATTCTACATTTACAAAACTAGGTCATTATGAATATTTGAGTCACCAAAATCATAAAAACCCTCTTTAAGAAATTTTAATCCTTTTTTAAGGTATTTTTTTAGAAAATCAAACATTTGGAGTCTTAGAACAAAATTTGTTTGATGCTCTTAACTAGTTTAATTTTGATTGATTCATACATCACCTTGTGTTGAATGTAGTACATATAAAATTCTTTTTGATTTCCTTTGAAGAGATCTTGCTCTGTTAAATAAATGTTTAAATACTGATAGTTATCTCCCATTCATTAGAAGCATATCTACAATGTCTACAAATTTAAGTAACAACAAAAATATTTGTTTTGCATAACCAGAAACATTTATATCTATAAAAAAAATGAATTCCCAGTGACCATTGTAAAGATACTTTGTATATGCCTGGAACAAGGTGGAGCATATTATGTTATGATGTCTGTTCATCTGTCTGTTACCAGTTTCATTTCACACAGTAACTAAAGTGATCCACCATCTACTGTTACCAAACTTTGTGGATGGTTTGCATTTGGGGTAAGGAAGAAGAATATTGATTTTGGGGTCAGAAGGTACAAAGTCAAGATCACTGTGACAATGAAAATAACTCAAGTACTCCACGATCAACAGTTACTGAACTTTGTGGATAGCTTTCAGTTGAGGTAAGGAGGAACACTATCAGTTTTAGGGTAAAAAGGTCAAAGTTCAAGGTCACTGACTGAAAGAAAGAAAATGGTTTCTGCACAATAACTTGAGTTTGCCACCATATACAGGTACCAGACTTTGTGTGGATGGCATGCACTTGGGGTAAAGAAGAAGCCTTTTGATTTTGGGATGCCAAAGGTCAAGGTTGCTGTGATCAAAAGAATAAAAATGGCTTTCAAACAATAATATTAGTTTTACATCGCATACCTGAACCAAACTTTGGGGATGGCTTGCACATGGGGAAAGGAAGAAGCCAGTCAATTTTGGGGTCAAAATGTACAAGGTCAGAGGTCAAAGTAACTGACTGCAAGTAGAAAAATGGTTTACATACAATAACATTAGTTCTACATCACAGACCTGGACCAAACACTATGGATGGTTTGCACTTGGAGCAAGGAAGAAGCCTATCAATTTTTGGGTCGAAAGTCAAAATTACTGTGACTGAAAGAAGAAGAATGGTTTCTGCCCAAAACATTTCAGTTATTGACTATGTACCTTCACCAAAGTTTGTGGATGAAAACTACTTAAAATGACCATCTTCCTGTCAGAATCCATCAAGATAGTCCAGATCGGCTTATTTATTTATTTACAGCCAAAACTGCCTTAAGCAACCACCAATTTGAAAATGCCAAACTGGCCTCTTAACACAGATGACATCAGAATGGAAGTTCAACCATCAAACTTTGTTTTTAAACAAACATCATACATCAGACACTGTTATTGTTATTATTGTTCTTGTTTTCATTATTGTTACTATTACTTTAATCAGTTTTATTGTAAAATCTTTTTTATTTGTGAAATTTTCATAGCTTTTTTAAATTCTTTTTTGTTGGAAATTTTGGTAGGCAGTAGGGATGATTTCTTCCCTATATAAAATTTATCATTCTGAAATACTGGTGGCAAAGGGTTTCAGTCATAGATTTCTTCAAACTTTCCATCTGCCTATTTTTTATTTTTTTCATGTAGTAAGATTTGCTTATATATACAGTAAGGAGGCAGTTACCCCAAAAGACAAACTATGCTTTCAGCAGATTTTAATGATGCTAAACCTTTTTATTATGAAAAAAACTTTAAAAGTAATCGTCTAGCAAGCTTCAATTTCCTTAAAAATTGGAACAATTTTGGTCTTCATAAAAATTTTCTGGTTGGCATTGGTGTACAGGCATGTAGCTTTAAATTCAAAATCCCCCAAAATTGAAACCAAACAAATGAAAAGGAATTCATGGTATTGCTTTCTTTTAATTAAAGTAATAACGAATGCACAATAAAGGAGTAATTTCCAAAAGAAAATAATTTTTTGTTTCTTTCATAATTCGCATTTGTAATATCGACATTATGATTGTATTAATACCTTAAATAACATGAGGGAAAATGTTATAATTATGACATCATTGTATGACATCATTATATAACATAGGATCATCACCACAATTTTCAAATTTTTTAAGTTCTTTTTAATGGTATAGGATGCTAAACATAGTGATAATGAAAGCCTTTACCAATCACATTACTCTTTGGTCACAATTATTTACCTGTGCATATAAATTTAGAAAATAGATTCCACTTCTTCTGGAGGTATTGCAGGATTGTAAAATAAAGTATAATTTTGAAATGTACAATTTATATTTCACCCTCACTTTACAAAGTTTCACAGGCATTCATACAGGAAAAAATTATTACCATTGTCTGTCCATTCATCCATTTGTCTGATTAGGTTTTGTATTTATGTAAGTTTTCAGGTACTGTGCTGGGGCATTTGTGTTTCATGAGCATATTTCCAGTTAATAATGAAATGTCCTCAACAGCCCAAAACAGATAATTATAGATTATAGTGTTTGTACTGTCAGATATTGTGGGTGAGATCGAAATACAACAGAGCGAGCTAGCAAGCCGCATGTATTTAAGACGAGAGCACAATATCTAATAGTACAAACACTAAAATTTATTTATTATATATCCCTATATTTAAATATTACATTTTATGTAAATCACTTTCTGCAAAGTTAGGAGGATACAAATTTTAAAGAAAAGATCTTATTTTAATTTTTTTTTTATCACTTGATTGCGCATAAATACATGGTATGAGGTGGCAAATGTTTACCTCCTGTTTTGTCATGATAGACATAATTTGACATCATGTTACATAGCAACAAACTTATTGGGTTCTACATGTACTTAACAGCAGTCAAAAAAGCTTGACAGCATCCAATAAGTGGAAAATTGACTGGATCATCTCATACAATGCATTTGCATAGGAAGTCACACGATGGGGCATATAATAAATACCTATATAAATTAAAACTTTCCTGTTAAAAAGAATTGGAATTGTTATCAGTAACATGATATGAGAAAGACTTTTAATTATTTTGTAATTGGTAAGTTTTTGTGTTGGTACATTATAAAAGCCAAATTTACCAAAATCAAATTTGCTTGACCTTCTTCAAATTCCATGAAGTGAAAGAAGAAAAAAGCAGATGATTATATATTTGTCTCTCTGCTAGAAATAAAACCCCAGCATTAAAGTGCTATCTAATTTCAGGTGATATTTTGTGAACTCAGTTTTTTTAATTTGAATTAACAGTAGGTAATAAAAAAAAAAAATATAATAAATTATGCTTTTTTGTAATTATATACCATTTGTGAAAGTGGAAGAGAATATTTTGTTCATATTTTCCCTTGGCTTGTCACATACTGTTCATCTGCTTGTTTCTCTGTTAGGCTATCCAATGTTTTTCCTGCAAGATTACATTTTTGCATGATGACAATACATAAGAAACATACAGAAATAGAATATTTAATATTTATGAGCACTTGTATCATAGGGAATGACCAGATTCTCACACCTCCTGCACACACATGGATTGAGATACCCCAATTTTTTTATTGAGAATAAACCGTTTTGTAATTTTTTACATGAGAATTAACATACTTGCCAATTTTTGTCATTTTTGTGCAATTTTATAAAATGATAATAATAATAAGAAGAAGAACAAGCACAACAACAATTTAATATGGAAATTTTGTACATACAGTGTACTGAACTCATTTGTCTTGAGGACAGGACAGGATTTTCACACATACCAGACAATGTTGTGAACAAATAATGTTTAGTTTTTACTTAAAGTTTTATCGTAATTTAAAAAAAATGCATTTAGAGAATTGTATATTACAAAATGTTTAGTTTTCAGAGGCCTCCTCAAACCGCCACCAAAAACTGTAAAAATCATGCTCTACGGTTTGAGTGATTCATTTAAATCATGTTTTTCTTTTCTTTTTCTTTTCTTTTTGTAAAAAGGCATTTATAATCAATTTTTATGAACAAGTATTTATTTAAGTTGGTGCTGTTTCCATAATTATGAGGCATTTTGCAGACATTGGATTGCAAGTTTGAAATATGTTTTACTTGCTAAGTTAAATGTATGACGGTTATAATTTATCACATATGTACATATTTTGTTTCTATTACAGCATTTTAGAAGATTAGTTTCCATAATAGTTCCACTCAGTGTGAAAAATAGCAATAAGTATATTATTTACATTTTCTTCTAAAAACCAGTATGAAAATATCCATGAAATTTTATGGAACTGGAGTGAAATGGTAAATAAGAGGTTGTTAGAATTGAACTATTTCACAGTTGCCTTTTGTTTTTCTTTGTTTTTTGCTGCAGAATTAGCTTAATGGGACTCGAAACAAGGTTGTGTTGGATCCAATGCAAATTTTGTTCACATATATTTTGTTTTCCATATCATGTTTAAAGTTATATGTATACATGTTTCATTGCTATTCTTTTATTATTACAACTGATACAGTCTTGGGGTCACCTTTCAGGTATAACCATTACACCTGGTACAGCCTTGGTGTCACCTTTCAGGTATAACCATTACACTTGATACAGCCTTAGTGTAACATTTCAGGTGTAACCATTATCGCTGATACAGCTTTAGTGTCACATTTCAGGTGTAACCATTACAACTGATACAGCCTTGGGGTGTCACCTTTCTGGTATAACCATTACCACTGATACAGCCTTGGTGTCACCTTTCAGGTATAACCATCATTTTTCAGAAATTGAACCACTAAAGTCAGTTTCTATGAGGGAAATCCAGTAACTCGGTTGCTAGAGCATCAGACTTGTAATTCAAAAGTTGTGGATTTGATAACCATCCACGGCAGCCTAGGCTGGCCGTCTCTATGTTTTCTTGAGTAAGGCACTTGTCTGTCATTTCTTGGCATGATATAGCCAGTAATATGCTAATACCGTATATACTCGCATATAATCCGATACCAACTGAAAACTGCATAGACCCAGATATGCCGTCGCATAATGTCCCAGCAGATCTGGGTCTATGCAGTTTTTAAGGACTAATCAGTAGAACAAACCACATAGACCCTAATCTGCCAGCGCATTATGCGATGGCAGATCAGGGTCTATGTTGTTTGCATTTGGACCTGGTTTATATGTGAGCATATATGGTAGTTCCATTACAACCAACCAACCAACCAACGAAGCATTTTGTTACAAAAGTGTTTATCACTATTAGACGAGTTGGATATAATTTAGTCTGTTTGCTGTTGCCTGACTGGCCATAAATTTCAGTTTTCTCCAAACTTGGAAAGTCACGACAGTTATGACCCCATATGATTTTGAAGTTATTCTTTGACATTCTTCTGTATAATTTTTCCAGAATTTTATAAGTTGTGTTAAAATGTTTGCTTGATCCTTCAGTAGTTCACAAACATGTACTTTGGAGGAATTACCAGGCAGAGATTAGCCTGTCATGAGGCGCATGGGACTTATGTGCTGGCCTTAGCCATTGCACCAATTGACCCACAGAAAGCACATGTTTACTATTATTAGATTTAATAAACCCTGTTTTTTTGGGGTTTTTTTTCTGAATGGACAACCAGTTGCATTAGATTCTTATAAGAATGATGATAACAGATAACAAAGAATAATTTTTTAAAAACTTGATATTTAAAACTTGTGAGATATATATGCGCAAGTATATCCATATAATTCAACTTAAGTGAGCATTCAAGTTTTTAGATTTGTATTTTTGACATCTTTTCAATTTTATGGACAGTCAGAGTGTACCAAACAGACTATACATGCAGGATAGAGATATACGTATGTGGCTAGAACAAAGGGAACATGTATTGTTTATTTTGAATTTTTTTAAAAAAAATTTCATACAAGAACCCTCTGTTTTTAATAATATTATGTAATTAATAGATTCAGTTTTTTAAAATTCTGGTAAGTAAATCAATTTGTTCCATATTGAATCATAAATATTTAGCTTGTTATAGTATGTAAAATCAGCGACCAATCAGACATCCGAATTTTCAGTTGAGTCTGAGTTTGGGTGAGATTAGGCGAATGGGAATCTTGGGGCTAGACCTGTATTCAGGAAGTTTTTTTTAGCACAAAACTCTACTGTATGCTCCAAACTCCACTTCATGCTCCAAACTCCACTTCATGCTCCAAACTCTAGCTTATGCTCCAGACCTCTAGATTAGATATGATACTTGAAGTATGTTTGTGCACCTGAAATTTAGCAGTTAGGGAGAGGTACTGAAACTACTCTATATACTTGCATATTAGTCAGATCCAAATGCAACCTGCAAAGACCTAGATCTGCTGTCCCATAATGCACTGGCAGATCTGGGTCTATGCAGTTTGTTAAGAGTAATCAGTAGAACAAACAATACAGACCCAGATCTGCCTGCACATTATGCGATGGCAGGTTAAGGTCTGTGTTGTTTGCAGTTGGACTCTAATTATGTGCAAGTATATATGGTACAGTGAAACCCCGCTATAACGCGATATTCGGGGTCCATAAAATTCGATCGCGGAAAAAGCGGGGTCGCGTTATTGCGGGGTTTTATTATATTTTACTTTATTCAGAGAACAACGTATACACGTCTAATGTATAACATGAATAGGGTATCAACACCGTTTACTATCTGATATCGATCCGTGTTTGTTTTCCTACATGACAACCCTTTGATTGAGGCACGAGTTTGATACAGCTGTACTTGTTCAGTGCCAAGTAACAGAGAGTGGTTACTCCCTGTGATCTTGCCGCCCAAGCTCAGTCTCTACATAAGCACCCACATATGACAATCTTTGATCTTGCCGCCCAAACTCAGTCTCTACATAAGCACCCACATATGACAATCAAGCACCAGACAATGCGGTGGTTGTCGGATATTGTTTGAGCAATGATTGTATACAGAATGAATTGAAGACAAACACAAAGAAGACTTACTGGCTTTACTCATGGATCAGTAATAAGTAACATTTCCGATAATGTTTATTTTGGCATAACACTTCAAGAAATTGGTGAAATTGTTAAATTTCAGAAGCCACGCCACTATCGAATTCATACGTGATCTCTTCCCCAAAATGATAATAAACTTTTTATACACTATTTCTCGTACTTTAAAAAAAAAAAAAAATTCCGTGTACGAGAAAAGTACATGTATATGTATAAAAAATTTCAGGAACCAGGCCACAAACGTATTATACTCGAATTCATACGCGATCTCTTCCCCAAAATCATACTGTTAATATACACATTTTATACACTATTTCTCGTCCTTTGAAAAAAAAAATTCATGTGAGAATGAATATATGAAATTTTGTGAGCCACGCCACGATCGCGTTATATCCGAATTTGCGTTATAGCGGGGCGCGTTATAGCGGGGTTTCACTGTAATGAAATCCATAAAGTTCCATGCTACTTGATCGCAATTAAAGTTACATCCTTAGAGGATCTTACATTAGTGCTTATTTCACATGACATTTGCTCACTGCTTTTTTTCACGAGCCTTGGTATAAGTATAGATATACATTATTTAACAAGTTTTTAAAATTTCATTTGAAATGAGAATAAATATAAGATTCTGTTTATTACATGATGAAAACTATTGCTTTTATTTGATGAAACTGCAGAATCGTGTAGTGAAATGACATTGTAATACAGACATGCTTCGGTCGTTGCGATTTTGCCTAACATAATGTTTTGATGTAATTGATGGTGTTATATGTATATGTATTACATACAGGAGAATTATGATATGTATATGAATAATAAATAACACAGTTTTTTTGATAATGTACTGTCAAAGTTTTTGGACTCTGAGCTTCAGATTGCATTGTGGTTCAAAATATGTTTGAGAATATGGTCCCTGGAAAGACTACCGAGATGGACTCTTGCATGAGAACACAGGGCCCTGGAAATATGACTGAGACAGACTCTTGCATGAGAATAATGGGTCCTGGAAAGACTACCGAGACAGACTCTTGCATGAGGACACGGGGCCCTGGAAATACTTCTGAGACAGACTCTTGCATGAGAATATGGACCCAGGAAATACTACTGATACAGACTCTGATATGAGAATGTGGGCACTGAAAATACTATTGAGACAGACTCTGGCATGAGAATATGGGTCCTGGAAATACTGCTGACTTGAGACAGATCCTTGCATGATAAGAATATGGTCCCTGGAAATACTACTAAGACAGACTCTAGTATGAGAATAAGGGCCCTGGAAATACATACCACTGATACAGACTTTGGCATGAGAATATGGGCCCTGGAAATACTACTGATACATGTTCGGGCATGAGAATAAGGGCCCTGGAAATACTACTATGACTAATCCTTGAATGAGAATATGGGTCCTGTAAATACTACTGAGACAGATCCTTGCATGAGAATAATGGGCCCTGGAAATGCTATTAAGACACACTCTGGCATGGGAATAATGGGCCCTGGAAAAGCTATTAAGACACACTCTGGCATGAGAATATGGGCACTGGAAATACTACTGAGACAGATTCAGGCATGAGAATATGGTATATGGAGATACCACTGAGACAGATCCTTGCATTTGCAAACCTATGCAAAGGACTTTTTTTGCATTAGGAAAAGCCATAGTCTCTTAGTACATAATTTTCAATGGTATATTTTTTTCAGTTTTTGATTACTAGTACATAGGATTGAAGTTGTTGTGAGAATGTGTGTAATTTATATGTTGATTTTAAGATCATGCTATTGATATGTTGACTTATTTCTAAATATATGTATATATTGCTGCACATTAAGGACATAATTAATTGTTTGTATCATTAGTATTACTAACAGGTGGACTGTGCTGTTTCTTTTATACCCAAAGTTTCCTTTTCAAATTAAGATTTATTTTATAGATCTCTTTAATTTATGACTTAGTATGAGTTAATTTACCAGGACAATATTTTATGTAACAAAACTTTAAGATTTCCAAAACCATTCTCAGATTAATCTCCTTTTTTCTTTCATTCTTTCTTTCCTTGAAGTTTTCCCATATTAGAGGAATTGTCCAACTCAGAAAAGCACAGATCCACATGCTATATTTAGGATTAAAATAATTATTTATCACTATGTTGTTGTCATTACATTTACAATAAATTGTATGAGAATACAAAATACACAGTACAAAATTATTTGAAATTTAATTAAAGAAGAAATAATTTAGAGTGTTTGTGTGCATTGCGATTGCAATAAAATCTTACAAAAAGATTTATTTGCTTGTCATTGATTTGTTGGTTGTTAGGTGGTTGTTATGGGTTTAACGACATTTTTAGCACATGATAGGCTATACATGGTGGCTAGTATATCTGGTGGAGGAAGAACTTGAGAAAACCCTGGGAAGAACCACCAACCCACGGGAAGCTACTGGCAAGCTTTCACACGTACCCACATTGGCCATGCCCGAGACTCAAACCCACGCGGACAGAGGTGAGATGCCAGTGATCTGTAAAGGCAAGTGCCTTAGACCACTGGGCCACCCAGGGCCCCCTCATTGATTTGTGAAAAGTACCGTATATACTCGCTCATATGTCTGATACAACTGCAAACTGCATAGACCCAAATCTGCCCTCACAATAATGTGCTTCAGATCTGAGTCTATGCTGCATTGCAGTTTGTTAGAACTAATCAGTAGAACAAACAGCAGACACCCTGATCTGCCCTCACATAATGTGCTGACAGATCAGGGTCTATGTTGTTTGCAGTTGATCCGACTTATACATGAGTGTATTAAAGTCCTGTTTATGTAACTAGAAAGGCATAACTGTCCTATCCTTTTTCATTGAGAGTTTCTCATTTCCTCAGCATCATATGAAATATGACAGGAGGAGAGGCTTGTATGCAATAAAAATTCAACTTTCTAAATTTTGCCACTGTGTTGCACATGAGTCGGATATAGTACATGTATTCACATTTTCTCAGTCTATTGGTCATTATCTGTCCATCCAATATACTGACCAGGTTTAATGCAAGTTTATCATCAGACCCTCCACATAAGTTCATGATAGGATATAATTTATGCATTATGATTGAGATTTAAGGTTCATGTTCTTGATGTGATGGACACAAAGGTCTGACATTTTTTTGTTCTTGTTTTTAAAGTTCATATTTCCAGGTTTTATATGAGACTAGAATTGTGTAATTACTGTCCTAAGTTTTATGAAATGTTTCTTATTATACATTGTGACACCGGGTACACAGCGAAAATCATTAATTAATGGCCTACCCATCATCATTTTAACAGTTGTGTGAAATATTAGGTGAAAAGGGCATTTAATGACAGCAATAAACCCGTAGGTAAATCAGAATTAAACAGAAATTAGAACATTTGTTTTGTTTTATCAAAACATTGTTGAAAAAACAAAAAAATAGAATTAAACAGACCAAAAGAGCCAATTAATGAAAGGTCTTAACAAACAATTTATGAAATACACAACAATACATAGAAAAGAACAAGACATTACTGAAAAAAAATTACTATTTAAAATGCCTTTTTCAATGCATATTTTAATAAGGAACATATAACTAAGTTTGCATGGTCATTTCTGCAACTTAATTAAATGAGATTTCAAATGGTTTTAACCAATAAACGTATCCATCAACAGTCGTTGATGTTACATTTTTTATTCAAAATTTACATCTAGGTTGTCCCAGAAGAAGATTTTAGACCGTTACTATTGTTTGTTTCCTGCAATCAACCAGAAGAGAATGGTATTCTAAACCTTTTATCATATACTGTAAACTGTACAGCTTCAGTACAATTATTTCGTGTATTACCTGGCCCTGATTGTAACTTTCTCAATTTAGCATTCAAAATGCCTTACTTGATCCTATTTGTTCTAATCGAACCATTAACCAAAAATCTTTGTATGTCATGAAGAAGATGTAGTCATTCAACTTGGAAAGATCGTCACTTATGATGGATGCGATGATGTTCCTTTTCACAAGATTCTACCTAAATCAGTTACAACTGCTTTGTTAGCATCACCTTTTACCTTTACATAAACGACACAAAGAAACTCACTATTATAATCAAATTAGACTTGGCTTTGGAATTACTGTACAGTTTATCAGGTTGAAGTTACTTGGAATATATGCGATACGATGATGTGTTGATTTGAGGTATTTAACTCCTTGTGTTATCTTTTCCTGTTTTTGAGGAGTTATGTATTTACCATATCGTTTCCATTTATGTACCAATAGAAGCTATGTTATTACAAAAATGGCATATGATCTTTCTTTTTAAAGAAATATGTAAGCAACATACACACTAACACCCATCACAAGTACAATAAATACGTACTCGTATTGTGTCTGTTCATCAGAAGACTGATAGAATTCATTCAATTTTGGCTGTCTTGGTTTATCAAGTTTGCCTTATCATCAGGATCGATAAAATCATGTCTACAATCAGTACTGTGGGTAGATTCAGAAAGATCACAAGCATCATCCAGATTGTTTAAGTATTGAGGAACCAAACATTGTTCTCTCAGTCTCTCAGTCCTTCATTCAAGTAGTCAAATGTCTTGACTCTGTTTTCATTGAACAGGTTTTTGCTGTAATTCTTTGAGACATTTTCATGCCTGAATCTCCGTTTCTCAGATCCATCCTGATCAAATAATTGAAAAGACATGCTTCCTGCAAATGCTATTGCTGCTCCAATCACCTTTTATGCTGCAACCATACTATATGAGTTAAAACATATTGATACTGCTCCCAGCATTTATTTTGTATCCTGTCGTAATGTTTCCTTCTTCATCTTTCAACACAAATGTTAAAACGTTGTTCTCATCAAGATATTATATGCGTGACTCGTTTACAGTTTGAAGAAAATGTTCAGATCCTTTTTAAAAAAAATATCTATTTTAGTTTTTACTACTTATATCTCCATTGTAAACCTTTGTTCCAGATGAGATTACTTGTTTCTAACTCTTTTCATCTTTTTGTGTATTTCGCCAATACTACTTTGTACTGCAACGATATTATTAAGTAGTTCTCGATCAACATATTCTTTCTAACGTTTAGATTGTTTAACCACAGCATGTAACTTATTGTAAAATTAAGTAAATGTAACATTTTTTATCATTTTGACCTTATCACCCGTATCAGTACTTAATAAATAATAAATTGTTTTAATGGCTTTTATTTTGTTTTCATACAGTTTGTTTTTGTTCTCTATCTTTTTGGTTATCTCTGTTAAATAATTTTTTTACAACTCTGACAGAGTATTAGTATTCAATATTATCTTGTTGTTTAATTCAGTAATATTTGTGCTACAATCATCAATTAGCCCTTAAGTCTCTTGATTATTTTGTTTGAGTTCATTTTTAAAATATATCTGTAAATGTTAAGATTGTAAAGTGTTGCAATCGTCATGACATTTCGTTTGTATCTTCTCCATGCATCTTCTTAAAAGAGCCATCTCACTGTCTATCCTCGGTTTAATTGGTTGTAAATACTCTTAACTGTTGGCTATTTCACTTGAATATTCTCTTTTGATCGAATGACGGCATATAAGAGTTTAAATCTCTCTTGGTCAATTCATGTTCATTTTAAATCTTTCTTTTATTCTCGTCAGTCTGTTTTTCTAGTTCTGAGATTTTGTTAGCTTTATTATTTCCATTCCGTTCAACAGCTTGTAATTTATTGTCAACTTGATGTCTCCAAGTTTCAATTTCTTTCAGATTATTATACTCCAAAGTATTTGAGTATCCATACTTTTTGGTTTAAACCTACTGGTAGCTGCATCAGTTAATTTAACAGGTCCACGTGAATGCGTGAATGTATAATAAGGTTATTCTGGAGGTTTAAGCAAGTGTTAACTGCATTGACTTGATGTACTTTGTCATTTTTTTTTTCCTCTTTAAAACCGGACTTTGTACATCCTCAGTATTGGAAGGAACACATGATTTGCATAGCATCTCGGAAGGAGAATCGCTAGGACCTATCGGATATATTTCTGTAATCGTTTTATTATTTATCTGACGTTAATAACATGTTCCAAGTATACCGCGAAAGTCTATCATATTCATAATAAACACATTGTAATTGTTCCATGGCTTGATTCGAACTTTTCAGCTGTGTTCTAAACATTCAATATCTATACTTTTTCATCGTCACTATTTGCAGTCATACTCTTTTTGACTTTATTCACGTACATCTCAATTTTGTAAAAACAACCATGAAATAAACGTAATTATTTCATTTTTATCGTTTATGTAGAAGAAGATATTTTCTCAGTTCATTGAAAACACTGTAATACCCAGCACCAAAAATTATCCTCTTTTAAAAAAAAGTATAGATTAACGTTTCTGTGATGAATTAGATTGTTGAGATAGACTTCTTTATCGGAGTGTCCGTCGACACCGTAGGTGAGGTTTTTCTTCGAAAGATCGATTGTTATATCACTTTCCATTATTGAAGAAATTTAAACAGTCAAGAATGAAAGTTTTTCAGTTCAGTTTTTAACCATGCTGTAGGCAATTTGTACCAGAGGTTGAACCTTTGCTGTAAGCTTTTCCAACGTTTCGCACGTCTCTTTCTCTTTTAATTTCTTCCCATCCTCCAACAAAGCTTTTTCAATTCCACAATGTCTTTTGTATTGTTTTATATATATATATTATTTTTATTGCGTTTTTTTTCTTCTTTCAAATCCTATTATATCCGTTGTATTCGTGGATGATTAAAATAACTCCTCACCGTTAATTTCATTTTCACTTATTGCGTTGCTTATCATGTCGTCGATACTGTCCGCAGAAGTTACCATTTGATCATGTTTTAAAACTTTGTTGTTGATCAATTTTTCTTTTAAACTTTTACAACAAGTCCTATTAATGTTGCATCAAATCCACTAATTGCCAAAATAATAACTACACCAATAGCTATTCATGCAACATCTAATCCAGCTGACGTTATTCCGATTCCACCTGAAAATGTAGCCATGCTAACAGCCACCCAATTCTGAGCTTTATATGCTATTTTTTTTATTTCTTTCCTAAACCTCTGTGATATTAGGTAGTTATGAACTGGCTAAAAGGAATTGGAATAATTAGCTTTACAACTTCGTCAATACCTCTATAGGGTTTTCAAAAGCATCCTGTGTGCAATTGTAAGAGCAGCATTTAATGTAACATGGTAAATTTTGTTAATAATTTTTTTTTGTTTCAGTAGCAGGTAAAAGTGAGGCTATTATCCATTAACTCAAGCAATTAAACCATGTGTCATTGTAAGTTTGATTTTCCTTTTTGTTGGTACAGTTAAAACAATTTTCAGGCAGAAGTCCATGTGCTATAAGATATTCTATTATAAACTGATTTTAGAAATTGGAATAATTAGTATTGCAAATTCTTCAATATCCATGTTTGATGATGGACATATTAACGTCTACATGCAACTTTGAGAGCAGAGTTTAGCATTGCTTTTGTTAAACAGACTTAGTAATATATTTTGTTTCTGTCGACATTTGTCTGTAGATCAAATTTATGCTATTTATTAGCAGGAAAAAGTTAAAACACTTACGGGGATTGGGTTGTAAGATTGTACCTCCGGTACACATTGCTATTGGCAAGATACATACATGGTTTTATTTTCTTGTTGATATTGGGTTAATTGTTCACTGTTCATTTCAACAACTTTAACAACTTGATAAAGACTCTGTGAAAAAAGATTAATTTTACTTTTTTTTACCAAATGAATAATATACCTAAATCAGATACACCACCTATCAAACAACATATTTCATTTGAATTTGTATCTTTCCTTTCAACTTGTGATCATGTACTTTTCACAGTCTTCCACGTTTCTGTTATTT
The DNA here is from genome assembly GCA_029931535.1 of Margaritifera margaritifera. Classification (NCBI taxonomy): domain Eukaryota; kingdom Metazoa; phylum Mollusca; class Bivalvia; order Unionida; family Margaritiferidae; genus Margaritifera; species Margaritifera margaritifera. Next base: position 1,471,248 of record JAQPZY010001471.1, read on the forward strand.
CTTGTTCTTTCTTTAAACATTCAGCTTTGGCTGTTTTAGTTGCTGTGAACGTTTATCAAGTTGTCTGCCAATTTCAACGATACATGGCAGTTTGGGCTTTTGTGAAGTAACTATTTCAGATTTCTTTTGCTAATGTTAGATTTTTTTCTTCTTTGTCTTGTTCATCTTTAATTTAATTGTCGTGAAATTTGGAACGTTAGGTTAATATATAATTTAATTGGAACAAAGGATTATTGTAAGTTATCTTTCAACGTTACTTTAAGAAGTGAAAAATTCATTTGGAATTTAAGCGCTCAAATTAAAGAGATGGATTTCAAGACATGTTCTGAGAAAGATGTAACCGAATTTAACAAAAAAGTGAATACAATCTAAAGTTGTTTAAAGAAAACATACAGCAATATAACAAAGATAGGAAAATACCCCACAATGATGAAAATTTCAGATTAATTTGCCTGATGCGAAACATAAATTTAACAGCATTGAGGCATAACCTAAAATCAGACACGACATTGACAATACTTGGTGTACCATCTATTGATTTTTATCTGAGATGGCTAATTCTACATTCCAGGTTCATTTGATCTCTCTGATCCTGAACAACAAAGACAATATTTTCACTGGTGAAACGCTAGATATATGATTTCAAGTGAAAACATTTTAAAATGAAAAATGATGCATTCTGGGAAAGAGATAGAGGAGCACAATGAAAAAGTTGAACCATTCAAGATGGCTAACTTTATCTTCGAGGAGATTATGATCATTACTGTTTGATATTATTTCCCTGTCCGACTTTATTGCGTGGAATTCAATGCAATGCAAGCTATAGCAACAATTGTAGTTACAGGAACAAATGCATAAACAACAAAGCACACATTTGTTTTTCTTTTGTTGTTGTTGTTGTTTTTTTAGTATTGTAGTTTGCAGTGGTTCCGCCATTGTTATGTTATGTTTTTTTTCTGGTGGCCTTTTGAAACCCATATATTTGGAAGTTATTGCTGTATATATGCTGATACAGCCAATTCCAATTTAAATCACAAAAATCCAGTGAACTATTATATACCTTTGAAGTCATTGAATCATCTTTCAGTTCATTTTGTAATTTGTCTAAATTACTGATCGGAAGAAATCTGCTATCAATGATGTCACAGTATAAATAGTAAATTCTGACTAAGACTTGTTGACAAAGATTTTAAATGCCTTCTTTATTTCTTTTTCATTGAAATTGCTACCCGTTATCTCTTTGCATTTTCAATTTGCAACATCTATGTTCAATTCCTGTTTGTACTCTTAAAATTTTGCTGAAGGCACACGTCAAGAGCACGATTCTGGAGAAACGGGGTTATTGCTGTGGATTTTGCTAGATAAATCCCTTCTCTTTATTGTTCGTTTGGACTTTGTACAATTTTTAACGATTAATCGTCTCCGAATGCTAACTGTTCCATCATTTTATCAAGGATATAATCGTCGCCGAAGACTAGCTATTCCATATCAATAAAGTGTCGGAGACGGCGTGTGCAGAGCACAATCGCGCCGAAGGCAATGTGCACCAAAGATGCAATCTTTGATATTTAAGTAGTAAAAGACTGATGTATGCTTAAGCATAACCTTTAGCGCTAGACAAATTGCAGAAGGTTGTAGTGATCATTTTTATTATTCAATTGAAAATCCTTTATATGAATATGATGATGATTATATTGCAGATACTGAACGGCGATCGATGATATTGTAAATTTTGCTAATGATTTCGGAGATGTCAAACCAATTGAAGAGTCTATAATTTCACTATCGGTTATTGACCAGTACAATAAGCAGATAAAATAGGACTTGGCATGGATAAAGTACAATATCAATTGGAAAGAAATAAGTTTAGAAGAAAAAAAAAACAAAACACGAACAAACAAAACTCTCTTATTATGTAAAACCTAATGGTAAATCAATCAAATTTTGATTGAAAGGCAACATAAAACCAGGCATCAAATGGGTACATCCGGACAATGCAGCTATGCAATAAAACTTCATACACAACCTGAATAACGTCTAAAGTCTACGTTCTACAAAGGCAACCAATGAAAGAACTACTTGAAAAGATAGTGTCGCGAGCAATGGACACGAATGAACCGTTTGATCAACAGGTAAGAAAAAAAAGCAAAAATATAATAGATGATTACTATGGAATAATTCAAAGTGGATTGCTTCCATGGAGAGTGAAAAGATTATTTAGTACAAAACGGGAAAGATACCTAAGGGATTGTGTAAATGTTCCAGATGGTATTTATTAGAAATTATAATCTATAAAATTTGACGTTATAATTAATGGCGAAAAAAATGTTTAAAAGTATAAAAACGACAGTAGAAAGGGAAACAAACCCAAACATAAAGCCGAATTGCTAAATAGTTGTAAATAGTTGAAAGCGTAAAAGCTCAATTAGTTGGACACATTACACGTTAAAGAAAATTATCATTAGGTGACATGTTAAAACAACTGTTAAGAGAAAATGGTGTTACAATTGCTGCTATAACCACTACTTTTGGGATGACAATGTTTTGTAAAGGGTATAGTATGGGGTGGAGAAGGAACAAGTTGCACAAGTGTCGAGGCAAGCACGGTTTGATAGTTGACAAAATTAAGAAAGGGACTTAATAAATATTGGTAATTGTTTGTTGGTGTAAGCCAAAAAAGACAGCTGGCAGGTTGTTTCTTTCACACCTGAACGTGTTATTCTACTTATTCTGGTATTAGTAGGTCCACCATTTACATTTATGATCCAAGTTGTGAACAAAGCGTGTAGCAGAATTAGGGGTTCATAAACTATTTCAAGAAGTAAACCAGAACAGCTATAGCTATTAGTAATAATATAAATGAATATTTCTTTATTTCCTGATAAATATTAGTTTTTGTTTTACTTTCCAAGTTGCCACGTGTTGAATATCCAGATTGCCAATTGTGCTAGAGGCAAGGATGAACTTCATCATCACAATCCTTCTTTTCCACATGATTTTTATTTTTTTGTTGTTGATTCGCTTCAATTTCGTTTCGTAGTGTCACATATTGTTGATCAGCCTTTGGAATACCGTTATTCACTATTTTGGTATTGATGTTAGGGTTTAACCCAGTTTAAACCAGTGACTAGATTTCTTTAAATTGTTGCTGTATGCAACGGATTTCTTTAAATTGGTAAATTGATGCTATATCCAACGATACTACTAATTTTCACGACTATGTCATTCATTAACAAAATGATCCCGTCACCACCAACATCATCATTTAATATTATATTGGATGCTGAATTCTGGAATTTTGTCATGATGTCTAAATCTGTGTCGTAATCTTGGTGACCTAAAATAATAGCTCCATTATATATTTAGAAGTGTCGTGAACTGTGGAACAGACTGTGTAATAGATGTTTTGTTTCCAACATGTGCACCTGAGACACTGATCACATATGACTAATCTAACCTTGTTATTCCGTCTTCTTGAGTCCATTACAATCTTGCAGAAAAATATATGTCCAGCCTGTTATCTCATCTTTATCTGCTAGAGAATTATTACTATCATATGATTGTTTAATCTGTAAATACTACCATAAAGGTCATCGTCTTTCTTGTTGCCTGGTAAAATGAGTTCTTTCTTAATGGTTTAGTTCTTTTTTTTTGCCAGTCATACTCATCATGTATGACTTTCTTATTTATGCTCTTGATATATTTCCAGTCATGATTTGGTGGAATGTTACAATTGTTACATATTATGTTATGTTGCTGTATATATATTCCGTTATTGACAGGATTAACAACATATTGACCTAGTAAAGGTATTTTACATTCAGATAACACTTTTCTACTGGAAAGTAAACACAAAACCTGGAAACAGATTGAACTACCTCTAATACCATTTTTTTTTTTATATGCGAGGGGGAATCCCACAACCAACTGTTATCATTCATATGGCCCAATTTTGTTGATTTTGCCAGATTCTCATGTCCAACTGTGATCTGTACCTGATAAGAGATTCCTTATTGTCAAATTTTAAAGCAGTAGTTATGAAAATATTTTAATGATTTGTATTTGAAAATTACGTTTCAGTGTGGTTAATGCCAATTCCATTATTATATACCCTGCGAAGATTAACCTCGTCAATATAGTTGAATGAACTAGCTGGATATGGATAATGTGCAGTAATAATACATTTTTAAAAACTAAAATCTATTTTAGAAGCTGGAACTAGTTTTGATAATGGAGGTGGTGACTGAACATCAAGAGGTTTGTATTTACTGTCAAACATTGTTTTCTATCACCCTTTCAAAAACTACACGTAAGATCTCCAGCATCATATTAATTTTCATAAATATAAATAAGAAATTTTTCTAGAGATTTTTATACTCCCGCCTTGGAGCGTATTATGTTATGCTGTTGTCCGTCATTTACAAAGTTTGTTTCCGCACAATAACTCTAGTTATCCTCCATCTACATATACCAAACTCTTTGGATAGCTTGCACTTATGATAAGGAAGAATCCGGTCGGTGTCGGGTTCAAAAGCAGGTCAAAATCACTGTAACTGGGAGAACAAAAATGGTTTCCGCATAATAACTCCAGTTATCCACCATTTACAGCTATCAAACTTTATGGAAGGGTTTCACGTGGTGTAATAAAGAAGTATGTCTATTTGGGGTCAAAAGATCATTAGTTATGTTTCTGTGGCTGAAAGAAGAAAAGATGTTTTTGCAATAAAAAAATGTTCAGTTGTAGACCACGCACGTTGACCAAAGTTTGTGGAGGACTTGCATTTAAGGTATGGAAGAAGCTTATTGATTTTGGGGTAAAAGGTCAAGGTCATTGTGGATGAAATAATGGACTTTGCTGAATAACTTTGTTCTAGAACAAGTTCCTTGACCAATATTTGTGGATGGCTTGCATTTATGGTAATAAAGAAACCGATAGATTCTAGGTTAAAATGGTCAGTCGTCACATTCATGGTAAATATAATGATACAATAATTGTTTCTTCACGTTAAATTTAGTGTGTTAATTGCTTACATAGAGGACTGTACCGTTGACTGTACTCTTGTTGCACTATATTATATAAATCATCATCAGTTTCTTAACAAATGTATTAAGATATTTGTCTACTGCAAGAACATGGTGCATTCTATTGGTGTGTCATAAAACGGGCGAAATTGTTTTTTCTTTTGCAAATACATCGACCCTCTATTTACTGTTTTACTACATTCACATATCATTCTTTGCTGATTTATCTCCTTAACCTTTCCATTTCCTCCATTGTAATTTTAATTTTATCTTCGTTTCTTTTACATAATCTTTGCATATTTGATATTTTGTATTTCGTTTTTCCGTTGCCTCTATCAGTTTTTCTCTGTTGCATTTGTAAATGTTTTCAACTGTTGGTGCTATACACAGTGTGTACGTGCCTAGCACCTCTGGTACATATTGATTGCCTCCAGCATGATTGGACTTCGTCCACAACATTATGATTTACACGTGTGGTAGCACAATCCAATGTTGAATGTATCATTTATGTGTGTAGTTTATTTTAAACTACTACTAATGTCTAATGAAAGTTCTGCAAAAATTGTATTTTAAAATCTGTATATCTACACACTGTGAAAGGTGTACCGGATTCTATTTCGTCCATGTGGTGTAAATACTCTTCCCTTACCAAATGATTCGGGTTAATTGTATACTAATTCGTTGTAACAGAAGCTTTTCTGATGTATTACAATTGTGCAGTTGAAGAATCTTGTCCAGAAAAAATGCACAATTTATGCTGTTTCAGCTATATTTATAAAATTTTTTTAGATACATTTTATCTTGTTCATAATACCACAGACAAGTTTGCAGTCATTTACATTCTATATGTTATTCGGGGTTTTTTTCAGATGTAGTTGGAATGAACTTCATATTTTGTAATGATATCACTTTTCAATTCTACCCTAATGCCTGCTATGAAATGTGGAGATTGTTGTCGCATTTTTATGTTTTTCACATGTATTATGTTGTTAGATACTGATGGTGTTTTTTGATGTCTTTCGTTTTTCCCTCATGTTTTGTAATCAATACAATTTCACATCTCATGCATGTTTTAGCTCTTTTTTACTCTAATGAGCTGTTTTTCTACATCTTTTAACAGCCTAGAAACTAGTTATCTTTCAAAAACTTAAAGTTTTCAGGCTCCTTAATGCTTCGTTCTAAGTATAATGCTTCCTCCAATTTTTGAATGGCATAATGTTTTCTGCTGACCCCAAAGTGTTAAACAATTAATCATATCCTGTCCATTTCACAAGTATATACTTTATACCATTCATTCTTTTGGTCTTTAAAACCTTTTCAACTTTGTATATGGCATCTTCTTTGTCGTAAAGCTCTAACTCTTGGTCGTACAACATGGCCTCTGTGTCCTCACTTTTAGGTCTTCCAGTTCATAAATAACTATATCAAATAAAAATACTTGACTAACGTTAAATATTTCCTCGGTTAAGTTGTAAAGTTATGAAGGTAGCCTTTTCCAAGAACTGTTTTGTATTTCGAAATTTCTGTATCACCGATTTTAAATTTATGCGTTTCATATCTGTTAGTTTTCAAGTAACCGAAGAAACTGATCGGTATTTTTAATTAGTTTTCTTCCTTGCTTTCTTCAACCGGAGTCATGTGTATTGATCCGTGATGAGTGTTATTGTATCCGTCAATTAAATTTCGTAAAACGTCAGCCCAGTTTTGGTTCATTTTGAGTGAAATACTTCCACATTCTTGTCGTTAGAATTCTATTAAACCTTTCAACTACATATTTTAGTTGATTGAAAAAATTGAAAACAAGTCAGTGTTTTCCTTTTCTAGCAGAACCGTACCAATACTTTTATATAGGTCAGTTCCGTCATTAAATTGTGTCTTTTCCGTTTTTCATTCTTTAAAGATTTCTCTAAAAGTATTGCGTAGTCATCTCTCTCTTTTATTTTCGCTGTGTAGTACAGACCTATCTATCACTGTCAAAATGTATTTATAGCCATTCTTGTTTTTATTCATGTGCTTATATGTTAACGATGTCTGCATGCCATTGATCATCCATGTGATTTACATAAACTTTTTTTGTAGGGAAATCTTTTTCTCGCTTTCTTGTTTAGCATGTACGTAGTCTATTCATTTCAATATTCTTTCAATTTAGTGTAATTTGTTTGTTTTTTTTCTTTTGGCCGAGTTCATTTTGTTTCTACAGTTGATTTATATTGTTGTAGGTGACTTGACTTTCAGGATCGAAGAAATGATGTGCTAAACACTGATCTCTGTCAGTCGTTAAAAATGGTCAGAGAATAATGCTTTATAAATTGTCTTTAGGTGTCATCAACTAACTACCGTCTGAAACAGGTACCTTTTATTTCCGCCAATTTGCAGCGTTTCTTGAATCCTTTCAAACGTATGGCTGAGTTCAGATTTATTTCAAATTTTACCCTTCCTATGATTGATTCTAACACAGCTACTTCATATAATGAGTCGCCAGGTCTTGTTTTAAATCGAACTTTGACCTCTATAAATTGTTTCTGTTTTTGATCAATAATTGATACTAGATCTTCAAGATGTACTGTAAATTTGGCCGAAATACAAGTTTGTATATTTACTTTCATACAATTAATAATTTATTCCTTCTTCATACTACACTGGTTTAGCATCCTGCTATCAGAGCTGATTGTGCTTATTTCAATGTTAGTACCATTGAATGTAATCTGTAAATATGCATATTTTCTGAAACGTTGAAATAAATATGTTTTAATCTTTGAAATCAACAAATTAACACGTGTGTTCTCTTGAATGTTGATCTTTTACACAACTTGCTTTAATCACAATTTTTATCTCGTTCAAACTTGTACACAAAGAGGCGTTATCTGTTGATATCGGCAATGTTGCGTACATGTTAAACTCGTGAAATATTTCTTTCACCTCTCTGAAAACTGTTTAATTCAATACAATTTTGCTTTGTGCTATTATTGACGATATGCAAAAAATTTAAGTTTGATAGTAACCCCACTGCTTTCACCGTTTTGCTTCACAAATTGTGTTCACAATCTGACTGGTTTTGTAACTCTTTAATTCATACTCTCGAATCTGACTGATCTACTAAATATGTTATCGTATCCATATGCCAGTGTATTGGTGTGAAAATATTATAGTGCGTTAGAAATATTGGACTTTTTATTTTATCACTGTACGGGTGTGTTACTTTGATAGTGTAAATGCCCAAATATTATTTACTCCTGATCTTGGAAGAATGTATCGCATTTGCTCGCGTACATCGCGTACTCAAAATGCAAACAGCGCATAACCAGATTAGTCTCGTGTAACCAGACATCTCGCGTGGCTCGGTGGGATCTCCACCACACGCGAGAGGTATGGTTGAACGAGGCACAGACCCAGATCTGCCGTGGAATAATGTATCGGTAGATGCCGGTCCGCGATGTTAGTTTTACCATTTGTTTTCAAGCGAAGACAATAAACCCCTGATCTTCCCTTGCATTATGCGACACGAGATCCTGATTTCTTCTGTTTGCAGTGGGTGATATATTTTTTCCAGTATATGTTCTCTATCCATTACTCACTTCTTACTTCAGGATTATTCCCGATATAAACGGAAGCTGTGTTGGCACCAATAATTTTTAAATTGCGTGCGATTCTTTTTAAGGGATAGCTTTCTTTCCTTCCTCGAGATCAGTAACTTGTGCAGGCTCTGGCCACATGTTGAATATGAAATAAGTACTTTTTTACCTACCACGACAGGTGTTAACCGTATTTTCTGCTTGAGCCATTCATAGATGACAAAGAGATAAGCACAACATCATTGTTTGAAAATCAATTCCTACCACTTAAACCACAGAATTAATTTCCTTTTCATAAACCAAGCTGTTACCAATAGAATTTCGCGTGGATAGCTCGATCTCAGGTCGACACAGAGAACTGATTTGTGAGGATTTCAAGTTTTCCTAAAAGGTAAGTCCTCTTCAATTTTCATGTCTATACCTGAAGCAACATTTTATTATCCGGTATATAATTGTTGAAAGTAAACAAAAATACATATATAAATTTATATCTTGCCTTTTCACTAAAGTTTTGGTGTCCAATGCACAAAAAGGTTGGGTTTGACTATAGCTTTCAGTCAGAATAAAAGCAGCAAGGAGTCAACAGTACAATAGCGCATGCAAACATTCGGCTGCAAGAAGGTGTACCTGTTTTCTTCTTATTCGACAACACTTATCGCATCTGGTCGTTTTATTTTTGTCATAATGTTTATTATGATGAGACACTAAACTTTATAATGACATATATAATTAAAAAAATAATCAGTCAGGTTAGAGAGTTATAATTATTTCAAAGAAGGAATTGAACCCGCGCTATGAGTAACGGGATCCTTCGCCTAGCTCTCATGCACCAGCTCTCTAATACACTCGGCCATGCGCTCATCCCCCCCAAAAGGTTGGATCAAGGTCGAAAGAAAGGGCTCGAGATGCACGAGAACCAGCTCGCTAGGAAAGCGGATATCAGCTCTCAGTTATATACACAAACCAACTGAATTTCAATTTATAAATGATTATGAACATGAAATTATAATTACAAATTTTACATATATATATGTCGAACAGATATAAGTTTTTCGAGTCAGAATTACATTTTTTACAGTAAATTAATAAGTATTACAAATCCAGAAGTAACTGCTTTAAAACAAACAACAACAAACATTTAGAAATTCCATCAGAATTTCGCACATTAGCATTCTCGCAAAGCACCAATGCTTATAGATTATCGCATCTTGATTGTTTTTAATCAAATATCTTTACGTCAGATTCAGAATTTGAAAACAACAGGCATATCTTTAAAGATATATCGCAAAAGCAAGAAGACGGAGTTTTTGAAAGGTTTTTAAAGTTGTCAAGACAAATCACTTGAGGTTCGTTATGTTTAACTCGTTTTAACCGGATTAAGAATAGTTCGCAAATCTTTTCCCTCCATTTGCTGCTACAGTAAATAGCTTTTAAAATACGGTACTACTTATACACTAGAAGCAAAATAAGCTCCTGGAAAAAGCAGTTTGTCCATTTAAAAAAAAAACAAATTGCTTTTAATAGAAAATGTTTATCTACAAAATGCTTACATAAATTGAAAAGGAAGTCGGAAAGGCGAACGTGGGTAGGGTCATCTATTTTAGGCTTCATTACAACAATAGTTCATATGACGTACACATTTTATTATTTCATCACTTAGAGGCTTCTTTCTAATCTCTCTTTGGAGGTTATTGATGTAGAAATATGAGTGCTTGTGCAAGTGACGAGTACAAGTACAAGACAGACATGAAAAACTCTACCAATACTTCATTATGTTACCTGATTTTTTGTTAGGAGTAATATTTAATAGCAGAAGGCTCTTTAAATAGTAATGAATTATTATATTGCACCATTTTAAAAAATATCACGTGTATATTCGTGTGGCACGTAGGGAAAAGTCCAGTAAATCGACCACGTATGATTGAACACCATATGTAAAACATGTTCGATGCCTTAGGAGCATTGATCTGTCAGGGAAAGGATCAGTTGTCGAGCAACATTATTCGTCAGTAGTGACCGGGATGACCAGAAGTTACCGTAATGATTTTTTTCACATAAAAGCTGTCCAATATTATTTATAATCTCATTTGTCTTGTTAATGTCGATACCGTAAAGCTACCCGAGAGTCCTCATGGCTCATTTATTGTCGAAATGAATAGTTCTGTCTAAGCTATAGGAACTTACTTACGCAGATGTACCTTGAGCGACTTAGGGTTATTGCTGTTGCTGTTGTTGTTTTTGTTTTCTGTGCACAATTGTTTGTTGGTGATGAGGACAAGTCAGACTTTAGAAGTGCATTCATACTTGCCCATACACATTTAATTACTTGTGGGTGTTAACCAGTGGCGGCGCGAGGTCGATCGGCGGAGGGGGGGGGGATTGCTCCCGGGCGGGTGAGGGGGAGCTGTCGGGAGCTTTTATTTTGCAGCTGAAACCGGGGCTTAGATGGGGGGGGGGGGGGGGTTGAGGTTAGCAACTGACATAAAAACTTCTCTGTGGCAAAGTAGGAGCGCCACTAAAGAACATTGCCCGCGGGCGCCTCGGTAGGGGCCCTACTAATGAATAATTGCCCGCGGGCGCCTCGAACCCTCGCGCCTCCACTGGTGTTAACCCAAAATATCAAAAATCAAGGGGCTATAAATGTTTTATATACTCTTTTCGCACGATGTCATCAACAGCCATTTTAGTAGGCGACTGATTTTACCATTGATTATATATAGTGAGTACGGTATTTGAAAGAAAATCTTTGAATCTTTTAAGAAAATATAAAACACATCTATTGGAAGAAGAAAAAAATACGTTTACTGAGTTTGTAGTTTCAGAATACCTTGTTAAGTACCCTATATACTCGCGTATAAATCGGGTCCAAATGCAAACAACATACACCCCGATCTGCCGTCGCAAAATGTTTGTTCTACTGATTAGTCCCTACATTATGCGACGGCAGATCTGGGTCTATTCAGTTTGCAGTTGGTATTGATTTATACGCGAGTATAGACGGTATGTCGAATTTTGTTCGACTTACTTAGCACCAGTTGCCATCTTTTCCTAAGCACAGGCTTATCTGGCTTAAAATCAACTGTATTGGTCTTACTGGGAAGGACCTGTAGGAGTTAGGTTAAAGATAATTGAGTCGTCATATTCCTGTCGAGTTTAATTATCGTTCAGGTAGGTTTTATTTGGGACTGCAACACAAAAATTCTCAAATTTGAGGCACAGCTCAGACTTTGATTCGTTTATATGGATGTTATCAGGCCGTTTATGTGGATGTTATCAGGCTGTTTATGTGTATGTTATCTGGCCGTTCATGTGGATGTTATCAGGCCGTTTATGTGGATGTTATCAGACCGTTTGTGTGGATGTTATCAGGTCGTTCATGTGGATGTTATCATGCCGTTTATGTGAATGTTACCAGGCCGTTTATGCAGATGTTATTAGGTCAGGTTTCGTCCATTCCATTTTGTTGTTGTTGTTGTAATACAGCAAGCGTATCCCCTGAAACCAGGCTTCCACCCAATTTAGTGAATTAAAAGCACACTCGCCCAATCCCTTCTTCCCAGATTTATTAGTAATCTTAATATTTGCAAATTTACGGGTGTTTTATTGTTTAAGAACATGTACTTTTTCTGTCTGTTCGGGACAGACACGGCCTTCTTATGTTGTTATCAGGCAGAAACAATCTGAATACACTAAAGACAATGTGATAAAACCTGTCCGTTCCACTGTCCGCCCAAAATAAGACCACTCACGTTTGAATAACTTGAGCATTTGGTCATTCATCATTCCATTTGCTTTTCAATGCGCAAAATGCATATTCTAAAATTAGACAACTTGAAATTGTGACCAATTTCCTAAGTCGGATTAGAAGTTCTAGTTATGCGAAAGCGAGAGGGGTGGTGGTGGCGCTCATTTGGTAGTGTACGGTAATATGTATTTTGTCACCGTAGACGCTTTTTTCACTAAACGTCATTTTAAAACGTAAGTTCTATATAACACTGCGGTGTAATTTCACTTACTACAAAGTGAGAAATGATTTGACGATAAAATAGAAAGTTTTTTAATTTAAATTTAAGGTTGTTTGACTATGGGAAAAAGAAATTTAAATATTGCGACGCTAGTGTGCTCAGAGGCTGCTTTCTATCTTCGTTTTGCTGACATAACTTATCAAGAATGATGATTAAACAGTTAAACAGTTTTAAACATGTAGCCAATTAAGTAGTCAAAAGCTAGCTTCGCGGATCTAAAAAAAAAGTAAACAACCAACTAAACAACTGCTTTTTTATATTAACTTAGATACAAGAAATTATTAATTCTACACCTGTCTTACTTTTCGGCACCATAATAAATACAGTTGAAATTCTTTTTGGTAGCCACCTAAGAGATGAACAAAGTTTGGCTGTTTATTGGAGCTGGTTGCTGAAGGGGGATAGTATATTACGATGCAAACAACAGAAGAGAAGTGTATAAGCTGGCTGGATATGAGAGGATTTATTATTATTATTATTATTATTTTATTTTTTTAAATTTTTAAAAAAAATTATCCAGTGATGAGCTGATTGTTTTTCAGCTTGCTACTTTCTCTTTCTGAGGAAATTATACAACGTAAACGCCACTGAACGATTGATGATCGTTTTTAACAACGTGCTCGATGCTTCGTTTTAAATTATGTGCCTTCATAAATCTTGCATGACTTTTGTGGCAAATGTTATATTTTCAGTTATCCCAAGAAAATCCCGTAATTATCTGACTAAGGAATTTTAAAGGTAATTTAAAACATACAAATTATAAGTAAATTGGTTCACTAGATTCACTTGGATTCTAGGTAACACCGCATTTTCTAGATTGTTTTCATAGTGCAACAAAAGTTCTTAAAGTTAAGGCACCATCTAGCCTTTGATTTTGCTCATAACTCACTTGAGGTAGGTGTTCTTCAACAAATGATACACCTCACTTTTTTTAAAAGGGCTACTTGATTTAAGAGGGACAGACGCCATCTTCGTATTGTTGTCATCAACATCGAGTCGTGTGAGAAAGTTGACTTGGAATATTTAAAAAAAAAAAAAAATTAGGGTAAAATTTCATATTCCAACCAAACCCAAAAGGATACCAAACTTACTCTATAATACATCCACATACGGTCATTCCCATTTATGTTTTTTTAAAAAAAGTACAACCAATTGTCCGAATCATCTGAAATCACTCACTCTATATACTGAGGCCATTTTCTTCAGTTCACTTACTGATCTTTTTCGAGCTTGTTTTGCCTTGGTTTGCTTGTTTAAGAGCACAGTTTGTCACTAATCACGCCAGCATCTATCAGTCATTTTAACACTAACATTTTATTTTATAACCATCGAAGAATCCAATTTAGCCTCGCGTAACATATAACTTGATAATAAAAGAGCCGAAAATTTTGCAGACAATTTAATTTTACGGTTTTACTAAAGTTTTCGGAAGAAAATTAAAATAACACAATGCTTTTTTCTGTGCGACGGGTGCTTAAATTGTTATCTCCGCAATCAGTATTTATCGGCATTCAGTATTTGATGCCGATTAAGCAATAAACTCACTATACATGTTCTAAGTGAGATACTATACGGTTAGAGTTTTATGAACTGAAGTAGGTTGAAGCAAAATATGGACCTCATAGTATCATTTGAAACCAACCGTAGGACATTTACGCACTTAAGGGGTTTCTTCCAAGGTTTTTGCTTTTTCCTATTTACTATAGTATTTAAAATGTCCAAACGCATGTTTTACTTTGCCGAAAGTCCGATCGTCAAGCACCCAGTCGTTTTCTATAAAATAGGTCAAAATAAGCGTGCTCACTTCGTATGCATACTTTCCGTAAATCTTCGGAAGCCGAGCGTGTGTAACGTCAGAGGCGGGCGACGGACAGCAGCGCTCGACCGCTAATGTGGGAAGTTAATGCCGGATGCACGCTAGTTTTAGGAGAAAAAATGCCAACATACTCTGCTGCATACAACCTCTCAAAGTTGATGTGTAAACAAGTCACATGATATGACCTCTCATCGTCGATGGGTACTTATGTCTTTCAAGGTCTTTTGATGCTGTTACGTCTGCAGGCTATATTTTATACAATTGCGTAGAGAGGGTGAACAATCAGTGCAATCCTTCGACAAAGCAGGTTTGATTTCATTTTAAGAAGCATTGAAAACATATGATGATTTCTGTTTTTCAACTTTAAACTCTTAGGTTAATGATCAAAGGGAACTTAAGTTCTAAACAAAGTGGTTTTCTTTCCCTAATACTTGCCCAGAAATTAGAATAATGTCTACAAAATCAGCACCTCGAAGATATGTACTATTTTTGGGGTATCAAATACCTTTCAAAAATAAGAGTGAAGTTATATTTCTGGACATCATAAGTTCATATTTTAATATTGCCGATAGTGTTTAATATGTGTTCAGAAATTTTCATTATTATTTCAGAACCCGTATTGACCTATGCAAGGTCGACGGAAATAATTTAGGTGTAAACTATAGGGCTTGGTGTAACTTGTGAAGACAAATTTTTACTAAGTACGGCGTTTAATGTGACAACCCTGTTCGGCTAAGTTATGTAATACTTTCTATTTATGTAAACATAATAGCTAGGGTTCATTTTAATATTCGCTACATAACTTGTATTCAAATTTTACCTTTTTCCATGCATTATCAAGTTTTGATCAAAATATGCAATTACTAGCTGCTCCGAAATAAAGGTCTTATTTAAAACTGAATCTGAACATAGTCTAGCATGCTATTCATAGGAAAGAAATGGAACATTTAGCTTTTCATGATACAATAATTTATATAAGAAGTAACGTCAACAAAATAAATAAATAAAACAGAGAATTTTTATAGGTAACATTATATAAGGACCATCTGCTTATAAGGGTAAAGGTCCATAGGTCCCATTTATACATAAATTTAAACATGTATATAAAGACGACCTGTTTATAAAGACCACTTCCAGATTGTCCTCAGAGTAGTCTTTTCAGACAGGTTTGACTATACCTTGTTAACAGATCTACATTTCGCTATGAATTTTCAATGATTAGAACTTATTTGTTTTGGCGAAAATCGATACAATATGAATTACACACAAAATCTCGATTGCTTGGACGACCTGAAATCAGTGAATTGCCGGTGAATTGAAGTTAACAAACATATCACTGAGACGGCAAAGATTAGATTCGGTAGATAGCTTGAGCGAGCCATCTTCGTGTACACCATGTGGTCCTTAGATGAAAAAGATTTCAAATTGTAAAAGCTATTGAAATTGAGTGTATTTAATAACCATCTAATGCATATTTATGAGCTCAATTTCACAGTCAACGATTTTCTTTAATACATTTTCTTTTTTTATTCTATCTTTGTTGAAAAATTACATAATCGTCTAATGCATATTTATGGGCTCAATTTCACAGTCAACGATTTTCTTTAATACGTTTTCTTTTTTGATTCTATCTTTGTTGAAAAATTACATAACGGTCTAATGCATATTTATGAGCTCAATTTCACAGTCAACGATTTTCTTTAATACATTTTCTTCTTTGATTCTATCCCGGTTGAAAAGTTATGTAACACAATTATTAGTGAAAGTCTTGTCATGCGTGCATAAATTGTAAATTATTATGGTTTCCCTATGCCTACGTGAGCAAACACTCGTAACAATAGGAACAAATACCAGCATATTAAAAAGGGTGATTCTCCAAATCTCCTGTAATATGAAAATCTTTATATTTACACCAGTCTCATATTAAGCATACTGAAGGTAAACATAGGCGTGTACCCGAGAGAGAGAGAGAGAGAGAGAGAGAGAGAGAGAGAGAGAGAGAGAGAGAGAGAGAGAGAGAGAAAGAGAGAGAGAGAGAGAGAGAGAGAGAGAGCATAACTTGGGGCTTAGGTGAGACCGAAATAAACGAATAAATATAAAATATATTAAGTTCCATGACCATACGGCTATACCTCGGTTTTATTTGCTACCTCAGACTATTATACACCTCTCTGCATATTGGTGTTCCATTACTGTAAACCAGCGTCAGCATATATATTAATGTTAATAGAGGAACAACAAAAACAACAACAACAACAACAACAACAAACTAAACAAAAAATATATATATTTTTAATTCATCAACATCCATAATCTCTATATTGTTCGTGTATAATGCTATTTTCCATTACTGTAATTCCGGGTCCGTTACTGTATTTCCTCTCCATTACTGTACAAAAATATTTTAAATCAAAACTTAGAAAAATAAAAACAATGAATAAAAAGTCTCCAAACTAGAGACTGAAATAAATACATAAATAAATAAATATAATTATGGTTAGTTAAATGACTATACGTCGTGTTTAAATTTGCAACCATAGTATAGTATATCCTACTGTATATTCAAGTGGTGTTCCATTACTTTACACCAGAGCCATCAATTTTCATATTAACGTTAATGGATAAACAACAGCAACAACTACAACAACAACAACAAAATGTACACATTTTTTAAAAAAATTCAACAAAATCAATACTGTGTGTGCAAAATGCTTAATTTCTTGCTCCATTACTTCAATTTCTTTTACGTTACTGTATTTCATCTCCATTACCGTACATTACTGTGTTTAGATACACCGCCCCGTCTGATCCACAAGTTTCAGAGCTGTCAAAATCAAGGAGTTCGTTCGGCAAAGGCTCAAGCTGGATTTCTGAGTGATCAAAATGTCAGTCCATACTCGAAACTTCAATGCTTATTTCTAAAATTACTAAATTCAGGCATAAATTGTTCACAACAAGGCCAACTAGCCAAATGCTTCAGGTGTCCTGTCTCTGACGACACAGAGTCACATGACCGGGAAGCTCATTGATGTTCGGAACAGTCAAAAGATACGAGCGGCTGTAAGTATATAAGACGTATTTGACTACATTTTTAATGCTGAATATCAACAAAAAAAGCTAACTTTTAAAAATCACGGAAGACATGGAGAATTATTCGTCCCACACCCACCTTCCTTCTTGGCATCAATCTGAATCAATCATCTCTTTTACTCTGAAAGCTCTCTTTTAACCGTACAGTCGGAACATATCATCGGGCCTTTCCGACAGTGATCGGAAGAACACACCTGAAATATTACAGTCTCCGCAATTGCATACATTCGTGTGGCGTCACGTGACTCATCATCAGTGTTTATCAAGGCCACTTATCGATTGAGGTGGTTTCCTTTTGGCCAAACTTCTCGCAAGTTTGTCTTTCCAAGTTTGTAATTATTAGAAACGTTTCTTTTCACAAACCTGGGTGGATAATTCCATAAACGTGTAACGGTATCAATTATGTATTAGAAATGGGTGGAGTTTAACGTGTTGTGAGTACTAGATTCAGAAGAAAAACAAACGGTAAGGCTTGCTGTGATTGTTTTATTTGCAAGAGTTTTAACTGTTGTTATTATAAGAAGAAAGCCAAGTCCCGTAGCTACTTTTAAATTATATCCATTTTTTTTTTTTGACAATTCTTTTTGTATTTTTTGTAAATTTTGTATGCCTGATATCAAGGTGAGAATTTGTGAAAATTTATTCCTTGATCATTTTAGTTCTTCGCCTCAGTCTAATAATCTCTCCTACTTGCCGTGGAGTAGTTTTCCAGGTCTCACTTGGTCGATCAAGGATGGATCTCTTGGACGGTATATGATGCACCTGCCGAAGTAGGGCATGAATTATATTTATTTAACAAAAATATTTATATTAGGATCTATGGGCCTGTATAAAACAACATCCTTACATAGATTAGATAGATGCGTGTACAGTTAAGCAACTTTCTATGTAATATTATGGCGCTAATTGCTGAAAACAAGATGTATGAATACCTTTTGTCAGCTTCTGAAATAATTTTGGTAGGAAATAAAGAACACTTGTAGAAAGAGAAGTCATTGGAGGGAGGTGGGCAATGTATATGGATTTAACCATGTCGGATTGATTTTTCAATACATAAACTGACCTCCAGGACACCGAAAGCTATTTTACAGACAGTTAATCAATTGAAATGGAGCATGAACATCCATTTGATGTTTCATGGCTACCGTATATACTCGCGTATAAGTATGGTCCAATTGCAAACTACATAGACCCTGATCTGCCGTCGCATAATGCACCGTGAGATCAGGGTATATGTTGCTTGTTCTACTGATTACGTCTAACAAACCGCGTAGACCCCGATATGCCGGCGGATGATGCGACGGCTGATCTGGGTCTATGCAGTTTGGAGTTGGATTCGTCTATACGCGAGTACAGACGGTATTTGTTTTAAAATCATGCTTTGTATTGATCAGTTATCTCTCGAACAGAGAGATATAACTTGGTATACCACCTTCCATTCATTGGAGTGATTTGAAACCTAATAGTATCCGTGAGCATTGGTGTATACCTACCTGACTTTAATTTTTAATTATATATGATTGAGCTGAATTGTACGGAATTTATTACATAGTCTCTTTTTTGTTGGTTTAATCAAGGTATACACATGAAAACGGTCAGAATGACTTTTACTCAAATATTGCATAATAGGACAAATGTTACATTGGATATGCATTGACAACCACAACTGTGATCTCTCACATTTAGACCATGCAGTGGTGGCGCGAGGGTTCGAGTCGCCCGGGGGCAATGCTATTTAGTGGCGCCCCTATTTTGCTATAGAGAACAATTTTCAGGTCAGTTTCCAACCTACCTCCCTCCCCGCCTTTCTAAATATACGTTTTGTGAAGAATTGCCCCCTTTAGACCAAAGTGAAATACTATGAAAATTTCAGCTGCAAAAAAAAAAAAAAAAAAAAAAAATCACGACGGCGCCCCTTCGTCAGGTGCTAGGGGCATTTGCCCCCTCTCAATCCCCCAACCCCCTCGCGCCGCAACTGTGCACAATATATGTTTATGCACTGTACAACTACATGTAAGTTGAACATGAAAATCAGAGTTGGATATAAGTGTAATGATGCCGATTATTTATGGGAAGTGGGTGGACGAGAATCGAGAAAAAAAAAATGGTAAAGTCTAGTCTGACTGGTTTGCTTTTTAATACTTGTAGCTGTTGTTATTCTTAGAAGAAATCGGAGTCCTCAGTTACCTTTAAATCATATCTATTTATTTTTGGAAAATTCTTCAGTATTTTATGTGAATTTTTATATCTAGGTGAGAATTTATTAAATGATAATTCTAGTTCTTTACCCGGGTCTAAGTCTAGCGGAGTTATATCTCTTTATTGCATTTGAGGTTCTAGTGTTTTCGAGGTCTCATTATGTCGGTGAAGGATTAGACTCTTAGATGGTATATGAAGTGTCTTCCAAACTTGGGCAGAGAATATATTTAATTAACAAAACGTTAACATTCAGGTCAATGGAAAAACAATTAGTGCCGTGATACAAAGTTATCTTGAAGCTTTCAGTGTGGTTCTAATTTGCATTGCGGTCTTCAGCATTTGACTGAGTTCTCCGTTATTTCCCGGCGAATTTTTCCTTTTAACTCTGTATCACGTTTTCTAAATATTTTCGAGGTGGAATTGTGGTAGGAAAATCCCGAGTTGTTTCTATTGTTCACTTCAGTGAGAAGCTTGTGATATGAAAATTAATACCACAGCACTGACGTTAAGGCGGCGATGGGTCTCTTGCTGAACTACAGTAAAATCTCCAAGTTAAGACAAGTATCTGGATTGGGAAAAAGTGATCATATTTGGAAGATGGTCTCATTTCTGATGATAGCATTGCTTTTATATTTAGTAAATATGACTGTGTAACTGTTGTTGATACTGGAAATTGGTAGCAGCATGACAGGTTTTACCGTATTTTGCTAAGCAGAATAACGGCTTGTATTTCATACCTGTTAGTTATCTAATAGAATTTATCGAGTAACTTCTACATCAGGCAGTGTTTAAGTCGATAATAAGTACAAGTGTCATAAAGGAAGTATACTACTTATCTATAGCGCATGACTCTTCAAACTTGTCATAACATATATTTGGCATGTACAACCGGCACATACAACTTTCTTTTGGTGTACCGAAAGGGTCAACACTACAGGTACCGTTGCAACGATATCCAAATATCGTCGCAACGCTGTCCACTTATCGTTAAAGCGCTAGATTTTCTTGATGCAACGGTAGTTTTTGCTGCTGCAACAATACAATTTACCGTTGCAATGGTATTTTTTTAACACCGATGTCGTTGCAAGGGCATTTCTATTTGTTGCAGCGGTATCCATGTACAGTTGAAAAGATATTCACGTACCGTTGCAACGATATTCAAATACTGGCGTGTTGGTATTTATATTGTTGAAACGATTTTGATTTTTTTTACCGTTGCGATGATTAAAGTTACTGTCAGAACAGTGATCTGTTGTGGAACCAAATTAAACAGAATAAAAAGGAAGAAAATACGCTGAATTGAAAGAATGGTTAACTGTTATATCTACATACAGTTTACACAAGCAAGGCGGAAAACGATTTCCTTACGGAAATGTGTATGTAAGTCGCACGGATCACTAGCGGCAGGCAGACATTGTCGACATGCAAGCATATGAAAAATACAAAGACGGATGCAAATACATTTTGACGTCTTCTCAAAGTATGCTTGGACTACAAAATTAAAAATAGGAATGGGAGATGACATACACGAGAAAGAAGGCCTAAAAAGATACAGTTTGATATGGGAAAAGAGTTATACAACAATACATTTAAGGATTTGTTGGAACAGAAAAACATTAAATGCTTTTAAAATTACTCAGACAAAAAAAAAGAATATGTAGCGGAAACGATTAAAAGAATTCTAAAGACTAGAAAGTGAAAGTATCTCACTCAAAATGAAACTCGACGTTTTGCTAAAGTTAATTTATGGATACAATAACACCCATCACACGTCAATAGACATGACGCCGGTTTAAGCGAGTAAGGAAGAAAACAAATCAAAAATATGGATTAATCTATTAAGTTATATAAAAACTGATGCATTTGGAACTCCTAGATTCAAAAGTAGTAAAACAGCCATAATTTCGAAATACAAAACAATATTTGCAAAGGATATCTTCGTAACTTTACCGAGGGAATAATCAAAATCAGGCAAGTAAGTGATCTGGTAGTTAACACATTGGAAGACTTAAAGGGAGGTGAAAGTGAGGCTATGTTTTACGAACAAGAGTTATCTCTAAACGACAAACAAAATAACATACAAAGTTGAAAAGATTTTAAAGACCATGAGAATGAAAGATAAAAAGTATATTATTTTCAAATGGAAAGGGTATGATGAATAGTTTAACCGTTGGCAACCAGCAGAAAACATTATTCCAAAAAATTAAATAATGACGTGAAAGACACACCTCTCCACTGGAGACGATGGAGGAAGCACACTACACAGATAGCTATATTAAGTAGCATGGACACTGTTTTTGAAAGATAGCGGTTTTATAGAATCTAACAAATGTAAAAAAAAAAAAAAAAAAAAAAAACAACGACAAAAAAAACGGCCATTTGAAAATCAAGGAATTAAAACATGCACGTCATATAAATTTGTATTGATCTCAAACTAAAAGGAAAACAGAAAGTACATACAGGAACATCACACTTAAACAACAAAATGGTACACATGAAAAACATGATAAGGCCACTAAAATGTAGGTAATGTCTTAAAATTGTTTAAAATGACATTACAGATAAAATGAAAAGAGATAAGATACAAAAATATGAAGATAATTCAAACTAAATCTCGATAAAGCAAACAATGTTATAGACTACAAGCTGATCTACGAGATTTTAAATAAAATAAATGGTAAAAAAAATGTGTTTTTTAGCACGAACAATTTTAATTCGTTGATTAACCTTGAATCACAAAGAATTACCACAGTATTAACGAAAAACAGTTGATATGGGAAGCAGTTTTTCACATTCTGGATGAAATCAGTACACCATTCATTGTGTGTTTATATATAGATTTTGAATATTCAATTTTCAGAGACTAAAGAAACAACGATAGTTGTAAAATATTAGAAATGCAACAGAAAAAAATTCTATAGACAACGGAAACAAAAGGAAATACAAAATACCAGAGACGCAAAGATTGTGTAAAAGAAACGAGATTAATCTGGTATTAGAACAGTGAAAATGAATAGATTGCAGAGAAAACTCAAAAGATAACTACATGTGAATGTGGAAAAAACATTAATTAGAGGGTCAATGTATTATGAAAGATGAAGAATTCCATATATGATGTATGGGTAATAATTGTTCAACACACTAATTTGTTAGTTAGCAAAGCTAAAACTTTATCGTAGATAAATGGATTCCAGACTTAAATAGCTAACAAGTATAAACTTTACCCTTGCCTTGCAACACAGTTTAATGCATTAAACTGGTTATTTTGCCTTAACACAGGCAATATATTTAATAAATATAAGGAGATAAAAATTTACTATATTGAAACTCAGTTTTTGCACAACAACATTTAAACACTTTTGATAACTACACTTTAAAATTTGAAAGTGATGTTTCTATGAAAAGAGACCGATCACAGAAGTACATGAATTTTTGTCAGAATCAGCTTAACAGTGCTATGTGGATGGCTACATCGGGCAGTGGTAGTTCCTTAACATATTGGATAAACAAAACACACCAGAACTAGTCAATTCAGTATATACAAACCGAATATATAATACCTATACCTGACGATGATGTATTCAAATCAAATAACAATAACATAGATATGAAACAATTTTATTTCATCTGCAACAAATTTAGAATTCTACACAATATGACTGGAGATACATTGTTACGACTCTATGGTCTAAGAAAAATGTAACAGAAAGAAAGTGAAACCAACAAATCAAGTAAAAAATCAACAAGCAATTTATTACTAGATAATTAAAAGGAAAAATCAAAAAGTCACTTACAGTAATGTGTTTATGTATCCTAATAATCCAATAAGAATGATTGTTCTAATCACAAGTCCTAAATATAGAATGTGTCCTTGAATGTTATTATGTGCCAATGGTCTCCAAAGTCCTGATGTACTAGAAATCTTGATGTGCTGAAGTCAAAATGAAGTAATCCAAAATCTCTGAATAAGTTCACATAAATTCCAAAATTGTCAATCAAAATCCAAAATCCAAAAGTTTATCAGCACTGTTATAATCCAATGAATATTTAAAATAATTCCTCTCTTAGAATTTGGAATGAATTTTCACAACTGTAGTAGCTCTTTACAAGACTGATGGTAATGTCGAACTGAAAAAATGTCTACCAAACATGATATATATAAAGATTGGTCACATGACAGAATGTGCTAGATTGGTCACATGACAGAATGTTCTAGAATGTGTGTCATCCTAATGGAATTTTAACTGTAAACAAAAATTCAACCTTGACCTTCAAATTGAGAAAACATATTGATCAAAACAACCTAATTCAAGGACACTAGTTATACATGTTTTTCCTAACAAACATAAAGATTGAAGCAAATATTAAAGTGAAGAAACATTTATAATTTCCTAAAATATATATAATATTATATAAATATCATACATAACACCTCCCCTCATAAAGAAAAAGAAAGATTTATATAATAAAGCTTTCTTTTGAATATACATCTAATACTATAATAACCAAATTTACATAAGAACATGTTTTATGATACTGGACTTAATTACATCAAGCAATATTACATTTCTAGGGACGTGAGAGTGCATCTGCAATCACATTGTCTTTTCCCCTGATGTGTTTGATGTCAATATTATATTCTTGCAATATCAAACTCCATCTCAACAATCTCCGATTTTTATCTTTCATTTTGTTGATGAAAGTAAGGGGATTGTGATCACTGTACACAATAATTGGAGAAAGAGCTGAGGTAACATACACTTCAAAATGCTGTAAAGCCAATATCAAAGCCAAACATTCCTTCTCAATTGTGGAATAATTTTTCTGGTGCTTGTTTAGTTTTTTTAGAAAAATAACACACAGGGTGATCCACACCACTTTTGTCTTCCTGAATCAATACTCCACCAACTCCTACATCACTTGCATCAACAGATAATTTAAATGATTGGCTAAAATTTGGTGCAGAAAGAACTGGTGCATTCTTAAGCATGGCCTTTAACTTGTCAAAAGATTCCTGACACTTGTCAGACCAATGAAATTTGGTTTTCTTACTCAATAAACTTGTCAAAGGTTCAGCAATTTTGGAAAAATTGGAACAAAATTTCCGATAATATCCAGCCATACCTAGAAATCGCATCAGTTGCTTTTTACAAATTGGAACTTGAAATTCAGAGATAGCTTTGACCTTAGCTTCTATAGGTTTAACTTGACCTTGTCCCACAATATGTCCTAAAAATGTGACACAAGCATGGCAAAACTCACTTTTGCTCAAATTAATTGTCAGATTCGCATCACTGAGTCGATCGAAGAATTTTCGAATGGTTTCCAAATGATCTTCCCAGGTTTGTTGTAGATAATGACGTCATCGATATAAGCGTCACAATTATCAAGACCAAATGTTATCATGTTCATCAGACGTTGAAACGTTGCAGGCGAATTTTTCATTCCAATTTTATCAATGCAATCGTCCATTCTTGGGATTGGAAATGAATCAGTTTTGGTGACACTGTTGACTTTTCTATAGTCAGTACACATACGGAATGTATTATCTGGCTTGGGAACAAGAATACATGGTGAACTCCAGTTACTTTTACTTGGTTCTATGAAATCATTCTCCAGTAGATACTGAATTTCTTTCTTCAGATAGTTCTGTTTGAGAGGATTCATCCTATAAGGATGCTGTTTCACAGGCGCAGAATCTACAATGTCAACGTCATGATAAATTTTACTTGTTCGTGTTGGAACATCAGGAAACAAGTGCTCATAGTCATGTAATAGCTGTTTTAGTTCATTTCCTTCCTGTTGTTGTAGATGTGAAAGTTTCTGGTCTAGGTTGTTCAATATTTCTGAATTCCGAAGATTGGTTATACCAGAGTCACTATAGTCTGATCGTACTCCATCGTTGATATCTTCACTGTGTGGGACAGGTACAACTAAATTAACTGAATAATTAGCTGAGCTATCTCTGTCAAAATATTCCTTTAACATATTTATATGACAAAGTTGTTTCTGTTTCCGTCTCCCAGGAGTGTTAATGATATAATTTAAGTCATTTACTTTCTTTTCAACGGTATAAGGACCAAAAAATTTAGCCTGAATAGGATTCTGAGGTATGGGAAAGAGAGCCAGAACTTTGTCACCAGGTTTAAAACTCCTTTCCTGTGAATTTCTGTCATACCTTAATTTCATATTTGACTGAGTAGTGTGAAGATTAGTTCTTGCTACTTCACAGGCCTTTGACAACTTGTATTTGAAATCAGAAACATAATCAAGAAGATTAATCTTTGAGTCTTCAATTGAAAGAAGTTTCTCTTTCAATAATTTCAATGGTCCACGGACAGTATGACCAAAAACTAGTTCAAAGGGACTAAAACCCAACGACTCTTGAACTGATTCCCTAACAGCAAACAACAACAAATGAACACCCTCATCCCAATCCTTTTCTGTATCAAAGCAATATGATCGAATCATATTCTTCAAAGTTTGATGAAATCTTTCCAAAGCACCTTGACTTTCAGGGTGATAGGCAGAAGATTTAAACTGTTGGATGCCTAATTCATGCATAACTTGTTGGAAAATTCCAGACATAAAATTTGACCCTTGATCTGACTGGACAGATTTGGGAAGGCCAACAAGTGTAAAAAACTTCACCAAAGCTTTCACAATAGTTTTAGTTTTTATATTTCTCAGAGGAATTGCCTCTGGAAATCTTGTAGATGTACACATGATGGTCAACAAGTATTGGTTGCCTGACTTGGTTTTAGGTAAAGGACCAACACAATCTACAATTATTCTACTAAATGGTTCATCAAATGCAGGAATAGGTTGCAGATGAGCCTTAGGTATCTTCTGATTGGGTTTTCCTACCATTTGACAAGTGTGACAAGATCTGCAGTATTTAGAAACATCACTTTTGAGTTTCGGCCAATAAAAATGATTCAAGATCTTGTGATAAGTCTTACGGACTCCTAAATGACCAGCTAAAGGAGTTTCATGGGCTAAATTAAGAATTTCCTGTCGATATGACTTAGGAACAACAATTTGATAGCTCACTGACCACTCGTCACCAGCGGGTACATCAGGTGGTCTCCATTTCCTCATAAGGACCCCATTTTTCACAAAGTAACACACTGGAACTTGTGTGGCTTCAGTTTCACTAATAGCCCTCTGAAACAAACAAGATATCTCGGGATCTTGCTCCTGTTCAACGACAAGGGATTGTCGTTTGTCATCCTGATTAGAACAAAGAGAATGAGTTGCCAAAAGAGGATCACTGTGATCAATACCATTTGATTGATCAATACCTGAGGAAAAAGTGACCTCATCAAAAAACTGACCAATACATGTGTCAGCTAAAGGAATAATATCCTGATCAACATCAATCTCAAGAGCTCTTTTTGCCATAGCTCTAGTAACTGCACAAGCAGGGTACAAATCAGGGATTTCAGTTTCGACAGGATCAACTTTCTGATCCAAACAAGGCTTGTCAGTTACAAGTGGATTAACCACAACCTTATCTCCAGCTAGGTCATTGCCTAGTAATAAATGAACACCCTCTATGGGTAAAGAAGTCACTGCCCCAACAGTCACAGGTCCAGAAACTAAGTCTGATGCCAAATTTACACAATGAAGAGGAACATTTACAAAGCCGCACTCAACTCCCTGAACAAGAACACTTTCACTTGAAGAAGACTCCTCAGACAAAGGCAAAGTACCTGATAATAAAAGACTCTGAGAAGCTCCAGTGTCCCTTAATATTTTAATTGGGATAGGTTTGGCAGAATCACCAATAAGTGATATAGAACCTTCTGACATGAATGGTTCATAAGCCTCCAAAATAGAATCAGACTGGGGTTTGTTTGACCCAACAAATGTATTGCTTTCAATACAAGACCGTGACCTTGACCTCATAGAAATAAGAGCATTTGGAAAAGCTCTGTCTTTTCTCTGTTGCTTATTTTTCAACTTGAAGCAATCAGAAATAACGTGCCCTTTCTTTTTACAATAAGTGCACGTAGGAAGAGATAAGTCTTATCAGATGTTTGATTCCTAACAGTTGTGCTGTTGTGAAATTTGGAATTACTCGAATGAGATTGAAATGGTTTTTTACCAGAAAACTGCTGAGAGGACGATTTATTACCAAATGAAATTTTGTGAGTCAAGGAATAATCATCAGCCATACGAGCAGCATTTTCCAAAGTTTCCACATTCTGCTCGTCAAGATAGGTTTTAACATCACTATGGATGCGCCTCTTGAACTCTTCAATTGACTTTCTCATGCACTCTATCCCCTCCCGCAGAGGTTTTATGAAATTCTGAACATTAGATGCCATTGTAAATGCTTGTTGGTTTCACACAAAACAAATTTCTTTATTAAAAATCTTTGCCAAAGACAAAAAAAATTCAGAGACAAAATCAATATGAATTTCAAAGATAAATTTAATATTTCTAATATGCTTTAAAGAAATTTAATCCCGGACGAGCCCCCAATTTCTGTTACGACTCTATGGTCTAAGAAAAATGTAACAGAAAGAAAGTGAAACCAACAAATCAAGTAAAAAATCAACAAGCAATTTATTACTAGATAATTAAAAGGAAAAATCAAAAAGTCACTTACAGTAATGTGTTTATGTATCCTAATAATCCAATAAGAATGATTGTTCTAATCACAAGTCCTAAATATAGAATGTGTCCTTGAATGTTATTATGTGCCAATGGTCTCCAAAGTCCTGATGTACTAGAAATCTTGATGTGCTGAAGTCAAAATGAAGTAATCCAAAATCTCTGAATAAGTTCACATAAATTCCAAAATTGTCAATCAAAATCCAAAATCCAAAAGTTTATCAGCACTGTTATAATCCAATGAATATTTAAAATAATTCCTCTCTTAGAATTTGGAATGAATTTTCACAACTGTAGTAGCTCTTTACAAGACTGATGGTAATGTCGAACTGAAAAAATGTCTACCAAACATGATATATATAAAGATTGGTCACATGACAGAATGTGCTAGATTGGTCACATGACAGAATGTTCTAGAATGTGTGTCATCCTAATGGAATTTTAACTGTAAACAAAAATTCAACCTTGACCTTCAAATTGAGAAAACATATTGATCAAAACAACCTAATTCAAGGACACTAGTTATACATGTTTTTCCTAACAAACATAAAGATTGAAGCAAATATTAAAGTGAAGAAACATTTATAATTTCCTAAAATATATATAATATTATATAAATATCATACATAACACCTCCCCTCATAAAGAAAAAGAAAGATTTATATAATAAAGCTTTCTTTTGAATATACATCTAATACTATAATAACCAAATTTACATAAGAACATGTTTTATGATACTGGACTTAATTACATCAAGCAATATTACATTTCTAGGGACGTGAGAGTGCATCTGCAATCACATTGTCTTTTCCCCTGATGTGTTTGATGTCAATATTATATTCTTGCAATATCAAACTCCATCTCAACAATCTCCGATTTTTATCTTTCATTTTGTTGATGAAAGTAAGGGGATTGTGATCACTGTACACAATAATTGGAGAAAGAGCTGAGGTAACATACACTTCAAAATGCTGTAAAGCCAATATCAAAGCCAAACATTCCTTCTCAATTGTGGAATAATTTTTCTGGTGCTTGTTTAGTTTTTTTAGAAAAATAACACACAGGGTGATCCACACCACTTTTGTCTTCCTGAATCAATACTCCACCAACTCCTACATCACTTGCATCAACAGATAATTTAAATGATTGGCTAAAATTTGGTGCAGAAAGAACTGGTGCATTCTTAAGCATGGCCTTTAACTTGTCAAAAGATTCCTGACACTTGTCAGACCAATGAAATTTGGTTTTCTTACTCAATAAACTTGTCAAAGGTTCAGCAATTTTGGAAAAATTGGAACAAAATTTCCGATAATATCCAGCCATACCTAGAAATCGCATCAGTTGCTTTTTACAAATTGGAACTTGAAATTCAGAGATAGCTTTGACCTTAGCTTCTATAGGTTTAACTTGACCTTGTCCCACAATATGTCCTAAAAATGTGACACAAGCATGGCAAAACTCACTTTTGCTCAAATTAATTGTCAGATTCGCATCACTGAGTCGATCGAAGAATTTTCGAATGGTTTCCAAATGATCTTCCCAGGTTTGTTGTAGATAATGACGTCATCGATATAAGCGTCACAATTATCAAGACCAAATGTTATCATGTTCATCAGACGTTGAAACGTTGCAGGCGAATTTTTCATTCCAATTTTATCAATGCAATCGTCCATTCTTGGGATTGGAAATGAATCAGTTTTGGTGACACTGTTGACTTTTCTATAGTCAGTACACATACGGAATGTATTATCTGGCTTGGGAACAAGAATACATGGTGAACTCCAGTTACTTTTACTTGGTTCTATGAAATCATTCTCCAGTAGATACTGAATTTCTTTCTTCAGATAGTTCTGTTTGAGAGGATTCATCCTATAAGGATGCTGTTTCACAGGCGCAGAATCTACAATGTCAACGTCATGATAAATTTTACTTGTTCGTGTTGGAACATCAGGAAACAAGTGCTCATAGTCATGTAATAGCTGTTTTAGTTCATTTCCTTCCTGTTGTTGTAGATGTGAAAGTTTCTGGTCTAGGTTGTTCAATATTTCTGAATTCCGAAGATTGGTTATACCAGAGTCACTATAGTCTGATCGTACTCCATCGTTGATATCTTCACTGTGTGGGACAGGTACAACTAAATTAACTGAATAATTAGCTGAGCTATCTCTGTCAAAATATTCCTTTAACATATTTATATGACAAAGTTGTTTCTGTTTCCGTCTCCCAGGAGTGTTAATGATATAATTTAAGTCATTTACTTTCTTTTCAACGGTATAAGGACCAAAAAATTTAGCCTGAATAGGATTCTGAGGTATGGGCAAGAGAGCCAGAACTTTGTCACCAGGTTTAAAACTCCTTTCCTGTGAATTTCTGTCATACCTTAATTTCATATTTGACTGAGTAGTGTGAAGATTAGTTCTTGCTACTTCACAGGCCTTTGACAACTTGTATTTGAAATCAGAAACATAATCAAGAAGATTAATCTTTGAGTCTTCAATTGAAAGAAGTTTCTCTTTCAATAATTTCAATGGTCCACGGACAGTATGACCAAAAACTAGTTCAAAGGGACTAAAACCCAACGACTCTTGAACTGATTCCCTAACAGCAAACAACAACAAATGAACACCCTCATCCCAATCCTTTTCTGTATCAAAGCAATATGATCGAATCATATTCTTCAAAGTTTGATGAAATCTTTCCAAAGCACCTTGACTTTCAGGGTGATAGGCAGAAGATTTAAACTGTTGGATGCCTAATTCATGCATAACTTGTTGGAAAATTCCAGACATAAAATTTGACCCTTGATCTGACTGGACAGATTTGGGAAGGCCAACAAGTGTAAAAAACTTCACCAAAGCTTTCACAATAGTTTTAGTTTTTATATTTCTCAGAGGAATTGCCTCTGGAAATCTTGTAGATGTACACATGATGGTCAACAAGTATTGGTTGCCTGACTTGGTTTTAGGTAAAGGACCAACACAATCTACAATTATTCTACTAAATGGTTCATCAAATGCAGGAATAGGTTGCAGATGAGCCTTAGGTATCTTCTGATTGGGTTTTCCTACCATTTGACAAGTGTGACAAGATCTGCAGTATTTAGAAACATCACTTTTGAGTTTCGGCCAATAAAAATGATTCAAGATCTTGTGATAAGTCTTACGGACTCCTAAATGACCAGCTAAAGGAGTTTCATGGGCTAAATTAAGAATTTCCTGTCGATATGACTTAGGAACAACAATTTGATAGCTCACTGACCACTCGTCACCAGCGGGTACATCAGGTGGTCTCCATTTCCTCATAAAGACCCCATTTTTCACAAAGTAACACACTGGAACTTGTGTGGCTTCAGTTTCACTAATAGCCCTCTGAAACAAACAAGATATCTCGGGATCTTGCTCCTGTTTAACGACAAGGGATTGTCGTTTGTCATCCTGATTAGAACAAAGAGAATGAGTTGCCAAAAGAGGATCACTGTGATCAATACCATTTGATTGATCAATACCTGAGGAAAAAGTGACCTCATCAAAAAACTGACCAATACATGTGTCAGCTAAAGGAATAATATCCTGATCAACATCAATCTCAAGAGCTCTTTTTGCCATAGCTCTAGTAACTGCACAAGCAGGGTACAAATCAGGGATTTCAGTTTCGACAGGATCAACTTTCTGATCCAAACAAGGCTTGTCAGTTACAAGTGGATTAACCACAACCTTATCTCCAGCTAGGTCATTGCCTAGTAATAAATGAACACCCTCTATGGGTAAAGAAGTCACTGCCCCAACAGTCACAGGTCCAGAAACTAAGTCTGATGCCAAATTTACACAATGAAGAGGAACATTTACAAAGCCGCACTCAACTCCCTGAACAAGAACACTTTCACTTGAAGAAGACTCCTCAGACAAAGGCAAAGTACCTGATAATAAAAGACTCTGAGAAGCTCCAGTGTCCCTTAATATTTTAATTGGGATAGGTTTGGCAGAATCACCAATAAGTGATATAGAACCTTCTGACATGAATGGTTCATAAGCCTCCAAAATAGAATCAGACTGGGGTTTGTTTGACCCAACAAATGTATTGCTTTCAATACAAGACCGTGACCTTGACCTCATAGAAATAAGAGCATTTGGAAAAGCTCTGTCTTTTCTCTGTTGCTTATTTTTCAACTTGAAGCAATCAGAAATAACGTGCCCTTTCTTTTTACAATAAGTGCACGTAGGAAGAGATAAGTCTTATCAGATGTTTGATTCCTAACAGTTGTGCTGTTGTGAAATTTGGAATTACTCGAATGAGATTGAAATGGTTTTTTACCAGAAAACTGCTGAGAGGACGATTTATTACCAAATGAAATTTTGTGAGTCAAGGAATAATCATCAGCCATACGAGCAGCATTTTCCAAAGTTTCCACTTTCTGCTCGTCAAGATAGGTTTTAACATCACTATGGATGCGCCTCTTGAACTCTTCAATTGACTTTCTCATGCACTCTATCCCCTCCCGCAGAGGTTTTATGAAATTCTGAACATTAGATGCCATTGTAAATGCTTGTTGGTTTCACACAAAACAAATTTCTTTATTAAAAATCTTTGCCAAAGACAAAAAAAATTCAGAGACAAAATCAATATGAATTTCAAAGATAAATTTAATATTTCTAATATGCTTTAAAGAAATTCAATCCCGGACGAGCCCCCAATTTCTGTTACGACTCTATGGTCTAAGAAAAATGTAACAGAAAGAAAGTGAAACCAACAAATCAAGTAAAAAATCAACAAGCAATTTATTACTAGATAATTAAAAGGAAAAATCAAAAAGTCACTTACAGTAATGTGTTTATGTATCCTAATAATCCAATAAGAATGATTGTTCTAATCACAAGTCCTAAATATAGAATGTGTCCTTGAATGTTATTATGTGCCAATGGTCTCCAAAGTCCTGATGTACTAGAAATCTTGATGTGCTGAAGTCAAAATGAAGTAATCCAAAATCTCTGAATAAGTTCACATAAATTCCAAAATTGTCAATCAAAATCCAAAATCCAAAAGTTTATCAGCACTGTTATAATCCAATGAATATTTAAAATAATTCCTCTCTTAGAATTTGGAATGAATTTTCACAACTGTAGTAGCTCTTTACAAGACTGATGGTAATGTCGAACTGAAAAATGTCTACCAAACATGATATATATATAAAGATTGGTCACATGACAGAATGTTCTAGATTGGTCATATGACAGAATGTTCTAGAATGTGTGTCATCTTAATGGAATTTTAACTGTAAACAAAAATTCAACCTTGTCCTTCAAATTGAGAAAACATATTGATCAAAACAACCTAATTCAAGGACACTAGTTATACATGTTTTTCCTAACAAACATAAAGATTGAAGCAAATATTAAAGTGAAGAAACATTTATAATTTCCTAAAATATATATAATATTATATAAACATCATACATAACAACATCGCGGAAAAAACACCCAAACAAAACAACAACAAATATTTGATTGATAATGGACCAGAAGAGCAAGCTTACGACACAGATGAAAACACAATGGTAAAATTCCAATAGTACATATCCAACTCAAAAGTGAAATTGGACTATTCTGTTGGTGTTGACAGTATCGTTTTGCTACCGAGCGACTTTTTACTGAAAATGGGTACTTTTGTAGGATACAACAATAATGTTCTGAAATCCAGTTACTTTTAAACTTTGGTTAAATCCTAACATTAATACTCAAGTAACAAAGACATGTATTCCAATTTTTGATAAACAATCTGTGAGAGAAAGACCAGAAATTGTGGGGAACATAATAGAACACAAAGTGGGTAAAGTTATGTAGGGAAGAAGGATTGTGATAATAGTCTTACTGTCAGTTGTGCTAATATGACCCGGAACAAGGACGTTCAAAATATGCATAGCAATTTTAAAGCGCTAAAAATCAATATCGACCATGAAATAAACAGACATTCATTTATTTTAATACTCAAGGTTTTGGGAGTTGCAATGTTCCTAATTTTTTAAACTATGTTAACTTCTCTAAAACAACAGTAGTAGTTCAACTGGCTTTCTTGAAAGCTATATTTTCGAGTTATGGAGAGTAAATAATTATATATTTTCGAGTTTAAGAGGGTAAATAATGATATATTTTCGAGTTTTAGTAGGTAAAGAATCATATATTTTTTACGTTTTAGAGCGTAAAGATAAATATATTTACAACGTCGTTTTAAAAGATTTTGGAGATTTAAGAAATTATTTTTAAAATATTTTTTCAATTTAAAAAAAAATATATTTGGTCAGCAATATTTTACATTATTTCACAAAATGTTTTTTTTTTAAAATAATTATATTTTTAATTTCTTTTATATATCTTTTATATATATATATATATATATATATATATATATATATATATATATATATATATATATATATTATATATATATATATATATATTATATATATATATATATATATATATATATATATTTGTCAAAATTATTTTATATATTTTTTCAAATTGTCATATATTTTTAACAAATGTTTTTTTAGATACTTTTTTGGTAAAATATTTCCTTATATTTTTTCAAATTGTTATATATTTTTAACAAATGTTTTTTTAGATATTTTTTTGGGTAAAATATTTCTTTATATATTTTCAAAATGTTTTATATTGGTTTGAGTGAAATTTTTAGGATGGTCTAAAGAGTGATGTTTTTTTAAATGCGTTTTACAGGGTATTATATGATATATTTTCAAAACTGTTTTTCAAAGATTGCCACAAAAAATATTAAATAGTTTGCCTGCTCATCTCTTTATATATGAATTTTGGAGATTTAATTGTTTTACTATTTTTTTGGGGCGGGGGGATTTTTTATATTGTAGATTTTAAAATTATTATTTATAATTTTCGTTTTTTTTTTTGAATTTTTTAAGTTTTGAGATTTTAAAATTAAAATTATTACTTTTTACTTAAAAGTATATATGATTACTTATTTATAGCATGAATTGCTTATTTAATTGCTTTTTCAGATTTAAAATATTTTCGTCCTTTAAAGTTACTGGTTTTTATGTTTTTTTAAATATTTTTTACTTTTAATTTTTATAGTGTTTTATAGTTGTTTCAGTGAGGTTTTTAGTGTTTGGATGGTCTAATGAATGATGTTTTAATGCGCTTTTAGAGGGGTTGGAATGATATATTTTAAAAAGTATTTTGCAAAGATTTCGTCTCAAAAGTATATATGCTAGTGAAATATTAAAATAGTTTTGCCTGCTCATCTCTTTAT
Source organism: Margaritifera margaritifera (assembly GCA_029931535.1). NCBI lineage: Eukaryota > Metazoa > Mollusca > Bivalvia > Unionida > Margaritiferidae > Margaritifera > Margaritifera margaritifera. The sequence continues at coordinate 1,506,875 of JAQPZY010001471.1, forward strand.
ATATTGATTTTGGAGAATTTCTTGTGAAAAGATTTTTAAAGATATGAACTAACAAATTATAACAAGATTTATCTAGTTTATTGTTTTTTAGGTTTATTATGGCAATTCGGAAGCAGAGAGTTTCATAGTGCGTTTAACTCATATAGGGTCCATCTATTGGTATGTTTATAGTGTTTTCAATATGGTTAATGATATTGTTTATGTCTTCAGTGGCCTATAAAATAGCCTATACAATGATATGTTTATAGTGTTTGCTAGAGGTGCTCAAAAAAGGTTCTTAAATGCTATACTTATAGTGTTATAAATGGTTTCTGATGATATGGTTGAATAGCCTCTCAAATGCTATATTTATAGTGTTTACAATGGTTTTTAACGATATGCTTAAATAGCCTCTCCAATGATATGTTTATATTGTTTATAATGGGTTTTATAATATGCTTAAATGGTCTCTATAATAATATATTTAAAGTCTTTCTAGTTGGTTTTAACGATATGCTTAAATAGCCTCTCCAATGATGTGTTTACAGTGTTACATCGAGTATGTTTAATGTCGTACGTGATTTAATGTTTTGTCTTAATGCTTGTAAAATTCCACTTCTTTTCATGTTAATTAGTCCTTAGTTTTCATCAATGTGGTACTTTTGTCTAAAATACTCACTAAAGCACTCTGTTTTCTTTTTTCAATTTGTTGTCTTATTGTTTAATTTCACTCTTCCATTTTTTGTTGTATGCCTTTTTACAGGTTTTGCAATAACAGTGTTTGTTGAATTCAGTTATGTCTTTCTATTCATCACATTTTGAAAATGTTTAAAAAATCAATCTTGTTTATTATAGAAAATAAATTTTAAATTAGTTTTACATACTCAAAGTAACATTGGAAGAAAACATACAGCTAACCTTTCCAATATTTTGAATTCGTTTTTAGTATACTGTTCCATATTTTCTCGCCAAATAATGGACGATAGCGAAGACACAAAGCAAGATGAAAACAAGGTACGCAAAGGACCAGAGAAAGCAATTGCACAAAAGCCACAAATTCTACGTAATGTTGAACTTGGAAGATAACTTGGGGAACATTCCCTGCAATTTGAAAAAGCTAAATGCTAACTTTAAAAAAAAAACAAAAAAACACACACACGAAAACAACGAAGACTTTGCAAAGAACATTAAAAGAAGATGATATCAAACTGCGTGCAGCAAACTCGAACAATACAATCTATTATGTGATAGGCGGTGGTGTAGCTATTTTAGACATCTTATTCATTTGGTCAAAAATAACGATTTTTCTTTACAGAGTCTTCGTATTCTGCAGAGACTTGTCCCTGATGGACATCAACGTGCTGTTATCAAAAACAAATTGTATTTGGCAATGAGCAATCAACCAAAGTATAGCTATCTGAAGAAGACGAAGAGAGTTTGTTTACATAAAACCCAATAAAATGAATGCTTTAGAAAGAATTTTAAGTCTGCAATAACGTTTGCTAAATATTTCGCTAGATACATAGGAAAATGACGAGGAAAGTACCAAAAAGTTAAAAAACAAAAACTAATAATATTATGCACTCTCTTTACCATGCAGCACTCTGATCTGTTCTCACAGTTACATACATCAGGCTTTTAAAGGTGCTGTTTAATGTGTCAATGTATCCACTATCAAACACGAACTTTTAATAAATTGGAAAGCTGGCTATTCTATTTTCAATTATTCAGTTCATAATTGCCTGTCGGATAGCAAATGGACCTTTACCTGATAAAAGTGTTAACACTGTACAAGTTAATATAAAATCAAATAAATATTGAGAACTTTTTTTTCTACAGATAAATATGAAAATTATCAACACAATTTACCATGCAACATTAAGCTCTGTTCTTGCTGTTGCCTACATCATGCTTTTTAAAAAAACGTGTGAGGTTTACAGTTGGTGCACCATTAACAATGGACATAGAGGACGTTTTCAAGCTAATCATTCCAGTTTCTTTTAGCCAGTTCACAATGGCCTACCTAGTAGCAAATTGACTTTTATCTGACAAAATTGTTTTTTAATACATAGTAAAGCATCTCTTCGAAAATGAGTACAAATCAATTTGAGACAACAACACAAGAATGTATGCAAAATACTAAAGAGATTAGAACTTATTTGATCAGGAAGATCAAACAATATGAAGGTATGAGAAAGAAATAAAGAGTTGCATGCAAAGTTTTGAATTGAATTGATGCAGGTATGAAAACAGTTTCAGCAGGTGTGGGTGTGTCAGCAGCTGGATTGTCTTTATCAACAATTCCTACTGGTATAGTTGTGCCACCTACTTTTACGAAATATAGCACAGCATGTATAGGAATTGTTTTGAAGCATTGAATGATACGATAATTCTGAAGAAAAATGTTTTAAAACATGATGAAAAGTAACATATGATAAGCAAAGCGATAAGCAACAACGAAACATATACGATGCAAATTGTGGGCATACCAACAACAAAACGAAACACAGACGGTGAAAATTGTGGGCATACCATCAACAAAATCAACCATAAAGAATTTATTTTAATCATCAACGAGTACAATAGACACAAACATATAAAAGACGGAATTAAAGGGGGGAAAATTACTACAAAAACAAAAATTTTAGAAAACCTAACTCTTCGATATGGGCAACATTAATCGCTAGAAAAATGAACTGTGTAAAGCAAGATAGCTATAATGCAAACGATGGTTTCCCTGGAACTGAAATATATTTTGCCAATCCAATTGATAACATGAATAGAAAAGTACCTTTTTATTACAGAGAATAGATTTTATTCTTAGTTAGTACAATATTTTCGATTAACCAAAAACTATATCTTTTACAACGTCATTGACAAGAATGAAGCAAGTTCTGTATGAATTTATAATGGTTGTTGTAACCTTGAAATATATATGAAAAAAGTCAAAGATAAAATTACTGCAAATGGTGATAATGAAGAAAGTATTGATGTCGAATGTTTGAAACACAACCCAAAGGTTCTAGTAACTACACGTAACAAGTACACATTTTCCTTAACCAACTGCAAATCACTGCTAGGATTTAATAGACTTAGAACTATAAAGGAATATACTGCATTGGATACAGTTTGTAAGTTTTTGAAACCATAACATTTTTATATCTTCCTCGACCAAATCTATAGCACTAAAATATTACTCTAATAGTTATTATTCGTGCTTAATAGAATCTTTGCCAGTTAAAACTGTTTTTCACGAGATTTTGTTTCATACAAATGTTAATGGTTATTTCTACAGTTACAGAGGGGTACGATTAACAGAATGAATATCAGTATCAGAGGTAAAGATGGAAAAGTGATGGATTTTTCCAGTATGCCTTTAACGTATATTGTCCATGTAAAGTAAATGGCATAGTTCATGGTTGGAGAAAAATCGCTTAGAGTTTCAATGGAGTTCTTACCATTAAACATTTTTACAGAAACAAATGATAATAATTCAGCGCTATTTGAAACAATTAACACTGACTTAAACCCGAGCAATAACCTCATCATTAACTTAGCAGATCTGTAAAAAAAATTGATACGGCTAATACAAATTGTGTATTAAACAAAACGAGTTGACAATGAAGCACGTATGACTCTGGAGAATAACAAATTGAAATATATCTTGACGTGGAGGGAACAAGTTGATGAAACACTAACTGCTATTAAACAGAGTGGTGCTGAAAAAGCTAACAAAATCTCAGAGCTAATAAAGCTAATTAATGATAACAGAAATACAGATTGGGCATGCACATGAATTGTTCAGACAGAGATTCAATACCTTATCCAGTGCTATACAAGACTTGCAAACTGTAACAAAAAGATCAGACAATTTACCAAACATTAGTCAATATTGGAACTAATCGAATAAATGATAAACTCAGAGATTGACTCTTTGGTAAGTGACATGGACACAAGTAAACTTCTCTGGAAAACTATGGTACTTTGCAATCTAAACTTGAACAATTACAGAAAGATTTTAATAATGAAATCCAACAGAACAACGAAGAAAGTAAAAAGATAATGAATGATTTTGGTACAAGAATTACTGATCTGAACGGCAAGATATCAGCTATAAATAATGCATTGTTAGAATAGAAGATAAAGAATGATTTAACAGAGATAATCAAAAGGATAGAGGATCTTAAAAATAAAGTGAATGTGAATTAAAGAATTTTTAAACTTATGTAGCAACTTACGATTTAGCTATTACAGATTTTATAGAAAACATCAAAACAATAAAATATGTTACATTCACCGAGTTTTACAGCGAGTTGGATGCTGAGGTTGAATAACCTAAAATAGACACAAAAGCATATTTTGATGGAGAACTGGTTATAATATCGGTATGGTGCAATGTGGCTTGACGAAACAAAGAAAAGGATAAAACAAACGAGAAAAGATTTAACTGATTTTAAGAAAACTGTTACAATAGGTGTAAATGCATTGTAAACTCAAGACGATACAAATATCTTTGGATTAAGTGCTATAGTCTATATAGTTAAAACCGAAAAATAAACGAAAACATAGAGGCATTCGAAAATGATTTTAACACGTAAAAGGGTGCAAATAATACTTCGATGATTATTGATGGAATCAGAACATAGAAAGAGGAAATTGATAATAACCAAAAGAACTTTGATGAGGAAAATAAACGAATGGCTTGATTTATGTTGCTTTACGATTTACGAATTATACCTAAACAGGACTCTCAACACAGGTATGGTATTGAATTATTTGCATATACAAAGAGGGGAAATAGATTTCGATGTGTAACTGAAGATACAAAAGCTTTTTAAAGATATTTTTAACACACAATAGACTCGCGACCCCTTAGTGCATCAAGTTGCTATCTGCAATTGACGTCAATTGAAGATAGCACCTTGATGCACTAAGGCGTTGAGATAATTTAGACCAATATGTCATTCACATGAACAAAATCAGGCGTATACACAATTTTTATCAGCTTTAATATGTATTATCTAATATCTTCTCCTGAGAAAGATATTGATTCTTTGCATTGCATTAGAGGTAAACAAAGTTGTGATTACTCATTAGACATTAATAAAGTAATCTAAAGATAAAATGTACCGTGTAAAAGAAACACGTACATACTATCTGGAAGATAACAATGTTTTAAAAATTGGATTGAAATGTAAAATTTAAAAAAAAAAATCCATAAACTTTGGATGAAGATATAATACCATGTGAAAAAAAATTGGAAGCAGTATTAAAATTTGTTAATCATAAATACAATAAATAGCTATAGCAGAAGTTAGAGTTGAAGAGCAGCAGCTAACAGTCTAACATTTACATAACGTAACTATCGGTTCAAGTTAATTGTTCCAAATCGAGCTGATGAAAAAATAATTAGATGGATGAGTACCAGAAATAAACTTCTGAACTAAATGACAATAGATCAAAGACACTTGAATGAAATATTGAAGGAACAAGGTTTAGTGACTCAGTACTTAAACAATCTAGACGATGTTTTTTCTCTATACTCATTGTCATGATAGACACGATTTAAGCTATCCAGCCGAACTTGAAAAACAAACGGAACCTAAAGTGAATGAATTTTTATCAACCTTCTGACAGTTAAGTAAAAATTCTAATACCTTTTCATTGCGCTTGTGATGGGTGTTTGTGTGTACGCTGCTTACAAATTTATGTAGCTCATAAGTTAAATACCTCAGTCAAACACATCAGTGTATTACACCCCCTAGCAACATTAAACCCGAGCAAACTTTGAATACCAAAGCTAAGTCAAAATATCATTATTGTATCTGGTACTTTCTTCGTGTCGTTTGATCTGAAGGTGAAAGGAGATGCTAACAATGCAGTGGTAAACAATCTGGGTAGAATGCCTGCGATCTATATATCTATATCCTATTTAAACGATGCTATTTCAAGTTAAATGACTACAACATTTTCATGGCATACATATATTTATGGCTACCTGTAAAGGTTAGAACAAAAAAGATTGACAAATGCATCATGAATGAAACATTTATAAAGTTACGAAGAGGAGCTGCTTGTGCTCACAATACTGGTACAAAAAGAATACAACTTGTATCGTATGCAACTTGTATTGTATACAACTTGTATTGTATGTAAAAAAGGTTAGAATACCACCTGACTTTTAGATTCTTACAGATCATTCTCCACTGTATCAATGTACTCTTCAGATTTAATATAACACTTGACAAAGCAGTTGAAGTTACAGCACGTGGTAATCAAGGTTAAGAGCTCGAAAATAATTGTCTACAGTGCGATACTATTACCTCCAAATCAATTGCACAATTGGTGAATAATAAGTACAGAAATGGAATTGTTTTCTTCTATGACTACATTGCTAGGGAGAGAATCGTTGACACAACACACAATGCATCTTTAATAACCTTATGCTTGATTCTCACAGAATGAACTTGAAGGGTGTTTTGCTACTGTGCAAAAACAGCGGAGATAGTTATCCTGAAAAGGGTTACAACTCCGCAATAGAAAAAGTATCGATGAGAATGTCTTTCAAACATGGTTTATTCCCAAGGTTTTGAACTCATGCAACAGTTTTCAGAATCCATAAGTTATTTCTTCGAGGAACAACAAAAGCATACAGAAATTAGTAGCATAAGTGTCAACATTATTTTTTCACTGATATTCGTTGTATCTGGCTTGATCTGAGAAGTACACAGGACAATAGACTGCACGATTGTGGTCTTAATTAGCCAACGTGCAACAAAGTATACACATTAGAATCGACAGTAATGTAACCGTTGATGCTCACAGAATATATATTTATTTTGTATCTGATGTTCAGGTAAATATTAAATATAAATAAGCTCAAATCATTTCTCTTTTGGGCATGTACAAATGTATTTGAAAGAACCCCATAGTATAATAATGGGGAGGGGGTTACTAATTGCTTGGGAAAACATTGTTTGAACTAAATCTGATAGAAACTGAATACAAAAACTGTATCGATTATTTCGATTATCACCTGTCCAACTTTTATGTGCAACAAGATTGATGATAGAAAGTGGTTACTCAAAGATGAAAAGGTCATAGTGATAGATCCTGATGATATATTAGATAGGTGGTTACAGTTACTGGTTGACCTGTTCCAAAGAACCAATACTTTGTAATTTACAAATGTGGAAATCTTGACGACGTAAAAAAACAAAGCTACTAGCTTTCAGTGGTAGACATTTTGAACTATCAGTATAGGTAATCATGCATAAGTCTCTAATGAAGGATTTTAGTGAAATACACGTTTGTTTGGTTGTCTTCTATAGCAAAGACAGAAAAGCAATGGAAAAAGTGTTCGAAGAGAACCATGTTATTGCAGTTGAAATGAAAGAAGAGATTGTTTATACTTGGAAGCAAAGCAAAAGAAACAAACTTTGTTTGGTTTTAGTTTGTTGTAGTAAAAATCATACATCATCCAATTATGACTGTAGCGAATATTGCAAATCCACCATATATAGGTCTGTTGAGTTTGATATTTTAATTTTTCATACGGACTAGCACCAAGTATTTGTCAATAAGTGTTCTCATGGCAAATAATACAAATTTGCATCTGTTCATATTTTAATTGTTTTCTATTTCTGAGGGTTTTCATCTGTTTGCCGAATGCAGCATTATCCAGTAATTTGAAGAAGTCTATCTCGAATTCATTTGTTGCTTTTTGTCTCAAAGTTGTATTTAGTTCACTGTATGACTTAAGCCAAGGTTGTTGTTCAAACATAATTGTTCTGTGTACATTCGTTAATTTCAGTTTCAATTGCATGTTTAGATTTGGGTTTCTGTAACGTATAACCTACTTGTTTTTGTTTTTCAGTGTAGTCACCAACTTAGGAACAGTTGGTTTGTGCTCTTGCAATAAGTTATCAATTTCTTTTGCAATGGAGATAAATAATTTTCAGCTGGAATTAATTTCTTAGCAGGAAGTGGGTAGTATTTAAAATAGTCCAGTAGACTTGTTCGTATTTACAAATACACTTCAAGTATGCAACCAGTATCACTATTATCAGGTATTTGGATATGATTTTCTTTAAACCATCTAATTTGTTTTTCATTCGCCAATCTGATTTTTTGTCTGGTGAATGTTGTCACATTTCCCATTAATAGAGTTTATCAGTATCTAGATTTGTAATGAATGATTTACGATTTGTCTTATCAAATTCTCCATCATCTTTAATATTACCATTTCATCCACATAGAATTCGTGATTTTCTTGTGCATATCTACCGTATATACTCGCGTATAATCCGTGTCTAAATGCGAACAAAATAGACCCTGATCTGCCGTCGCATAATGCGCCGGAAGATCAGGCTCTATGTTGTTTGTTTTACTGATTAGTCCTTACAAACTGCATAGACCCAGATCTGCCGACGCATTATACGACGGCAGATCTGGGTTTATGCAGTTTGCAGTTGGTATTATATTTTACGCGAGAATATACGGTATGTTGTATTCTGCTAATACTTCTGCGAGTCACACTTTCATTTAACAAATGTTTCTCATAATCAGTTAAAAATTCCAGTTTAACACCATATATCTTTAAACTCGCATCACGTGCTAAACCTGGTGCATTGTAATGATGTGCTGTGTAAAGGTTGTAGTGTTTCATGTATAGATTTCTTAATTCTTCGAAGAAGTCACAAGTATGTTTTCTTCACGTAATGGTCGTGTAGATCACCTAATGTTTTAAGGCTGAAGCGTAACAGCACATCTTTTGCACACTGATAATCATCACTGAGTATTTTTGATCGCTAAATGATGAGTGAAACATTTCTTTTTGTGGTAAAGTTGTTTTATTAAACGTATAAAAACTCTCCACGTAATCAAATGCATAAACATCTCATCTTTTCATTCCATCAAAGTGTCTCATTATTTCGATAAATTTTGTATTGTTTAATTTATTAGCCATTTGTGCAAGAGCTTGACTGATAAATCTATACACCTATCTACGAATCTAAACGTACGTTTTACAGTTGTGCCTTTTTTCATTCACAATCTCGTCAACTCCAAAGTCCTTACTAGACGATATGAATTTTTCATCGTTATTCCATAGTAGTTTCATATCTTAATCTGGATCATTTTTTCACAAGCTCCTTGATAAAAAGACGTGAATCGTATTTAGACAAGTTGTTAATAAACAACTAAAACCTAAACCTGGAGTTTTGATTCACATGCGCATCTTCTGTGGATTCAATTATATTAAAGTCAACACCTGCAAGCATTTAATCTACTTCTATATCCATTTCTAATTCCATAGCACCAAATCATCAGCTTGTGTCATTATTTTTTATCAGTTGAAGACTAATTGCATGCAATAAGCAAGCTGAATAACTCTTGTCATAAAAAAGTAGTCCAAAAGCTGAATTGCATCATGGGAAAAATCTTATATTTTCACATGTGAAAATATAAGGAAATATTTTTTACATGTGAAAATAAAGGAATGACAAAATATGAAAAATATTTTGCCAGTAATTTTCTATATTTCACACTGAAGTATATAATAAATAAAGGTATGAACTTCCCATATTTATATTTTAAGCTACATTATTATGGATAGGTCATCCACAAAGTCTAGTTGAATGATCATGGTTGCGAACATTATCGTTGAATATTTGTTCTCACAGATATGACAAATGCAAGCTGAATTGTATTGCTTTTTCTCCTCCTCTCTGAAAACCATAGAGTTTTGCATTTTTAGGCCTTAATTCGTTGTTCACTAGTTTTCCTATCTTATCCAACCACTTGTAAAACACCTGAATGCAATTGGGTCCTCTGTAAATGATTGGTTTGTAAGATTTGTTAGTTGCTTTCTCATACAGGTAAAATCCTGAAGGAAGTGGGGTTTTTTTGTGTGTTTTTTGTTTTTGTTTTTTTTTTAGTCCAAGATATATCTGTTGGATAAGTAGCACCATTACATTTTACAGGTGGCACATCATGGAGACTTTGAGTATGGTACACTGATAAATTCAAAGTCAGCCTAAACAGCAATTGGAACTTTCAGCTGCTGATGATAATTTTGTTAATTTATGCAACTGATCTCTCATCAGTCATTATATCTATGGAGTTGTCTGGACTTTAACGTAGTCTTTTGTGATCTGATAATGTCTAGACTCTAACGTAGTCTTTTGTGATCTGATAATTTTTGTGGTGTATTGAAAAACAAATTAGGCATTTTTCAGATATATTTTTTCTTGCCATCTGTGTTTATCTGTGATGATGCCAATTTGGACAGATCCTTTATTCCAAAGTAATGGTACCTTCCATGTTTGTTGTTATTAGGATCGCTTGAATAGCAAATGACCAACATGTAAACGATTTTATTAAGATCGCTTGAATAGCATATGACCAACATGTAAACGATTTTATTAAGATCGCTTGAATAGCATATGACCAACATGTAAATGATTTTATTAAGATCGCTTGAATAGCATATGACCAACATGTAAACGATTTTATTAGGATCGCTTGAATAGCATACGACCAACATGTAAACGATTTTATTAGGATCGCTTGAATAGCATATGACCAACATGTAAACGATTTTATTAGGATCGCTTGAATAGCATATGACCAACATGTAAACGATTTTATTAAGATCGCTTGAATAGAATATGACCAACATGTCAACGTGTTATTAAGATCGTATGAATAGAATATGACCAACATGTCAACGTGTTGTTAAGATCGTATGAATAGAATATGACCAACATGTCCACGTGTTATTAGGATCGCTTGAATAGAATATGACCAACATGTCAACGCGTAATTAGGGTCGCTTGAATAGAATATGACCAACATGTTAACGTGCTATTAGGATTGCTTGAATTTAATATGACCAACACGTCAACATGTTTTACTTTCTCTTTCACAGTTACTCTATGTTGTTTAATGCTGTTTCTTTCCTTACCGCTCTCTACCCCTTCTGGTATTTCATATACATTTACAGATATATCAAATTCTTTATGGAATTTGCTTATGTAATCAGTTTTCATTGGACATATATTAAACCAACTTGAGTACTTGTACAAACTGTATTTTGATGGTCTATGTGGATTTTGTTATGGAGTATTTAAATTTGACTCTAAAAGAACATTCATTGTAGTCAAACATCCATTTTGTACTTTTGATTCTTTCCTATCCAAATTTTGGTTTATAAAATGTCAAATAAACTTGCAATGGTATCATTCATTTCATCACTATTCATTATGTTCATAAGTTTTGTTCTGTGGTAAAATTATCTGTACTCGTTTTTCTACTTGTTAAATAATCCGTTTCGTAAGTCTGAACCATAAGTCTAGCCGTACTGGTACAAAACAAACAAAACAAATTCTCTAATTTCCAGAATGAGTATTTCCTTCAAGTATGGTTCGATGCCGTTACAAAATTTATTTAAATCTTGATTGTTAGCACCGTAGAATCTATACTCGTTTACATTTTTTCTTGATGAATATCAAAGTCTATTGGCAATGAATCTGTTGACATTTTGCTTATTGTATACATCTTAATTCTCTTCCAGCTGAGAAAGTATTAATGAGATTCAATTTTCTTCTCACCTGCTTTGGAATCGGCACATAAGGTAATGAAGTGTTCATCAATATTTTCAATATATAGTTCACTTTTTTGCATTTTTTTAAAAAATGTTTTTTTTGTTGTTCTTCTTTATTTTTTTAAAATATAATTTTTGTTTAAATTCATTTTAAAAATTTTAAATGTTTTAAAATTTGAAACGTTATTTTTAACGTGTAGCTTTTGAAATATTTTTTTTTTTACATTTTTGCAAAATGTCCACTTCAATATCTAACTCCTCCGACCTTGGCGGTCAATATTGTTATCACACCACCCCCAGGTTCATGACAAATTTCCTATTTTCAGATCTTTTTCTACACTCCGTAATCTTATCGTTTAAATGCCGTTTTTATTTATGACATACCGTACACTAGATTTTGTGTCACGAGCATTCAGTGTCAGTCACCAAGATTTATAGATATATGTACAATCGTCACTTATTTTGACAGGCATTTTTTAAAAATGTCATCCCGTATGACAAATTGCATTTTATTTCTTTACTTATTGGCATATTTTGTTCTAATCCCTTCAGTGATATTTTGTTCGATCAGAGGAGTACATATTCGGAACTGGAATACGAAATATGGCTCTCTTTAGATACTGAGATAAACTTAAATATTAGGGATGCTAATATCCGTTATATTCAAATATTCGTATGTCCGTTATATTCAAATATTCGTATATCCGTTATATTCAAATATTCGTATATCCGTTATATTCAAATATTCAATTGTGTATGCCACTTTTTCTATTATAGATCTTTTTTTTCAACATGCCATTTTTATTTATGACATCCCGTACACTAGATTTCATGTCACGAGCATTTTGTGTTATTCACCAATGTACTTATTTGTACACAAATCACGTATTTCTATTCACATTTTATTGATGGCATCCCTTATAATTCATTTTATTTTATTTCTTTATTTATTGGGATATCTTATTCTAAACCTTTCAAATTTATTTATTTTTTGATCAGGAGAGTGCATATTTCGCTCTGGAACATAAAATGTGGCTTACTATAGATACTAACATGGATTTAAATATTAAGGATGGTAATTTTCTTTATATATTGTCCTTGTTGTCGTTATCTCCAAACAAGTATGGTTAATTTAAATGCATATATCTGTTTTTGTAAAATATCTTATATATATATATATATATATATATATGTATATATATATATATATATATATATATATATATATATATATATATATATATATATATATATATATATATATATATATATATATATGCAAGCCCTTCTGGGCTTTTTATTAAACAAAGCAAACATGGATAATACCTTTACTTTATTAATTTTCTCATTAGTTTTTAATTTTTTTTATAAAATCTATGTTACAATGACTTAACTGCAGTTACAAGGGAAGTAATTCATAATATCAATTTATCTCCATTTGACCATATGTTTTATGTTGACCCCCACCCCCAACAATATCACGATAGTATGGGGCTAGAATAATTCGAACCCCGTGCGTTTAAAAATTTTTACAAGTGTTTCAAAATCCCGAACCCTTTGTTTTTAGAAATTTAAACAGTTGTTTCAGAAATCCGATCCCAGTGTCAAACAGCTGGTGCGTTTCAGAAACACCCTACTATTGGATTTTTTAATAAATTTGACATGTGTTTTAAAAACTGGTCATAAATATCTATTCATGTCAACTCAACATCAGCTTTAAAACTCTGTCTAACCCATATTTTTTTTTTTTTTTTTTTCCTTGACACAATGTTTGACCTAGGTAAAAGATATTTTTCGCTATAAATATGATTTTAGTATTGTTACAAGAAAGTATTCGGTGCATACCTATTTAACCTATGTACATTAAAGACTTTTATGGAGACAAACAAACAACGTCTTAACGAAACGTACCGTGATATCACTGGACGTTCTGACACACAGAAACGCTCCGTACAATGCAACGGTTTATATCCCGTTAGGGAATGGCATTAAAAGACACATGTCTGGCAATATGTGGCTTCTAATATTCAAAATACAACCACCAAATTATATTTCACATTCTAGCAATGAAATATGCATCTTTCCCAAGTGCTGCAAGGAAGTAAACGACACATGACAATTTTGGATATGACTAGTGGCGTGTCTGCATATGTCAATAAGACATCAAAGCTCTAACTTTGTTTAGAAGCAATGCAGTGTTAAATAGACACTATTACTTAAGTGCAATATATCCGGTCGCGCGACAACTCGTTAGGATCAAAGCATTAGCAGTCTGGAAATGTCGGAAAGCATCTGAGGCAATCAGTGACCAATTACACGAGGGCTGAACACGCCAGATTGTCAAAGCATAAAACACAGGACTCATATTCAGTTCTGATTTTACAATGTCCTCAGACATTCAGTTCGAAAAATCATTATATAAACCTCTTGCATAACTTTTACCACCAACAAAACTTCTACACAATGTTTTTGGGACGATTAATCCAACCACTGGACAAGGAACTTACACCGAATTTTTAATTTTATAAACTTTGCCATCATTCATAAACCGCATCGTGATGAACTGATTGAGAAAAAGAATCTGCCAAATTTCCTGTTCCACTAACAAGTCGAGACTGAACAATAAATCTGAGCATACTCAATCAATCTCATCTACTTGTTTTGGACGGTTCAAAATTCTTCGTCTACTCGACACATGTTCTGTATTTCAAATTTCATTAATTATTGATTCCTTTGAGAGCTATGACAAAGGTTTCACCCCCCCCCCCTTTTTTATAGATAATAGCCTATCGTGTCAAAAACACTCAATAGTACCATCTGATTTAGGCGTTAGATTTCAATTAACGCTGAGAATACCTCAGGGTACGAATATCTAGACTATATGCGATCATTTAGGTCACCATCTGAGGGGTATTTAGCTAAATCCATAAGTGTGTGTTTGTGTGTGTGTGTGTGTGTGTGTGTGTGTGTGTGTGTGCGCGCGCGAAAGAGACAGAAAGAGATAAATTTTGGCTGATAGATTTTCTGAATCTGAACTTAAATTAAAAATTTCTTTGAGTCAGGTGAGTACATCACAGTATGAGGAGAGGTTATGGTCAGAATCAGCTTTCCTTATAACTGCATAAGTTCTCATCTTGCGAACATCTTATGCTCCTGCCTAAGATTAATTTACGTTTGAAAAGTGAGCAAGGAATAAATTGTGTGGTAAATTGTGCCGCTAACTTGTTCTAAGGCACATTCTATTTTAAACATTACTGGGTGATGGTGGTGGTTGGTTCTTTTAATTTCAAATGTAACACTTTATAGACTTTTAGACTGGTTAATGATTTAAGTGAACAGCATGCACACACACACATAATATATATATATATATATATATATATATATATATATATATATATATATCATGAAAAAAGTATATGATTGTGATAGTTACTAAATAGGATGTCAATTTACGTAAGCATTCCTGTTGTGTCACGCACAGGCTGAATCGGAAAGTTGGCTATAACATGTACAACGCTGCGAAATTAAATAAGATTCATTCGTATTCCATAAAGATTTGGTTTACATTCAACTTAGTATCATGGTATTTATACAATTTTAGATGACCGTTATGAAGACAAGTATCACTGTTGTCTTCAACAAAATTTCATAGACTTTTAGAGACTTGTAGAAAAATGTGGATCCATATGAATGGCATATTGTAATTTTATGTACATCGATTTTCTGAAACAATTTTTTTTTTTTTTGGGTAATGTTTAGAACTTCCATTGTTCTTCTTTGTTATTTTTTCTTACAACCATTTGGAATGTACAAAACGATAAGACGAAAAGCAACAAAATAGAAAAGAAAGTGTAGATGTAAAGGCATCAATTATCATGCTCGTCGTCATTGAACGTCGACCCTCGACGTAACAGGATGAAGCCGTGTTGGGATTGGATTTAGCAAAGACACTGAAAGTAATTTTGTTAATGAGATGTTTATTTAAAATGTAATTGAACGATGAATGAATCTGACACCATACTCATGCGCATAAAGTCCAACAATGGATTTAACACTTTTCCTTCGCGGATGTGCATCCACGTCTATGTTTGCGCAAGCAATGAATAAAGACGCTAAAAGTGATAAAACCTCTAAAATGGCAATGAATATCCATTTCAAAACAATGAACCTGGCAAAGAAAACATTCAGGGTTTATGGTAGTCGGCCGAGCTGCTGAAGTCTTTGACTTCAGGTATTGTAACGTATTTTCGAGGTTAAATTCACACTTACGGCTATGAAGATTTAATTTATTCTGGGGCTAAATCAATGAAAAAAGGTACGAATTTATGCCAATACACAATTTGTCATTTGATTAATGATTTAATACTTTAAAATTATTAAAATTCCATGGTGCAGTTCATTTCAGGTTAATCAGTTCAGTTATTCAAACATATTAATGTTTTCATGAGTTAATTGATCACATGATAAAACGTTTATTGCAATAATATAAATATCCAAGGAAAATATGAGAAAGTTAAGGTGGCAAAACTGTCGAAGCAAATAAGATTATCTAATTTTTTTAGCACTTCTAGTGCATTATGTT
Organism: Margaritifera margaritifera; assembly: GCA_029931535.1. Classification (NCBI taxonomy): domain Eukaryota; kingdom Metazoa; phylum Mollusca; class Bivalvia; order Unionida; family Margaritiferidae; genus Margaritifera; species Margaritifera margaritifera. The sequence goes on from JAQPZY010001471.1 coordinate 1,523,044, forward strand.
CTACAATTTTCCTTTGTCCCTTTAAAATGTTGTGTGTCCCCCAGATCTGGAGGGTGAAGGACACAGTGTCCCCTGACCTTGTGATCCTAGGTGCAACACTGCATTAGAGATTCAGTGGTGCTGTTGTTCAGCCTACTGAAGTAATCATGTTTTGAATTTTATATATGGAGTAAAAATCCGACTTCAAATAAACGTTGACGCTGATCACAAAATTTAATAAAGATGGCTTCAACATTCTCATTCAATGCAGTCAGTGATGTGTAATAACATTTGTTCTTTCATCTCTTTGATATACTTCAGACAAATTGGGTTGTTCCACTTAGTGTACTTTACCTATGCAAATTAGCCTAATGATCTCTCTGTCAGCAGTGCTCAAAGGATTTGACACGACACATCACCCTGTCTATTGTGAGTCAATTAAGTAAATCTTTGAAAGGTGTCTGTTTATCTCTGACCGCCTTACCTTTTAATTGCCTCTAAGATAGCTGTATAAACTGCCACGAGGATAGTTTTACATGAGCTCTGGGCGGGACTGTTTACTGTTTATACATACCAATCACGGACATATATCATGTTAGTCAAGAAATATAGGCTTTTTTTCTGGTTTTTTTGTGGGAAATTTTTTTTCTCAAAGATTCCTGAAAATCATGTTTTTCGAAACACGACAGTCACTTGACTCGTCCTCTATGACCGCAGTACATACTATGTTCAATATCCCCCTTTTCAACTGTTTGATCAGGCCTTTCCACGTATCGTTTTAACATATTGGCATGAAATATTCTCAACCTACCTTCCATGTCGATACTGTAGTCTATTTCGCCCTTGACCTGTTTGACCTCATATGATCCTTTCCATTGAACCAATAATTTGTTCCTACTTGGAGACATTAGTACCAACACACGATAACCCACGTCGAATTTTCTACTTCGCGTTACGCGGTTGTACTACTTCGCGTACTTTCGACCCGACTTCGTCATGTGCCACCGGACATGTACTTTCTAATCTCTCGCGTAAGTCGACGAAGTATTGGTAGGTTGTTTTAACTTCCTCGTCCGCGACATCACCCGACCATATTTCGCGCAGAATCCGCACAGAACCACGAATTGTCCTACCGTATAGCAATTTGAACGGCGAAAATCAAAAGCAAACAAAATCGCGTTCAAATATCGGTCCCAATCTGAGGGACAACTAGTTGGAAAACTCGCTACCATCTGACGTGGTAAATTCCCTATACATTAATCCTTTCGTACGTAAGAATTTAGAGCTCCCCCGCGTATACAATGTTTCACGGTACCGGACATGATTTTCTCCGCGGTCGCGCTCAAGGACGCGTCATGCCCTTGCTAACGCATAAATTCATAGCGCGAGATATCAGTCACGGCTTCCGAAACTTTCAACTTAAGCAGCGGCTGTTTCCCCGTCTGCGCCGAATAACGGGAAATCGCAAATCTGATATTGTTGGGAGTCTGGAGCCCACGACATTTCCAATCTTTAAGTCGTATATAGGATTGTCCATACACAGTACTTCCACTGTTCCGGTCAGGAAAGGCGTGACGATTTCTATTCTCGCCACGGGAACACGAATAATTGTTTGATCTAATAACATACACGGGGATTTCAAACCAAGCATTTTTTCATCCCTAACGACACTCCGCTTTACCACGACGCCCATTCACCCGGGTATACCACACTCGCGTTATTAGTTAACGAATTATCACGCGGAAAATCATTGCGCTTGTAGCCTCCTGACCACACTCTGCTTTCAATAGCAACCGCGACTCTTTGGACAAACCCCTTCCGTTTCGGACAATCGGGTAAGATGTGACAACATTCCTTACATGTGTAACATTGTCTATCCTTACGAATTGCACCCTTTCCAGATTGAAAATTTACACCTTTATTTGCTCCAGTTTTCTCGGGGTCTCTGGTCTTTAGATTGATTACCTGCCTTGTTGTCTCTCGAGACCACATTCTGGGTCCCCCCCCCCTCGACCTTCGGCGAAATAGTATGCCTGTGTAGCCATATCAAAGATTTTAGCGAAGGACTTTTCCCTCATAAACAGATACAACTCATTACCACAAGTGGTTAACAACTTGTCAAAAAGTAAAAAGTCGGATTGGGTGAATATTTCGCCTCTCTCGGGTTTACTAAATTTAAACTTATCATGGAACCCTTGCTTAGTTAACTCATACCTCTTAAGGAGTGCCTCTCTTAACGCGTCCCCCCGGGTAGACGCGAATACACGTCCAGCGCTTGTCCATATGTAACGCGCTGAGATGGAGCGACTAATCATCCTTTCTCCGCTTCCGGACGGTGGCATATCTTTCAAACCTATGCAAACAGCTATCCATGTTATCCTTATCGTCTTCAAACGGGGGTAATTTTGGGCCTCTAACTTGCTCGAGTTAGAGTCTTGTTCCGGCTTCCTCTTAGCTTTTAATAATTCAAATTTTCTTTTATGCTGCCTCTCCATATTCCTGTTTTCTAACTCTATGGCTTCTAACTTTGCTTGTTTCTCCCTCTTTAGTTTCCTTTCTTCAAGTTCTCTTACATGTTACATTATTTCCCTTTCTGCTTCCTTTTCCCACCTTATCCTTTCTTTCTGTGCCTGCTTTTCTAATTCTATCTTCTCTTTCTCAAATTCCCTTCTTTCCCGCTTTGCCTGCCTTTCTAATTCTATCTTTTCCCTTTCTATATCCCTCTCCTTTAATCTCTGTTCCCATTCCCAAGCCTGCTGCTCCTGAACAAATTTTCTAAGGGACTCACCCTCATAACAAAACCGTCTGCCCATCTCTGCTAGATATTTATGCGACGACATTATCAATACTGCTGATAAGATCACCAATCCTAAGTGCACTATCATGTAACACACACAATTTTAGGATTACACAAACCAGCCGTATCATCCTTCTCGGAGGGCAACAAAATATATGCAACATGTATATATGTATATATGATAAAACAAATGACGAATATATAATGTGAGTGAGATATTCACTCACCCACCAGCGTTATTCCTTTATAAGGAAGGTCACAATCTGAATCAGATAAGTGAAAAACATCACTTGAGTCGAGACCCTATGCAAACTAACGCCGGCGCTCCGCCTAATTCGATCCCACCTCTGACACCTTTGTAACAGGATGAAGCCGGATTGGGATTGGATTTAGCGAAGACACTGAAAGCACTTTTGTGACTGAGATGTTTATAATGTAATTGAACCATGAATGAATCTGACATCATACTTGTGTGCATAAAGTCCAACAATAGATTTAACAGAATGATGAGCACCGAGTTCAACAACTGATATAAGGAATTATATCATTCCTAAATGGAACTAATCAGAACATGTAACTTCAACGAGTAATCATACAAGAATCAACTTATGAAACTTATAAACAAATATGATCGACATATGGATCTATCACCATGGACGATCAATGTATCGAATTTATACACATATATGAACAATGTATGCTTCTATCACCAAGAGTGATCAAAGTACAGAATTTGTAAAAAAAATATGAAGAATGTACGTTTCATACACAAGTAGGATCCATATATTATTGATTTTCGCTCATATAGCGATATTGAATTATTGATTTCACTCATACAGTTGTATTGAATGATATTGATTCAAAAATGGAACATATGTATCTCGTAGCGTCCAGTTGACGATCACGATGTATTCCGGTTCCACAGTTCTCATTGAATGGTCAATCAGCCACCATGCATGGCCAGCCCCTCCCAGTCTGCTGAAGGATCCCTCAAGAGCCTCTCTATTCCATACAGATCCTTTGGTCACGAAGCTTTGGTCCCTCACTGCGAGTAAACCAGTACAGTCTTCCGAGCCAACATCACCATCGACAGCAGCATACGGGTTGCATAAATCCCCATAGAGTTATACGACTTCCCGTCACAAGAAACAGCTCTACAGCTGAAGATTGATTACGTAAAGTGGACAGCTTCTTAACAAAACTCGTTGTGTTGTGATTATACATCGAGAATTCATTCTATAAGTACCCTGGCTGTGGTGAAAATGCGCAGCTAGAGAACTAGAGGTAATTGGGTTACTCATTGCAGTCACGTGGTTCATGCAGAGTTGCATGAACCGAACTCAGTATTTTGAAATAGCTAAAGCCGAAAAATAAACACTCGGGTAACGCTGTATGCGGCAACTAAACCCGAGTATATTTTCGTTCATATATAATGCATCAATATTTTACTACACAATTTCTTGGCATTCAATGGAAGACCAACCTCAATATATCGCCCAACTGAGATTACATTTAACAGATCCGACTTACAGAACAACTCCAAACAATTAAATATTTACAACTTTGTAAAGATTGAATATTAAAGATGCATTTGTTCGAAAATAACAAAATGTTGAAAAAATTCTGAAATTAGCACAAATGTATGCGTCTCTCCTAATAAAATCTTGTCGTAAAATCTTTGCAAACAAAGTCCACCAAAAAGGTTGAACCTGACAAAAGAGAAAGTGGAAGATCTGCCTTAGGACTTAAAGGTTAAATATGGAGAAAATCATTGATAGTAAATATTTTTACTCATTTGTAGACCAAATATATGTCAATTGAAAATGTCTTTTTCGGTAAATGTACTGTCACCGAATTCCTTAAATTGAGCACTAAGGAAACACTAGTTTTCTAAGATTGCTCATAGGATAAATTTTCGATCATAGATATACCAATCCGTGTTCCCCACGTATGTCCTTTATTATTCATAGTAATGTTAAGAATTAACGGTTCAGGGTTGTATGCATAAAGGGGACATGTACGGCACAAAAACATATCTGAGTCAGCCTTGTTTTAGATTATGTGGTCATTTATAATATGGAATTGTATCTGCACGATTTCTCCTAGCTCTATCTTTGATCGTTTTCGGAAAGTTGCAAAGTGAATAATTTTCTGGAAAAACTATGATTGGTTCCGAATTCTCTCCATTAATATAGTACTTAGCTCATGTTTGTTACGGCCTTACTACAGAATTGTTCCCATTGTTTCTCAGTATGGATTTCTACGAGGTTGAACATTATGAAATTGTACATTTTCGTACACTGTTGCGAGGGGGTTGCTGTGATTGTCAAGGGGTGAAATATACTCAGATCAGGTTTGCCGTGCAAATACGTTTACTTATGAGTGTGTTTTTCATTCTCTGATAATCATGAAAACGTATACATGTTGATGATGTTGATGTTTGATCTGAAAATGGGATAAGCGTTCTGAACAAATGACTTACAAAAACCTCTGGAGTGCTACCATAATGAGCAATACCATTTTAAGTTCAAGTTTGAAAAATTTTAAATGTTACTTTTTACCTTAAAAACACACATTCCGGGAATAGAAAGTGTGAGTGAAATCAAATACTGAGCAATGCTGCCCCTCCCCCCCCCCCCCCTCCCCATGCCTGATGGTGTAATTTTCAAGACCATATTCGGTTTGCACACACTTTCGTACAGCAAAAATACTGAAGTTAGAGTAATAAATAGAAACTTGAAATGTACACCATTCAATCATTTGGTTTAACAGACTCCTATTGTAGTGTAATTGGATGAGGTTAATATCAAGGTCACAGGGTCAATGTCATAAAGCGAACAAGTACAATGTTTCTGCCGATTTAAATTTTTTAAAGATACATGCTCCAAAATCGTGAATTGTATATACATATTCATTTATACTTCAATTACAATAATATAAAAGGACAACTGCACATAAAAGGCTTCTTTATTTAAGTCTTTTGCGATTATTCTATCTGATATTTGTCTTGACAGAAAACTATAGTGTCCATCTAGGAGCTAAGCCGCATGTGAGGAACTACACCAGAGGATGGAGTGTTAGGTTGGGCTATAAAAAGCGAATCTTTGCTTACAGGAAAAAATGACAAGTACCGTATTTTTTTCTAATATACTAAAGTAACAAATGGGACGTAGCACACTGATTCAGAAAGATTTCGTCATCCCTTTAAGGAAGCACTTCATTGTTTCGTAAGACTGGCCATGAGGTACATTTTTACTATAGCGATATTCATCCTTTATCCCCATGTATCTCCCTAATTATTCATAGTGATTTCAATAATAGATAATTAAGGGCTGTATACATAAGGGGACATTTATTGTACAAGAACATATTTACGCCATCCTTGTTTGAGATTATGCAGTCGGTTATAATATGGGTCGTATCTGCACGATTTCTTCTAACTCAACCTTTGATTGCTTTCGAAATTTTTAAAAATAAGTAATTTTTTTGAGAAAGTGGACCTGTGATGGTTCCTTTTTTCTCTCCATTAAAATATTATTTGGCACACGTTTGTTCGTGCCTTACTACCCAAATGTTTGCAATGTTTCAGTGAGGATTTTTTGCGCACTTGAAAATTATGATAATTTTGTAGATGTTCTTGCACTGTAGAGAGGGGGTTGGTGTGACTGTCAAGGGGTGAAATATACTCAGAACAGGTTTGCCGTGCAAATACTTTTACTGCTAGGCCGGTTACAAAATATGTTTTGACTGAAGCAGACACAACTATACAACAGTATACTTTCGTCCTAGCTAAGGAAGGTACTCATAATAAAACTTGATACATCCTTTGTATATGTATTTTACAAATTTATACTGATGGAGCTGAGATGAAAATTCTCTTACGGTACTTTATGATGTGTAAATTGTTCTTGGTGGGTTTTCTACATTTTTATTTTTTTTTTTTAAATTTGGGAATTTGGGGTTTTGTGTTGGTTTCTGCTCATTTCTTGTATTTTTGCTGGCAGGAAATTTTGCTTTCTGACGAGTCTGTGTAGCAACAAGATATGTGGACCATGTCCCCTCTCTCCTCCACTACCTCCAGGAGACAGTCATTGAATCTTCGCAGTAAATAACCGGCTCCTGTATTACACATAGCCTTCAAATGGTTTATAACCTTGAAGTGTTCTGAGCAATTAAAAAACACGAGTCGTGTACCGAGACACCAAAAATGTGGAAAACAGAGTATACGCCAAATTTTGAAACTAGTGAAGGTCAAAATGAGTATAACCTCCATATACGCTTATCAACAGTGACAGTTCCCTATAGTGTACAGTATGCCACGTTAAGAGTTATTGCGTTTTTTTTTTATAACTCTATTACCTTCAGATTGGTATAAAACATTTAATAAGAATTACTCTCTGTTTGAAATTATATATCATGTAGTTGAAATTATCAATATGATGGCTATATGAAAAAAAGTTGCAGAGGAAAAAAAAAAAAAGAACACACTGTAAATACTGTACTGGATTTCTTTATGTGGGATTATTTTAGCTACGTACTAGAAAACTGGAAGACTCGTGCGGTTATTCTTTACTTATAGGGTATTCTGATTTTTACAGTAATCGAAGAAATCTAAACGATCAACTAAAGATCTCCTTGTGAATGAATTTACTGTATTATGCCTTTTAGGCTAAATACCTTGAAGAGGACTTAGTCCAACCAAACCAGGCATTGTTTGTGTGTCTCTGATGCACACCAATAAACTACGATCTTTATGGCGAATAATACACTATTAAAATATATACCATTACACAAGTATTTGACTGCCGGCAGCGCGACAACTCGTTAGTATCAAAGGATCTGCGGCCGGGCAACCTCGGAAACAAAGCAGACAATGCATTAAGATTGCTTAACGGTTAATTAGCTAATTGCAATCACAGTAATCACTGTAAATGTGATCATACCAATGTTAACTTGCCAAATTCAACCGTAAGAAGTAGGTTTCTTTCATATATCATTCCTTACACACTACACAGAAAATAAAATAAGATATTGCATGCTTTTCTCGTAAAGTAAATCACAAGAAATTGAAGTTACATGGACATAAAACTAGTGATAAACTCAGGATTGGCAGCCAAATTCTGTCTTTCCCAATCAGTGTGAATGTCCGTATCAATTTATGTATATACGAATTCACCGAGAAATTAAAAAAAATAGTTATCATTGAATACCAGGTAATAATTAGTATTTAAAACGTTTTCACGCCTTTCAGCAAAAAAGATACTATTGTATTATCCAAGGTACCGTCTATACTCGCGTATAATTCAAGTCCATATGCAAACAACATAGACCCTGATCTGCCGGCGCATAATGCGCCGGCAGATCAGGGTCTATGTTGTTTGTTCTACTGATTCGTCCTTACAAACTGCATAGACCCAGATCTGCTAGCGCATTATGCGACGGTAGATCTGGGTCTATGCAGTTTGCAGTTGGTATTTGATTATACGCGAGTATATAATTAATCATTTTTTACTTCCTGCATTTAGCGCAAATTAAGTTCCACATATATCAAAGAAACTACTTTGTGCATGAACTGAACACATTTTGTTACATTAATGGTCTTCACACATCTCTTTCTGCATAAACAATCATTGATCCGTTATGTGTGAGACGTTTTTTTCTTAGCAAAGTTGACCTGCCGATGAACAAATTTAATGCAAAATTAAAAAATAACAATTCCACGGTATTTATGATCCTCTAACTTGTGCGCTGGAATTTACTTAACTGCACATCATGGCGAAAAGGACTGGCTATTAAGAATGATATTGATACGTATGATAGCTATTAAGAATGATATTGATACGTATGATGGCTATTAAGAATGATATTGATACGTATGATGGCTATTAAGAATGATATTGATACGTATGATGGCTATTAAGAATGATATTGATACGTATGATGGCTATTAAGAATGATATTGATACGTATGATGGCTATTAAGAATGATATTGATACGTATGATGGCTATTAAGAATGATATTGATACGTATGATGGCTATTAAGAATGATATTGATACGTATGATGGCTATTAAGAATGATATTGATACGTATGATGGCTATTAAGAATGATATTGATACGTATGATGGCTATTAAGAATGATATTGATACGTATGATGGCTATTAAGAATGATATTGATACGTATGATGGCTATTAAGAATGATATTGATACGTATGATAGCTAGAAAAGAAAGCGTTTTTAAATGGTCCATAGATGATAGTTATGACTTGCACTTTGTCCAGTCTCACCGTCCAACGTCACGAGCATGCGGAATAAGTCGTGTTTTTTGGCAATGGCTACATGTCTTAGCCAATTGCAATGATCGCTCACAGTGTTTGATGAATTCAGAGCCGGTCAGACAAGAAAACCAGTTAAAATAAATAACTATTACCTCATCATTTTCGCGAGCCATTGCTAATAATAAAGTTACGGGAACAACTTCCTTCGAATTAGACGTCGCCATCTTGAAAAGCTCGTTCGATTCGAGGTATTTTTAAGCCTTTCAATTTGCTGTAAACAGTGTTTTGTGAAAACAACTGAGGCTGCTCCAAAGACACTCACGAAACGGCTATTTATCTAACCTGGTTTTCTTGTCTGAATGGCTCTGATTACTTCAAATATTTCGACCAATCGTCGCAATCGGCTGGGATTTACGACTAAGGAGTGTGAGATTGACGTGTGTCCTTAATGCAACTTAGAATCATACTGTCTCTTTCGTCTTGCGAATGTGCCTGAAAATGTATTTTTTTTTTACCTTAATGTTTGCTTAGGCAGAACACAAGAATGTAATACTAAATAAAAAGAAACAAGCATAAAGGCGTGTAAACAACTTCATTGACAATGAAGGTTCTTTGCATATCATCAAAAGCGCTACCAAAACGATCATAGGAGGAATTGAAAAACTACAGTTGCTTTTACATGTTACTGTCAGTAAAAGGTTCTTGTTTATTTCCTATTATAGACTAAAGTCTCTCCCGTCCATACCTCCCTCCCTCTCTCCCAATTCTCCCTCCCCCGGAGAGTTAACGCCAGGTTATAAACGCTTGGCGAAACTGGACCAGGCCCCCTCCTGGCTCGATTACTCGTCCTTTGAAAAAAAAAGACATAAATAGAATTATGTTAATAGTTTTCAATTTTTCTTTCTAGCTGTTCAAGATTAATAAAAGTATTTAAAGTCCCGGCAATGGAAAAATGTCCAAAATTTATTCATAAGTAATAAAAGTATAAGTGTTGTTTTAACTTCCTCCTCTCCTCTGTACCTTACTACCGTTGAAACAACTGTCAAACATAAGGGATGCTACATATTTGTTACTTTTTTAAACTTTGTGTTTTGCATCGATGTTGTTCTTGTTCTTTAAAAGCGGGGGTCTATTGTGATACAATCCGTACGTCCCTGCTTGAATACAGAGCTAGAAACACGAAACTTGGGTTAATGGGTGTTGATTGTTCCAACACTTTCGGAATCTTGATCGAGTCCCTGGGGATGGGGCTGCTGGGGTGGGTGTGGGAGAATTGAAACAAATTTCAAATAACTCATGAGTTGTGTGTCTCATATGTTTCAGAATCAATACATGTAATAAATCACCCAAGTGTCAACATATATCTGGCTGGGACCTCTGAATGATGCCTTGAAATCTTTTTCTTATCCCCAAGAATTTACCCTGGGTCATAACGCAGTAACTATTATTCAGTGGCGTACTAAGGGTATACGAGGCCCGAATTTGTATCAGCTGTTTAAGCGCCCCAAGACCTCTGGCGCCCGGGGCAACCGCCCCGTCCGCCCCCCCCCCCCATGTTAGTACGCTACTGCTATTATTACCCAATCCTATAACCATATATACACTTACTGGGCATGAAAATACAAATTTATACATCCAACTGGCATTGACACAGGAGTCCATTAGATAAATGTGTGGAAACTTTGGAAAATGCTGCTCGTATGGCTGATGATTATTCCTTGACTCACAAAATTTCATTTGGTAATAAATCGTCCTCTCAGCAGTTTTCTGGTAAAAAACCATTTCAATCTCATTCGAGTACTTCCAAATTTCACAACAGCACAACTGTTAGGAATCAAACATCTGATAAGACTGATCAGAAATCCTTATCTCTTCCTACGTGCACTTATTGTAAAAAGAAAGGGCACGTTATTTCTGATTGCTTCAAGTTGAAAAATAAGCAACAGAGTAAAGACAGAGCTTTTCCAAATGCTCTTATTTCTACGAGGTCAAGGTCACGGTCTTGTACTGAAAGCAATACATTTGTTGGGTCAAACAAACCCCAGTCTGATTCTATTTTGGAGGCTTATGAACCATTCATGTCAGAAGGTTCTATATCACTTATTGGTGATTCTGCCAAATCTATCCCAATTAAAATATTAAGGGACACTGGAGCTTCTCAGAGTCTTTTATTATCAGGTACTTTGCCTTTGTCTGAGGAGTCTTCTTCAAGTGAAAGTGTTCTTGTTCAGGGAGTAGAGTGCGGCTTTGTAAATGTTCCTCTTTATTGTGTAAATTTGGCATCAGACTTAGTTTCTGGACCTGTGACTGTTGGGGCAGTGACTTCTTTACCCATAGAGGGTGTTCATTTATTACTAGGCAATGACCTAGCTGGAGATAAGGTTGTGGTTAATCCACTTGTAACTGACAAGCCTTGTTTGGATCAGAAAGTTGATCCTGTCGAAACTGAAATCCCTGATTTGTACCCTGCTTGTGCAGTTACTAGAGCTATGGCAAAAAGAGCTCTTGAGAGTGATGTTGATCAGGATATTATTCCTTTAGCTGACACATGTATTGGTCAGTCTTTTGATGAGGTCACTTTTTCCTCAGGTATTGATCAATCAAATGGTATTGATCACAGTGATCCTCTTTTGGCAACTCATTCTCTTTGTTCTAATCAGGATGACAAACGACAATCCCTTGTCGTTAAACAGGAGCAAGATCCCGAGATATCTTGTTTGTTTCAGAGGGCTATTAGTGAAACTGAAGCCACACAAGTTCCAGTGTGTTACTTTGTGAAAAATGGGGTCCTTATGAGGAAATGGAGACCACCTGATGTACCCGCTGGTGACGAGTGGTCAGTGAGCTATCAAATTGTTGTTCCTAAGTCATATCGACAGGAAATTCTTAATTTAGCCCATGAAACTCCTTTGGCTGGTCATTTAGGAGTCTGTAAGACTTATCACAAGATCTTGAATCATTTTTATTGGCCGAAACTGAAAAGTGATGTTTCTAAATACTGCAGATCTTGTCACACTTGTCAAATGGTAGGAAAACCCAATCAGAAGATACCTAAGGCTCATCTGCAACCTATTCCTGCATTTGATGAACCATTTAGTAGAATAATAGTAGACTGTGTTGGTCCTTTACCTAAAACCAAGTCAGGCAACCAATACTTGTTGACCATCATGTGTACATCTACAAGATTTCCAGAGGCAATTCCTCTGAGAAATATAAAAACTAAAACTATTGTGAAAGCTTTGGTGAAGTTTTTTACACTTGTTGGCCTTCCCAAATCTGTCCAGTCGGATCAAGGGTCAAATTTTATCTCTGGAATTTTCCAACAAGTTATGCATGAATTAGGCATCCAACAGTTTCAATCTTCTGCCTATCACCCTGAAAGTCAAGGTGCTTTGGAAAGATTTCATCAAACTTTGAAGAATACGATTCGATCATATTGCTTTGATACAGAAAAGGATTGGGATGAGGGTGTTCATTTGTTGTTGTTTGCTGTTAGGGAATCAGTTCAAGAGTCGTTGGGTTTTAGTCCCTTTGAACTAGTTTTTGGTCATACTGTCCGTGGATAATTGAAATTATTGAAAGAGAAACTTCTTTCAAATGAAGATTCAAAGATTAATCTTCTTGATTATGTTTCTGATTTCAAATACAAGTTGTCAAAGGCCTGTGAAGTAGCAAGAACTAATCTTCACACTACTCAGTCAAAAATGAAATTAAGGTATGACAGAAATTCACAGGAAAGGAGTTTTAAACCTGGTGACAAAGTTCTGGCTCTCTTTCCCATACCTCAGAATCCTCTTCAGGCTAAATTTTATGGTCCTTATACCGTTGAAAAGAAAGTAAATGACTTAAATTATATCATTAACACTCCTGGGAGACGGAAACAGAAACAACTTTGTCATATAAATATGTTAAAGGAATATTTTGACAGAGATAGCCCAGCTAATTATTCTGTTAATTTTCGTTGTACCTGTCCCACACAGTGAAGATATCAACGATGGAGTACAATCAGACTATAGTGACTCTGGTATAACCAATCTTCGGAATTCAGAAATATTGAACAACCTAGACCAGAAACTTTCACATCTACAACAACAGGAAAGAAATGAACTAAAACAGCTATTACATGAATATGAGCACTTGTTTCCTGATGTTCCAACACGAACAAGTAAAATTTATCATGACGTTGACATCGTAGATTCTGCGCCTGTGAAACAGCATCCTTATAGGATGAATCCTCTCAAACAGAACTATCTGAAGAAAGAAATTCAGTATTTACTGGAGAATGATTTCATAGAACCAAGTAAAAGTAACTGGAGTTCACCATGTATTCTTGTTCCCAAGCCAGATAATACATTCCGTATGTGTACTGACTATAGAAAAGTCAACAGTGTCACCAAAACTGATTCATTTCCAATCCCAAGAATGGACGATTGCATTGATAAAATTGGAAATGCGGAATATGTCACCAAGTTTGACCTTTTAAAAGGATTCTGGCAAATTCCACTGACGGAAAGGGCAAAAGAAATTTCAACATTTGTAACTCCAGATGGACTTTATCAATATAAAGTCATGCCGTTTGGAATGAAAAATTCGCCTGCAACGTTTCAACGTCTGATGAACATGTTAACATTTGGTCTTGATAATTGTGACGCTTATATCGATGACGTCATTATCTACAACAACACCTGGGAAGATCATTTGGAAACCATTCGAAAATTCTTTGATCGACTCAGTGATGCGAATCTGACAATTAATTTGAGCAAAAGTGAGTTTTGCCATGCTTGTGTCACATTTTTAGGACATATTGTGGGACAAGGTCAAGTTAAACCTATAGAAGCTAAGGTCAAAGCTATCTCTGAATTTCAAGTTCCAATTTGTAAAAAGCAACTGATGCGATTTCTAGGTATGACTGGATATTATCGGAAATTTTGTTCCAATGTTTCCAAAATTGCTGAACCTTTGACAAGTTTATTGAGTAAGAAAACCAAATTTCATTGGTCTGACAAGTGTCAGGAATCTTTTGACAAGTTAAAGGCCATGCTTAAGAATGCACCAGTTCTTTCTGCACCAAATTTTAGCCAATCATTTAAATTATCTGTTGATGCAAGTGATGTAGGGGTTGGTGGAGTATTGATTCAGGAAGACAAAAGTGGTGTGGATCACCCTGTGTGTTATTTTTCTAAAAAACTAAACAAGCACCAGAAAAATTATTCCACAATTGAGAAGGAATGTTTGGCTTTGATATTGGCTTTACAGTATTTTGAAGTGTATGTTACCTGAGCTCTTTCTCCAATTATTGTGTACAGTGATCACAATCCCCTTACTTTCATCAACAAAATGAAAGATAAAAATCGGAGATTGTTGAGATGGAGTTTGATATTGCAGGAATATAACATTGACATCAAACACATCAGGGGAAAAGACAATGTGATTGCAGATGCACTCTCACGTGCATATAAATGTAATATTGCTTGATGTAATTAAGTCCAGTATCATAAAACATGTTCTTATGTAATTTTGGTTATTATAGTATTATATGTATATTCAGAAGAAAGCTTTATTACATACATCTTTCTTTTTCTTTATGAGGGGAGGTGTTATGTATGATGTTTATATAATATTATAAATATTTTAGGAAATTATAAATGTTTCTTCACTTTAATATTTGCTTAAATCTTAATGTTTATCAGGAAAAACATGTTTAACTAGTGTCCTTGAATTAGGTTGTTTTGATCAATATGCTTTCTCAATTTGAAGGTCAAGGTTGAATTTTGTTTACAAGTAAAATTCCATTAAGATGACACACATTCTAGAACATTCTGTCATGTGACCAATCTTTATATATACCATGTTTGGTGGACATTTATTCAGTTTTGACATTACCCTCAGTCTTGTAAAGAGCTGTTACAGTTGTGAAAATTTATTACAAATTCTAAGAGAGGAATTATTTTAAATATTCATTGGATTATAACAGTGCTCATAAACTTTTGGATTTTGGATTTTTAATTAATGATTTTGGAAATTAACTGAACTTATTCAGAGATTTTTGGAATACTTCATTTTGACATCAGCACATCAAGATTTCTAGTACATCAGGACTTTGGAGACCATTAGCACATCATAACATTCAAGGACACAGCCGTGAATTCGGAACATTCTATATTTAGGACTTGTGATTAGAACAATCATTCTTATTGGATTATTAGGATTTCAAAACACATTACTGTAAGTGACTTTTTGATTTTTCATTTAAATTATCTAGTAATAAATTGCTTGTTGATTTTTACTTGATTTGTTGGTTTCACTTTCTTTCTGTTACATTTTTCTTAGACCATAGAGTCGTAACAATATCTAATACGAGATTTTGCTCATGCTATTATTGGATGTGATATTATTCAACATATGTTGGAATGCATGTGTACGCCCCTCTCAAGAACACGAATCGGTCAAGTTACGTGGAATGAAGTATGAACGTACATACGTATTAAAGTCGTAACGACGAACATTTCTTCTTTTGAAAGATGAGACGGTTCTTTTATCAGCGTTCTCAGACGAGCTGACCCTTTTCGAAATATAGGAAAGTCACGTGGCCTTGTTAATTCAAAGAGACACAAGTAAACCGGAAACGCCAAGAGTTATGCATATAACAAGACTGGTTGTCATTGGAAGTGAGCAATTCGGTATATTACCATAATCACTTCTATCTTGAAGTACAGTCTACGGTAAAATTTAAATATTTAAAAGTACTAAAGATTTATAACATTACAGATAATGTTGCAACGACAAATGTAGAAATTATTTAACACAAAAATAAAACATGATTTCACATTAATTATATTTTCAACACCAGTTTCGATTTGTTGATCTTTGATCTTTTTTGTTGTTGAACAATTTTATTGAATTTAGTGAACAGTATATTTGCAGCGAATATATTGTAACACAGGTTTGAGCTTCGCTGACAATTTTTCGTCAAAATGAACTTGTTTTCTATTTCCGATGTCATATTAGTAAATCTGATATTGACTTCAAGACTCGAGAAAAAATGAAATGGCCTATAATCCATATAAGAAAAGGTATGTCAGTTACTGAATGTGGCTAATTACAAAATTCCTAAAACCTTCACTGTTCTGCCTGTAGCAAAGTATTGTCATCTGTCCGTACTGTAATCAGAGGATATACCTCTACCGCTAAACGTTCAAAGTCTTTGGCGATCTGCCTCTCGATCCCTCCCTTCCTCCATCCATCCAGCGGTGTGTCTATCTATCTAGTGTACGCCAGTTTTTTTTTTTCTGTTGTCATTGGGAAATAGTTTGTTGTTTTTATTTTTAAACAACGAAAAAGCGCGCATTCTGGGTCTCTTTGTTCTCATTTGTCAATCATTTTCTTACAGTACGAAAAACGTGCACTCGCGGTGTTTCTTCGTATGTTTTGGCAATCATCCCAAATTAGTTTGTTCACCCATATTAGAAGGGTATGTTTTCAGAGCTGTAAATTATATTAGATCCTCGCTTTGATTAATCAATTGCACTTTGCACTGCCCTTGTTATGTCAAGATTTAATTTGTTGAAATTCGCTGTTGTTTTGACGCGACGACTGGCAAACTGTAATTTAAGGCCAAATTACCACGTGCATTCTTATCACAATACATTGTAGACAATATAATCCAAAGCAGAGGACCACTTAGATTTCATAATATTTACAACTAATTACTTATTATACTTGTTGAAATATTACAGAAGAGTGCTAAGTGATATTGTGTCGGTTATGCACACATTGATCTGTTTTTGCGCTCAAATAGCATGTGTATTGTGCATGCTAGTTGACCAACAGAGAAAACCACTTAGCCTGAGACAGTTTTTGTTATCTTTGCTACAAGTGTTTGATTCACTAGGCAATAGTAGCTATTTATTTATGATTGAAAGGTCACGAATCAGAAGCTTATCAAAGTTCCAATCGTAACCTCAGTCCGAGACGACTGAAAAATCAATAGAAGCCATGAATCTTTTAAAAGTTTCATGTTGTTAAAATATCACACGTTAAATTAATGACATTAAAATGTCGAAATTAGCATTGCCTTCAATTAATGACATAAACATTTCGAAATTAGCCTTGCCTTTTCTTGTTGCTTCTGGAGTAATCTGGCGATGTTTGCAATTGCTGCCAATTAAAATCATCTTGCAGTTATTACAACTTCATTTGACGCCATAGGCTTTCATAATTACGTTCCTTAAAATTACTGTTCGCCATTTTTGGGGTCTTCAAAATAACATAACATTTGTACGTGTTTAACCAATGATATATATATATAAGATAATGTGTACTTCTACGGCCCTTTTATATAATAGGCAACCATTACCTATCCGGTTAATAATAATAATAATAAGAAGAAGAAGAAGAAGAAGAAGAATTAGAAGAAGAAGAAGAAAGTTTGACTCAAAATCTGGTGGGCTCCTTTTTCCAGGGGAAATAAGTCTAACTGGATCTAAAACCTATCTATTGCAAATATTTTCGATGTGACTCGAGCCATTTCTGTGAGATTGAATGCATAGCTAAATTGTTCTTCGTATTTATATCTACAGTGTATTTCTTGACTTTGGGATATGTGGCAACTGTAAACTAGTCCCCCCTTCGTTAATATTTAAATCGCTGAGAGGGCGAAAAAGTTCCCTTAGTTTAATGACTTAAAAATAGATAGTGCCTTCGAGTTTTTCGATTCTTTCTTTCGTGTTCCTTTTAAGTCGTTTATATAATGTGTATGCACTGAAAACCTTGTATGATGCACTCATTATTTGAATCATTTCATTAACACTGTATTCTTTTCTCCTTTTCTTTCTTTCTAGGTCGCTTTATGGACGTGCGCTAGATTTCTCTTCACATTTTCTTTTTTGAAATTGCTTCAGGGTTACGTGGCATTTGCGAATTCTTCTCTAATTTAATACTTATTGGAAGTTGTTGTCATACATTTTGTATTCCTTTGCCTAAAAAAGATATCTTTCATATAACATTGTTTTTGCAAGATGTCTGCTTCACTCTACCTGCAGCCATCGACCTTCACATTACCATTACAAATTGGAGTAATTTCTTTTCATTACTTGCATCGTGGTATTAAGATCTTCTTTTTCAATGGTACGCAATATTTATGTATCAATATATATATATATATATATATATATATATATATATATATATATATATATATTGATTGCTAAATATGTGTTATTAAATTCAAAATGGACAAATTTTAATGAAAATAAATAAATAAATATTTTAAGTAATAAAAATTGATAAAATGACGCAATTAAGAGATAATGACATCAGTTAGTTACAGTTACAAAACAACATATTTAATTTTCATCGCTAGAAGTAAAATAAATAACTGAAATTTGTTCCGTTGAAGATGGTTCACAGATAAGATTTCGTGCGGAAAATTTATCGGAAGTTACCTAAGGCATCACAACACTAATTAATTCCCTTATATATTTCCTTTTTTTCTCTCCAGACTTATTTGCATGAAATCCAGTTAATTAGTTATAATTCAACTACACAAAGACTTTATACGTATGTAAAGCACTAATTCGGAGACAGCATATAAAAAATCAGCATAGATTATGTTGCATTTTGTGGAAATAGTTGGATTTGAATGAAAGGGCTGGAATTTTTTAGTGCAAGTGCCTTTTCTGAAACCGGCCGAAATCACACCTGTTCGCATAGTCATTCTACGCAAAAGCAACGAGGCTGAATTCGATAATCCTCTTTTTTCTATTTAGGGCATTCGTTCTGTTTTCTACTGAATACAAATAACATTCTTTACTGGTCAAATGAGAAAATAAATATGAAATATTTTTTTATCGACTAAAATAGAATGCAATAACAGCTGGCTGGTTCAGCTAGTGTTCTTATACCTTAAGAAATATTCGGGCACAACAAAATAAGAGATCAAAGTTGACCCAACTGAATAAAAATATTATGTAACGACAAAACACGTGTCAGAAGATGTATATCCATGAACAATAAGACCAATATTTCTCTTTGCAGAGAAAAAAAATCAACCGTGAAAAATCGTCTCCCTTGTCTGATCACTAGGTGACGTGCGCGTTCAGTGGTACAAATGACGATGGTTTGCTTTGACTTGTGCCTGTATCATTAACTTAGCTGTCGATTAAAATTAGTAAAATACTGCCTTATTTGTTCAACTCTAAGAACTAAATTACTCATCCACATCAAAGTTAAAAGCTAGTGGTATATTGGAGTACGTACTATACGCCGGTTCATTTTTGCCCTACCTTCCGTACCAGAGCAGACAGTAACTGTTTCCCCTAACTTAACGAATACTCGTATGAAGTGAGGAGTATTGGTAATGTCGTTGGAATCCAAAAGAAGGCAAATCGATCTGGAAGAT